>OZ004602.1:14574364-15082993 GCA_963924605.1 Malthinus seriepunctatus | reverse complement strand
ATGCGATATAAAGATATAGAGATAAGGAGACAGATAAAGAGACTATAGAAATGAGATATTAAGATAGCAAAATAGAGAGAGAAAATAGACAAAAATTGGTATTGAGATAAGGAGACAGATAGAGAGATACAGATAAAGTGTCAAATAAGGAGACAGATAAGGAGCAGATAAGGTGAGAGACAGATAAGGAGAAAGACAAAAATAAAAAATGGCAGGACATAGAGAGAGATAAGAAGACTGTTGAAATGAGAGATAAAATGATAAAATGTGATAAAAACATAGTAAAATAGTATGGAATTAGAGATAGATACAAAGATAGGGAGATCGATACAGAAACTTATAAATGAGATAAAAACATAGTAAAATAGAGGGAGTTAGAGATAGATACAGAGATAAGGAGATAGATACAGAGATAAGAAGATAGATACAGAGATAAGGAAATAGATAAAGAGACTGATGAAATAAGAGTAAAACATAGTAAAATAGAGGGAGTTTAGAGATAAATACAGAGATAATGAGATAAGGAAATAGATAAAGAGACTGATGAAATAAGAGATAAACATAGTGAAATAGAGGGAGTTTAGAGATAGATACAGAGAAAAAGAGACAGAAGCAGAGATACAGAGACAGACATGGAGATAAAGAGATAGAGAAAGAAAAGTCCCCTGGACTTTTTCTCTGGGGCTTCTACATCACTCTCTCTCTCTCTCTCTATCTTCTTCTCATTCTTTGTCTTTCTCTTTATCTCTCTCTCTCTCTCTCTCTATCTCTCTTTCTATCTCTGCATCCCTTGTAATCTCTAACTCCCTCTATTTTACTATGTTTTTCTCTTATTTCATCAGTCTCTTTATCTATTTTCTTATCTCATTATCTCTGTATCTATCTCTAAACTCCCTCTATTTTACTATGTTTTACTCTTATTTCATCAGTCTCTTTATCTATTTCTTTATCTCTGTATCTATCTCTAAACTACCTCTATTTTACTATGTTTTTCTCTTATTTCATCAGTCTCTTTATCTATTTCCTTATCTCTGTATCTATCTCATTATTTCTATATCTATCTCTAACCTCCCTCTATTTTACTATGTTTTTCTCTTATTTCATCAGTCTCTTTATCTATTTCCTTATCTCATTATCTCTGTATCTATCTCTAAACTCCCTCTATTTTACTATGTTTTACTCTTATTTCATCAGTCTCTTTATCTATTTCCTTATCTCTGTATCTATCTCCTTATCTCTGTATCTATCTCCTTATCTCTGTATCTATCTCTAACTCCCTCTATTTTACTATGTTTTTATCTCATTTATCAGTTTCTGTATCGATCTTCTTATCTCTCTCTATGTCTTGCCATTTTTTATTTTTAACTTTCTCCTTATCTGTCTCTCACCTTATCTGCTCCTTATCTGTCTCCTTATTTGACACTATATCTGTATCTCTCTATCTGTCTCCTTATCTCAATATCAATTTTTGTCTATTTTCTCTCTCTATTTTGCTATCTTAATATCTCATTTCTATAGTCTCTTTATCTGTCTCCTTATCTCTATATCTTTATATCGCATGTCATTTTTTTCTTTATCTCTAATTCTGTCTCTCTATCTATTTATTTTGTCTACCTGATATATATCGCATTTCATTTGTTTCCTTATCTCTATATCTATCTCTGTATCTATCTCTTTTTTCTATCTTTATACCGCATTTCATCAGCCTCTTTATCTATCTCCTTATCTCTGTATCTATCTATAATTCCCTATTTTTTACTATGTTTTTATCTCATTTCATCAGTCTCTTTATCTATCTCCTTATCTCTGTCTTTATATCTATCTATAACTCTCTCTATTTTACTATGTTTTTAGCTCATTTCATCAGTCTCTTTATTTATCTCCTTATCTCTGTATCTATTGCTAACTCCCTCTATTTTACTATGTTTTTATCACATTTCATCAGTTTCTTTACCTACCTATAATTCCCTCTATTTTACTATGTTTTTATCTCATTTTATCAGTCTCTTTATCTATCTCCTTATCTCTGTCTCTATATCTATCTTTAACTCTCTCTATTTTACTATGTTTTACTCTTATTTCATCAGTCTCTTTATCTATTTCCTTATCTCTGTATCTATCTCCTTATCTCTGTATCTATCTCTAAACTCCCTCTATTTTACTATGTTTTTCTCTTATTTCATCAGTCTCTTTATCTATTTCCTTATCTCTGTATCTATCTCCTTATTTCTATATCTATCTCTAACCTCCCTCTATTTCACTATGTTTATCTCTTATTTCATCAGTCTCTTTATCTATTTCCTTATCTCATTATCTCTGTATTTATCTCTAAACTCCCTCTATTTTACTATGTTTTACTCTTATTTCATCAGTCTCTTTATCTATTTCCTTATCTCTGTATCTATCTTCTTATCTCTGTATCTATCTCCTTATCTTTGTATCTATCTCTAACTCCCTCTATTTTACTATGTTTTTATCTCATTTATAAGTTTCTGTATCGATCTCCCTATCTTTGTATCTATCTCTAATTCCATACTATTTTACTATGTTTTTATCACATTTTATCATTTTATCTCTCATTTCAACAGTCTTCTTATCTCTCTCTATGTCCTGCCATTTTTTATTTTTGTCTTTCTCCTTATCTGTCTCTCACCTTATCTGCTCCTTATCTGTCTCCTTATTTGACACTTTATCTGTATCTCTCTATCTGTCTCCTTATCTCAATATCAATTTTTGTCTATTTTCTCTCTCTATTTTGCTATCTTAATATCTCATTTCTATAGTCTCTTTATCTGTCTCCTTATCTCTATATCTTTATATCGCATGTCATTTTTTTCTTTATCTCTAATTCTGTGTCTCTATCTATTTATTTTGTCTACCTGATATACAGGGTGTCCCATTTAGGATGCTCACCATGGGGATCTCGTAAACCGTAAGAGATACGAGGTCGGTTAAATTACACCAAATGTAGCCTTTATTATGGCCAACTATTATATGAAATAAAATTTCTAAAAAGTTGATTCGTTTTTGTTTAATAGGCAAAAAACCAATTTTTGACATTTTCGTTTTTCGCTTATAACTCTTTTATTTGTGAAAATATTTAAATGGCGTTTTGACATTATTAAGGCAACTTTTTGTGCAGATTTCGAAAACAATTATAAAATTTAAATATCTCTTTCAGATTTTGAGATATTACTAGTAACTTCGGATTTTTAAATACAAAATTTAGTAGGCTGTGATTTAGTTAAAAAGAGCCTATTTTTCTCTTTACAGTGATATATCACTTGATGAGTTTATTTTAAAAAATATTAAAGTTATCGTACAATTTGCTTTTTTTGTATTTGTTTTTATTCTGTAAATGAAAAAAAAAACAAAAGACGGTGATAAAATTACATTTACAAGTACAACTTTCATATAAGTTCAAGAAAACTTTTTTTAACTCTAAATAAAGATGGTTTCCAATTGCTTTCCGATTGTCCTTAGACGGCGATGAAAAACAATTGACTTACGTTAAATTGAGTATCTGTCAAAATTTATTTAAAAGGTGATGATCACGTAGTTATCAATTTTTAACTAAAAATATGAATAATTTCACTGTTGAAGAACGATACGACATGCATTGTTGTTACATAGGAAATCATAGAAATTCTAGAAATGCAGCAAATGCATATTCACATCAATATCCCGAACGCCGTCAACCACATGAAACAATCTTTCGCAGACTGGATCAAAATATGCGATCGTATGGTTCTTTAGTGAAGCCAGATAGAGATCGGGGAGAAATTGCTGGTGTCCAAGAAGTAATTAATGAAGTTACGCGAAATCCAGAAACTTCCACCAGAGAAATCGAAGCGAACACAGGAATTTCAAAATCGCGAGTAAGTCGTATTTTAAGGCAACGCGGCTATCATCCATACAAAAAGCACATCAGCCAAGCTTTGTGCCAAGGTGATGCCGAGAGGCGTCTAGCCTTCTGTAATTGGTACATAAATCAGTGCAATACTAACAGATTCCGGGAGGAATTTCCATTTAGAGTTCTGTGGAGCGATGAAAGTCGGTTTACCAATAATGGTATGTTTAACCGTCATAACGTTCATTATTGGGCCACCGAGAATCCTCGCATTAATCGAGAAGTTCGTTACCAGCAACGCTTCGGATTTAACGTCTGGGCTGGCATTCTCGGTGGACGAATAATCGGTCCTATTATTTTTGAAGGAAATTTGAATAGTAATCGTTACTTACACATGCTGCAAAATGATGTAGAACGATACCTGGAAAACATCCCCATAAATCTAGACAATAGAATGTTGTTCCAACAGGATGGCTGTCCTGCACATAATGCTTTAATAATCTCAAATTATTTAGAAGAAAGATTTCCAGATAGATGGATTGCCAATAGAGGCCCCTAATTATGGCCTGCCAGATCCCCAGACCTTACCCCCATGGATTTTTTTCTTTGGGGGTACATAAAGGACAAGGTTGGGCAAAGAACGTATAACAATGTAAACGAGTTAAGGGCCGCTGTACTGCAAGCATTTAGAGAGCTTGATCATAATATTTTACGTAACGTTTTACGAACAACAGTTCGTAGATGCATTAAATGCGTTGAAAATGACGGACAACTGTTTGAGTATTTAAACTAAGTTTAATTAATGTATAACACTAGTTTTGTTATGTTTATTAAGTTATAAAAAATTATTCAATTGTGATTGACTGTCTTTTGTTTTTTTTTTCATTTACAGAATAAAAACAAATACAAAAAAAGCAAATTGTACGATAACTTTAATATTTTTTAAAATAAACTCATCAAGTGATATATCACTGTAAAGAGAAAAATAGGCTCTTTTTAACTAAATCACAGCCTACTAAATTTTGTATTTAAAAATCCGAAGTTACTAGTAATATCTCAAAATCTGAAAGAGATATTTAAATTTTATAATTGTTTTCGAAATCTGCACAAAAAGTTGCCTTAATAATGTCAAAACGCCATTTAAATATTTTCACAAATAAAAGAGTTATAAGCGAAAAACGAAAATGTCAAAAATTGGTTTTTTGCCTATTAAACAAAAACGAATCAACTTTTTAGAAATTTTATTTCATATAATAGTTGGCCATAATAAAGGCTACATTTGGTGTAATTTAACCGACCTCGTATCTCTTACGGTTTACGAGATCCCCATGGTGAGCATCCTAAATGGGACACCCTGTATATCGCATTTCATTTGTTTCCTTATCTCTATATCTATCTCTGTATCTATCAGTCTCTTTATTTATCTCCGTATCTATCGCCAACTCCCTCTATTTTACTATGTTTCTATCTCATTTTATCCATCTCTTTATCTATCTCTAACTTCCTCTATTTTTCTATCTTTATATTTGTCTCTCCCTCTCTAGCTCTCTCTTTTAATATCAGCTGTCATACTCATCTGTTATTTAATCTCATATAGCAATCTCCTCTGCCTCTGCCATCTCATTTCACACAAGTAAAGAAGATCTCTTTGTATTACAGATTTACCCAGCTGGAATTTATTGTCTTATGTATTAAGACTTCATTTGTCTTCAACAAATTTACTTTTTGCTTTTAAAGTCTAAAGTTAATTGAAAATTAAGAATAGTATGGAGAGAAGGGTCTTAAGGACTCCAAGAGTGCTGTTTTCTTGGGAAAAAATGTCAAGATTTACATCAGTTTACTATTTATTAAAATGAAAAATACACAAAAGTATATTATAAAACGTATATTTAATATAATTATGTACACAAGAAAATAATAATAATATACTAGTAATTAATTAATTAATTATACAAATTTAAAACTAATTATTTTAAACAATTTATTATTGATTGACGGGCCAACGCTTAGTAAATCACCCAAGCGAGATTGAAGAGACATAAAAGTCCCTTTAATGATTCAGTCTGTGTCCTAATCGATGTATGCAGCAGAAATTAAAAATTATAAAAATAGCTATACCATTAAAAAAGAGATTAAAAGTTGCAGCCCATGACATGGGCGGCAACAAGTCCACCCCTCGTTAGGTTTGGAAAGAAATAACTGCAACAAATAAAGCTTGATGAGTCATCGCTTGAGGAGTTCGGCTCATCAAGCGGTGGCCCACAAGACACAATACATAATTAAAACAATAAATAATTACAAAATATTAATTAATATTAAAACTGGTAATGGCTGCTTATCGGGTAGCTGCTAGGTAGGTGGCGTCGCTTCAACCCTGCACCTTGTCCGAGAGAGTACGAGGGGTGGCAAGCCCGTCCACCACTGGGGGTTGTCCTCGAAATTGTCGGTTGTTGCTCCTCCTCCTTAGTCTCTAATGCGCATGCGCGTGGACTCCGTGTAGGAGTGCGCATGTGCGTTGGCGCCGGGCGGGGAGGGGTAGGGGGGAGGGGACCGCCGACCCCCCTCCCACCTACCCCTCCCCGCCCGGCGCCAACGCACACCCACATTCCAACATGGAGACCACGCCCATCGCCACATTAAAGATTACGGAAGAGGAACAACCTCCGACCAATTCGAGGACAACTCGCAGTGGTCTTAGAGGTTGCTTCCCCTCGCGCTCTCTTTAACGTGGAGAAGAGCTGTTGGAAGCAACTTACCTAGCTGCTACGTCTTCGCTAGCGATGACCAGTAAATAGGGGTAGCTACCCTTCTAAGCAAGCAATGAATTTAAATTGAAAAAAATTAATTTAAAAAAAACTAATCAAGAGGTGTAGCTACCCTTCTATTTGAAATAAAACGTGAAACAAATCAAAAATAAATTAATCCTCGTCCATCCTCATGTTGGGGATCGTCCAACCGTCCATCCTAATCCTCATCCTCATGTTGGGGCCAAAACCAAAAGGCACTGTCGGTGTGATGAAGGAAAGCATCTTTCCGCGTCAAAGGTAACCTGAAACTAATTTAGAAATGTCGTAGTTTTATGTACCTAAGGGCACAAACTGAATCGTCAAAAGGACTTTTGCTTCTTAAATTTTAGTATTAATCGCCCAATGATTATTTACAATTAATTAATTTTTAATAACCAATAATAAAAAATACGTATTTCGATTCAAAATATCTCGAAGGCCCAGTGAGAAAATAAACTTAGGTAAAATAACTTCAACTTGGTTTCATTCAGTTTTCTTGTAATCCTCTTCATGTGGACCAAAAGACACTGCAGTTACCGGATCATCTTTCCAAATCAAAAAATCGAGCGTCTACTGAAATAAAATGAGAGATGTTTTAATTACTATGCTTTAGACAACCGATGATTATTTTCAATTAATTAATTTTTAATTTGCAAAATAAATTAGTAATTTAAAATACAGGGTGTAAGCAAAATGCTTCAAGAAACTGCTATGATATGCCGGCTTCAACATTAATAAAAATAGTTCAATTAAAAATTGTATCCAATTTAGAATATATCATTATTTTAAGAAATAAGGTGTTTAAGATTTAAGAAGAAAAACCGAAGTAAAAATTGTTAAGTAAGTAAATGAAAAACACGTGATTAGCTCAACAAATAATTTTTGAAGAAACTAAATTCATCTAAATTGGGATCACCCAGTTGCAAGTAATTCTAATCAACAAAATTAAGTTGGAAGAATCTGCAGATTCTATATTATGGTAGTAAAGAAGGTACCGGAAGAAAGAAGTTATTAGGAAAAAGGGGATTTACATTTGATTTTAGACAGTTTCTAAAAAAAAAGTTAATTGAAATTTTTATAATCAATAAAAATTTGCTTAATTTATACATGGTTTTAGAAAAAAGCATTCACTACTTTAAGAGCGTGTAATATACATAAAATTGAGTAACAGAAGTTATATTAAGGGGTTTGCAATACTTCATACTTTTTTGTGACCACAACTCTAAAAGTATGACTTATTTGACAGCCCTCTGTACGCATTAAAATGAGTAGAAAAAGTTATATTGAGGGGTGTTCAGTAGTTCATACTTTTTGAGTTGTGGCCGTAACTCGAAAAGTATAGCTTAATTCTCAGCTATCCGAAACCGTCGTATACGACGATACGAAAGTTTTCCTATTGGTGGATATTCGAAAAATTTAGAAATTCCACCAATAGGACAACTTTCGTATCGTCGTATACGACGGTTTCGGATAGCTGAGAATTAAGCTTATGAACTATTGGACACCCCTCAATTATAATTTTTTACTCATTTGAATGCGTACTACACGGTCTAAAGTTGTGAATACTTTTTTTTATATCCCTGTATGTTCATCAAATACAATTTGATTTTCTGTAAATCATAGCAATACTAAAGAGTTTAGAAGAGAATTAAATTATACATTTCAATGTGCAATAAAAATTAGGAATTAAAGAAAACAAAAAATACGGGTACCCTAATTTTGGTTATACCCTGTAATTCTTTACAAATATTTCGAAAGCTCTTTGAGAAAATCATACTTACAATAAATTCATCTTGGTCCATTAAAATTTCTAGTAATCGTCTTGTTGTGGGGTCCAAGGTAAGCGTCAGTTACGGGATCATCTTTCCAAGTGAAACGTTGAATTGAAACTGAAACGAATTGAGAAATGTTTTAGTATTATGTTACGACACAAGGTGAATCGTCAAAAAGCTAGTGCCTTTTTTATTATTTTTTTCATTTGCAAAATTAATTAATTAATTAAAAATAATTATTTAAAAATATCTAAAAGCATGAATAAAATAAATTATAGGTAGGTACTTACAATAACTTCATCTTGGTCTATTAATATTTCTTGTAATCCTCTTGATTTGGTCTAAAAACTGTTAAGTTAAGACGGGCATTAATGGAACATCTTTGCACGTTGAATGTATACTGAAATCAATTATTATTAGAAGTATGTCAGGTCACAAATTTAATCATCAAAAGCATAGTTATTAGTGCCATTTATACTTGTATGAATTGCAAAGCAAAGCCAATGATTGTTTCAAGTTAATTAAATTTCATTTGCAAAATTAATTAATTAATCACAAATAATTATTTCAAAATCTTTCTTAAACCCTGCGAGAAAAAAAATTTAGATAGGTAGTACTTACAATAACTTCATCTTGGTCCATTAAAATTTCTATTAATTGTTTTGTTGTGGGGCCAAAAAGGAGCGTCAGTTAAGGGAGCATCTTTCCAAGTAAAACGTTGAATTGAAACTGAAACGAATTAAGACATGTTTTAGTATTATGTTACGACACAAGGCGAATCGTCAAAAAGCTCGTGCCTTTTATATTCGTGCTTGTTTTAATTACAAAGCAAAGCCATCATCAACCAATGATTATTACTTTTCATTTGCAAAACTTAATTATTAATTAAAAATAATTATTTCAAAATATCTCTTAAACTTACAATAACTTCATCTTGGTCTCTGTTCACTTTCTTGTAATCCTCGTGTTCTGGTGTTAAGAGCACCGGCACTTGGAACGATCCTTGTAGCACGAAAGTTGAATTGAAACTGTAAATAAATTACGGAATACCTTACTATAAATGACACAGAGTGAATCATAAAAATTGTTGTACTTTTTGAATTTAAACTTTTCAGATTTACATCACAAAGTATATATGTAACGTTTATTGTTACTAAGCGCTCAACAACAGCAAGAACAAAAGTTACGGAAAAATATGAAACAATATTTTTTATGCCGTTTATTTATGCACAGACTTTTTTCTAAAACTAATGAATCACTACTAGAAATATAATTATGTAACGTACTCCACAACTGGAGTTCAAGAAATGGAAACAATGGTTATCGTAGGGGTAGGCGGGGCTCATTCGGACAGAGGGCGCTAAAACTAGTAAAATAAAAGATTGATTAATTTATACTGTTTTTAATTAATTAAAGGATGTTAATAAATCCAGTACACCCTATACAATTACAAATGACTTATAATTAAAATTATAATTACTACTACAAGCATTTACAATTACCTTAAATTATGAAATAATTGTTGATCACAATATTTTAATTTTTACAATAAATTAATTAATATTCGGTGGAAATACTTATAATAATATTACGAACTTCCAATCAAAAAAAATCCGAAAATTGCAAGTTGATTTTCATAAGAGTAATCCTTATTTTTCTAAAATTTGCTGATCTGTGTTACTGATAAGAATCTGAACTTATGGCGAAAATCGGACTTATATTAACTTTCTCCTACTCATTTCCTACCACTAAAGAAATGTCATCCAATGATATGAGAGTATTAAACTAAGGGGTTGCCTATATGATGGGCGCAAATTGCTTTACACGATAATTTATTTCTTAAAAAATTATTTCAATTCATAATTAATTCTAGCTGCTAATTAGTTACACCAGGACTTTTAAAATTTAATTTTTTTTTAACTTATTCTAATGTTTATGTTAAATTGTTGTAAACAAAGAAACATAAAATCAGTTGTGAACTTGAGGAGGCTCACAATTTATCGTTTGAAATATTAAAATGAAACTACAAGATTTATAATTTTACTACGCTTATCAAACTGAATAATTTCATGTATTTTTCAAGTTAATATACAAAAATGAATTTAGACGAGTGGTTTTCTCCCCGTTAAGTTCAATAACCGCTTATGACAAACAATTACAAACATTACAGAAGAAAATTAATCAATAATTAAAGCATATGTACCTTATTAATATTTCTATTCCTTGCTGTGTGTAGATATCCTTGTTAAGAAGAGAAATTATACTTATTACTACATGTTAACACTTGAACTAACAAATATAGACTGACGCTCAATCGACAAATAAAATTAATAAATTGGTTATCTGTGGCAATATAATGACAAATAATCAGGTATGACTATTGATGTTTTTGAACTTTTTTATTTATCATTTTAAAAGTGAACAGTTATGTAATAGTCAATGACAGACCTTATGCTTTGCGTATTTTTCCACTTACATTAAAAAGAGCTTATTGTATAATCGACTGATTCCTCACAATTGTTAAAACATTAAAAGAAAAGTAAATTAAAAAATTACAAACTTTATTTCTTTTAATTTAGTTTCTTTGAACTAATTGTAATGTTTTTATTAATTTCGTTTTGATAGATAACCCACAGCTTTTACGTTTCAAAATTAAAAATGAAAGTTATAAAAAGAATTAACAGAGCGATAAATTATGGAACACAACACACCACTAAATTAGTATTAGCAATAGATTTATATTAATTAATGCTACTCGTTATTATTTAATATCCAACTCCACTTCATCAGAACATATTATTTATGCATTTAGGAGTGACCCGATCCGACGCTGTTAAGTTAATGGTGTAGTAATAAATAGGCTTCCTCGAACAGTTATTTTTAACTACAAACTTGATAATCAGGCTGCTTTGTCAATCGTTGAATTGTTTTTATCTAAAAGCACAAAGTCAATTAATTTTCGAATCATTAACAGATCTAAAATAAACTGAAAGTTACAAGATTTATATTTCAATGGCAATTAAAGATTACAAAATGAAATTTACCAGAATGAAACTTATAAAAATATTTAAGTTTGAAAAATTACCTTTATTTACGTCCTCTTTCTTCTTCGTTTTCCTACCAGGTTCAGTCATTTGGCCTCTGTCAATTGTATTCGTTTTCTAGGTGTTCCAATTGACGTTTTTTCTTTGGACCTATATTTAGCTAGGTACTCCTTATGAGTTATGACCTTCTTCTGCCTTCAATTTTATGTAGGTGTTCCTCCCCAGTTAACTTTTCTTGGAATATAATTTGATATTATTGCAGTTTCTTGTAGCCACTCATCTTTTATTGTACTTGTCTACATTGTAGCCTTCAATATTTGATATCTTCCTCAAATTTGCATATTAGTAAAGGACGATACTGCAAAAACCATTAATTAACAACCCAGCACATAAGAATTACCCTATAAAGTAGAGTAGGCTACGTCTCTGTTGCAGATTTGTAAACATTAAAGAATGATTGTATCGATTTATTCTATCATCCCTGAAATTCTTTGACGTTGATTCAGAATCACCCTGTGTAGTAAAAAAAAAGAAAAGCTTTTCATTCCGTAATCGAACAATACATGTTATTTGTAACAAATTCATGTTCATTTAAACGTTCTGTCACATAAATTGGCGTGACATTTGCGTCTCAAGGCGACTTTGTCGGTAAGAATAAATTATTAAATATTATTTAAACTTTTTAAATTTGCAATACTCACTGAAAACTACTGCTGCAGTAGGTTGACGTTGGAGCTTTGGAAAGGAGCTCGGAATACCATAACCAGTTCCAAGTTAGATGACGGGTACTGTACCAGGTACCTTCTTCAATATATGCTAACTCGAACTATTCAATCTGTATAATGTATTGCAAGATGTTCAAATGCTACAGATCATCATCATCATCTTATTTACTTCCAACTATGCTAGGGAATTATTTCTCATTGAAATTTTTACTTCTTTTTCTACATGCTTAAAACTAATTTTGTTCAAGTCGGTTCATTAAAATAAAAGAACGCTTACCAGCAAATAACATAAACTTAAGTTTGAGTGCAACTTTTTCTATACATTTTCAAACAAACTAAACAAATCATAAATAACTCCATTACAATAATTATTCTTTCCATAATATTAATACGCGGTGACTTACTACTGTCGATAAATTTTAACATTAAAGCAACCATAATAATTATCCATTTCTTTATACAGGAAATAAGTACTCATCTCAAGTTGTTGGCGAGCGATAGATAGGTCAAGGTGAATAATTCCATGACCGCTACGATTACTAATTCCCAATCCACTAGGCTTCTTCCTTTACAGGTTTTTGAAGTCCAGTATATACAACTCCGATTGATATTGTAAAGACATTACAGCGGCGTATTAGCAATACCTGTCAAACAGTAAGAGATTATTATTAAATATTAGAACTGTGTGGAAATGGGGTAGACATTATCTAACATCTACTCTGATTTTGCTTGCTTACTTTGAAAGAAAGGAATGAAACTGGGAAGTGTGCTGACTCGCTGCCTGCTCGATTACTTTACTACTACGAGGTTCACAGAATATGGAAGAAGTTCACATATCCAAATATTATACTTATAAACCGTTTTTAAATTTTATAGTTGTACAACTAAATTTGAGGTTAGGAACAATAAAATTAGTTTTGCAAAGTAGATGTGAGCAAATTCAATTTTTCAGTGTGAGGAACTATGTCGCCCTCTAATAACGATACCTTATTAATTTACATTATTGTTCATAGATGGTGCTAGTTACTATATGCTTAACGTTAGACAACCTGTAAAACACCAAATCCTTTTGTGTATACGAAAAAACATATCTTGTAGGCGTTATTCTTAAAAGTATGAAAGTATAAAACGTCTGGAATTTTTTTCACATTGTAAGTGAAAATTATTAGTTCATTTATGATTTAGCCGAGCTATTTTTATTTTTCCAATGTTCTAAGATATTGATATTTGGCTAAATATTTGCACATAATATGCAAAGTTCTCACCTGTCTGCATGTCATTAGTCATACTCGTAAGGTAATGAGAAAATGCGAAAACTTATACAAGCTTCAAGCTTGTAAAAATTCAAATAGTATTAAGCTTTGCTAATGCTTTAGTTAAAGCGTTGCAGTTGCAAGTTGCAACCTTGTTAGCATAATCCACTTACCGACAAGATCAAAGCTCTACATATTTTGAGGATATTATATTTCCTAATTTCACAATCATGATAAAAGTTTCAAGTGGACCCTGAAACTCTTTTGTCTCCAAAAGTTTCCGAAATTTAAAAGAAGTAGATGAAAAAAAATTGCACTCAGTGTAATTTTTAAAGTTTTAATTTTAACTATTTTAATAACTTTTATTAACAATAACTTACCTGTCCTTAGCACCTCTTCACTTACTTCGTTTCGCTACTTCGATTCAAAGGAATTAAGATGTTATATAATTGTGACCGTGTAAAACGTTCTTCATACGTCAAAATTATTCTGGAATTAAAAAACATAACCCTAATTTTCAACAATTCAAAATTATTTAAAGTAAATACTTTATCTTAGTTTGGTGTAATTTATACAAGCTCTTAATGAGTTATTTTATTACGCGTTAAATTAATTAATCGATATGGTGACAAATCAAATGAATGCGCTTTTTAAACAAGCTCTAACAACGTTTACTTGCAAGAAAGAAATTTTTTATCAAAACTTGGAATTATTACGTGAAATTTTAAATAAAACAACACCCGATGATGTAGATTTGAATCCACGCTTTATGGAGAACGATTTGTGGACCAAAGAAAATAAAGCGCCTGTAACTTACATCGATATATTTGAAAATGAAAAGTTATCGATGGGAATTTTTATTTTAAAACCGAACATGAAATTACCTTTACACGATCACCCACAAATGTATGGTGCTATTAAAGTTCTTGCTGGAAAAGTTAAGATCACTAGTTTTTCTTTAGATACAATAAATACTATTCGAGAAGATTCAAATAGATCGCCAAGTTTTAATTCTTGTTATCCTAGTTTAGTTACAGTTGAAAAAGATGCTGAAATAATAGCAGATTTGTCAACAGAATGTGCGATTTTAGAACCAACAAGAAGCAACATACACGAAATTGAGAGTTTGGAAGGACCAGCTGCATTTTTAGACATTTTATCGCCACCTTATGAGACTTTAATAGATGATATAGGTCCTAGAAAGTGTACTTATTTTAAAGTGTTAAAACAAGTTGCGCCAAAAATATTTTGGTTAGGAGAAATTAGCGCTCCATCGTGGTATTGGAACGACTCTTATCCGTATACTGGTTTACAATTACGTATTTGAAGTTTCTGTTTAGAAATTGAATTACTAATACTAATAACTAATGTGTGCTTTTTTTAAATTAAAGCAATGTTCAGGTACTAAAATAATCTTGTAAAGTTGTTTCAGCAGTATTTCTGTGCTTTTAATAAACCTCACAAATTCCAGCTAAAACTTGAACTTAAGTTTTTCTTAATGTAGGAATCTAAACACCCAAAGTCTTGTTAATGTTTTTGTGTAATTTTGTTGTCGCATTTATATTTCCAACTACTTGAAGTAATTTGTATGATCACGGCAGCAATCAAAAGGTTCAATATCGTTCAATGATGTAAAAATTGTGTTCAAATAATAAAACTAAAAAGTAGTAACCATATTTATTTAAAAATGAAAGTGAAACTCTATACAACTGTTTAAGACCAATATTCAATACTTTACAGTTATTCTAATTTTTTAAATTGTTAAAAAATATTTTCGAAAAATTAGAAAGCGTATATTAACAAAAATAGAATGTCGAATCAATTTTCTCAGATTAAGTATCTCTTCGATGCAAATAAGCAGCAATATTTGCTTCAGTATAATCAAGTATTTTTCTTTGACATTGTCTAATATACTGTTGTTGTTTATGGTATATTTTTAAACACCCTTTAATAGCTATAAAAGTTAATCCACCTAATATAGTTCTATGAAAATTGGATTTTATGGAATCAAAAAATAATTTTCCAAACATATTTGATATTGTAGGCATTAACAAAGCTCCACACAATACCCGAGTAGCGGAAATCGGATCAGATATGGGAGGTATATCATTATCGGTTCTAGTTAGATTAGGATTTACATCAAGTCTAAAAGAATAAATTAATTATTTAAGTAAAAATACTGTTTTAAATTTACCTAAAAGGCAAAACATATTTTATAAGTGGTACTTTTACTAAATATTTTCTCATGAAAGTCAAAACGGCATCTTCCCATCGTACCATTTTTCCTACAACTAAAGCTATCGGAATAGCAGGTAAACCAATTAATAAAACCAAAGGATCGGCTTGTTCCATTATGGTTAAGCCTTCTTTTTGTCCTACTACCTACAATTTAAAATGTAATGTGACGGAAGGAGGCGATAATTTTTTTACGAACCTGCATAACTGTTATGGCACCATACGTAACAGCACACCAATATATAGCACCTACAACTATTCCAGCAGCTAAAAATGGACATCCTTTATATATAAAGCTGTCAACAGTATCCAAAATAAGAACTAGAATTCCCATGTTGGGAAAAACAATAATGTATTCGGTTTGACACTGCGGGCATGTTACTCTTGCTATGTTACCCCCTTTTTGTTTTTCGTCAACCCATCTTTGTAAGCAAGATTGATGTACCTGAAGGTAATCATAATAACATAATATAGTTTCAATAATAATGAACTTAAATACCCATTTAGTCGTACCACGACAGTTACACGGTTGTACCCAAGCAGCTTCTGCATCGTCTTCTTCGGTAGCAAAACATACCCAACAATATCTTGCAGAATCTCTACTACGTACAGGTTGTAATTTACTACCAGCTTCACTCTCCTCCATATTATTTTCTTGTTGGTTCATCTGTTTAAAATTAATTAGTACTTTACGTAAAAACCATAGTTTTAACACACGCTAAAATGTAATTATTTGTTAATCGTATAAAAGTGATTATAATGTTATTAATTTATGAAAGTATGACATTGTATGCAAATTTTTTTTTCGATATTTTTTGTACAAAAATTTAATTATCGCAATTGTCAAAAAACATTTGCACCAATTTTAACTAGTTAAAAACTAAATGTCACTAGTTTTTAAAAATTTAAATATTCTCCCTCGAAAATATCTAATTCTGACAAAAATGTCAATTAGGGATAATAATTTTGAATATTTATATGAAAACCAGTTTCAATTTACGCATAAACATAATTACTCTTCGAAACATGTGTCTTCGTATTATAATAGGGCGATTTCAAAAATACTGCTGTCGAAAGCAGAAGATTTTTATATCCGTAAGTTGATAAGCAACTCATTCTTTAAATTGAAATACAATTGGATTAATAAGAAGACTTTCCTTCGTCAAATTTTAAGAGCGGACGTTCATTATAAATTTACTTTACAGCGTAATATGTTTTTTAAATGGAAATTAGCTGTTACGAATAAGAAGCAAAAGTTACTTACAATTAAAATTATTAATCTTCATTACAATTTTAAACTAAAATGTAAATATTGGGCCAAGTTAAAGTATGCAAAGCAAATCAACGCTTTAAATTTAAATATTGTGGACAACAGACGTAAAATTGTAATAAATTTATTTCTACATATTAACCTCATGGAACTGGCATGTTTGTATTGTAATTTATTAGCCGAATATAAAATAAATACAATCGGTTACGAAAATTTTAAAAAGAGAAAATTAACTTTATATTTTAATAATTGGAAAGCTTATAAAGAACGTTCTCTCGTTAAGAAAAATCACAAACGTTTATGTAAATCGTTTCAAAAATTTAAGTATAATCCTGAACAATTGAGAATGTATTATGAAAAGTGGCAGAACTACACACAAATTTCAATTATTGAAAAGTTAAAACTTAAAATTGTAGAGCAGCACGTAAAAAATAAATTGCTGCATCGTCACTTGTTGAAGCTGAAAGTTTACAAAAATAAAAAGAAAGCTAAAATTAAAAATATGGGCCTCGCTATAGAATTTTACAATCAAAGTATTTCGATATGTTACTTTAATCGATGGATTACATTTACAAATGAAGAAATTAGATTCAAAAACTTACAGGAAGAAGCACAAGATTTTTATGTCAGAATATTACAGTTTAAAGTTGTGAGAAAGTTACAAATTTTTGCAAATAAACAGCAAGTAATTAAAAAGCAGTTGATACAGATTGAAAGAAAGACCAATCAAAAAATAGTTCAAAAGCACTTTAGAAAGTTGACCAAGTACCTCGAATTTCGTAAAATAAAGTTGATTAAGAAAAAAAACGCTGAGGTGTTTTGGAATAGGCGTTTAACTCAAAATTATTTTAAATTATTACAAACGTATGTTCAAAAGCGCAAAAGTAAACTTTTACAAAGACAAGAAATTATTTCTAAAAGTCTTCAAAGCAGAAATAAAAAACTTTTATCGAAATGTTTCGTCCATTGGAAATTATACAGGAAGGATCGTTTAAATAAGAAATTAAAATTTACGTTAGCTGATTTAAATTACAAAAATGTTTTACTTAAAAACACATTTTTAAAGTGGATTGCTTATGTGAAGCACCAGAAATTCAAGTTACACCAGTTAAATGTATTGAAAGTGAAATTTGGACTTATGAATAAAAAATATTATGTTAGCCAGTGGCAAAATTTTGTGCAAAATAGTCAATTATTTAAACAACAACTTTTGAAAGCTCAAGAGCTGTATAAGAAGACTGTTGTAAACGATTTTTTAAGAACAATTATAACTATTGCTTATAAGAAAGAGCAACGTCAACAAAAACTCATTATGAACAATTTGCAACAGAAGCATTTAGTTGCTTTAAAATATTATAAAATTTGGAAATACAAAGCTTTGGACGGTAAAAATATATTTGAAGGAGTTAATCATAATGAGATTCCAACACCAGAAGAAGATGTTAATAAAACTAGCAGCTTTCAATGGGATCCCAATTGCTTTGAAAAACCAAGAGTGCCCGACTGTCTTAACTTGTCCAATTCAAACTATTTTTAAATTTTAATGAATTTTCGTTTCGATTAATAGAATAATTTTCAATAAAAATATTTATTCCAAAGTCTTTTATACCAAATTTCATATTTCATTTTTTCCATTTCTTTTTTCTGTCTAGTTTCTTTAATTCTCCTTGTTGTACAGAAGCTTCTGCATAAATTTGTTTAACCTTTTTCTTTCTTTGTTGATCCCCTCGTATTTTCTCATTAATTTTAACTCTTCCCAAAAAGTTTCTATCTTTTCTAATTTCACGTAAAGCACCTTTTCTTTCTTTCTTAACTTTATATAACAATTTTTGTTGTTCCGCTCTTTCTCTAGATAAATTCTTATGCCTCTTAAAGTCATATCTAAAACAAATAAATTTAAATAAAATAATTACTTTTTACGAGCACTTACACTTTTTGAATGTTGGGTTCATATAGCCTTAAAGCTTTTGGTTTTGCAGCTTCCATCACAATATAATCTAACTTTCTTTCAGATTTATCTAATTTTAAATTACTAATTAAATTATTTAATTCCTTCTGTACTTCTTTAGGATACTTCTTAATTGGAATTAATTGTAAATATTGTAAGATATGATCAAAAATTTCACAATTTGAAGATAAAGCTTCAAAATTTTCCCTAAATTCTCCAATTAATTTTAAAGAAGTGTACAAAGATCTTATTTTAAAATCGTTCGCAGCTTCAACTCTTGTTAAGTCTGTTGAGTCCATTTTCAGAGATATTTTGGATGAAGAACAATCTTTTATTTGAACCAAACGTGTAGATAGTGAATTAAACGGTGGTAAAACTTTAATTTTACTTTTTACAACTTTTGGTATTGCCATATGTAAAAGTCCTGCTAAAAATCTAAGGGCTGCAGGAAGATATCTCTTTGATAAATGTGTGTACTAAAAAGTAAAAGAATTAGAAGTTATCAAATGTATTAGAGAAATTACAAACCTCTGAAACTAAAGTAATTAAAAATAATCCATAGGCAACGTCTTTACAAGTTTTAACTTTACAAGTAGTCAACATTTGTTCGATGAACACAAATGTTGGCGTTACTATTGAATGTCTAAAATCAGATGTTGGAAAAACACAACTAATCATTTTTAAAAACATAAGAACATCAACATCGGGAAATTTTTTTCTATTTTTCCTATAATCTGATTGTTTTTCAACTAAAACTTCACGTATACACGTGTGTGAGTTCACTTTTGTTAATTGAGACAAATCAAAAATATGCGGTATTATTGAATTGTACAATTTAAAACAGTTCTTTATGTTATTATCGCAGGAAATGTCATTTATGTATTGTAGTAAATACACAAAGAGCATTTCTAATTTTTCTTTATTGCCATCAGCTAAACTTGGATGATTGCACTTAATCATTCGTTCAATAATTACGCTGTGATGCTCAGGCGATTGCTCTGACAATGTTTTTTGAAGATCTTCATACGACTTAGAAACTTCAAAAGTATATGGCAATTCTTTACGAGCTTTCTCCATTATTTGTTCTTGTTCTCGAATTCTATCTTTTTCTTTTATTTCTTCCTTCATTTCACTTTCATTATCACTATCATTAGTGTCTTCATTTACCTTTCTAATTTTCCTTTCCCCAGTTGTACTTTCTTTATCACTTTCACTACTATCATCATCTTCAGCGTCTTCGTTGACTTTTTCAATTTCCCCAGTTGTACTTTCTGCATCACTTTCGCTAGAATCATCACCTTTTTGTTTCTTCGTTCCAATATCAGATTCTTGACAACTCATTTTTCTCTTTTTAGTAATTTCTTCATCTTCACTTTCGCTACTTTCATCTTTAAGGTCAGAAAAATCATCTTCTGAAGCAGTCTCTACTTCATCTTCACTTTCATCATCTTCTTCATTTTGCTCTTCGTCTTGATTTTGTTCTTCTGGTACAATATTCGAAACCCCTTCTTCATTATATGTTAACATAACTTCAGGACCATCATCAAACGCAAAATCATCATCTAAATCATCTGCACTTTTATGTTTACTAGCACTGGCCTTTTTTCTATCAAAACCTTTCATTCGAGCTAATCTATCCTTTTCTAACTGTTCCAACTTATCTTTTTCTTCTTTAGCTATTTCGTCGACACTTTTTAAACGATCAGTCGCAGGTCTGACACTTTGAAAATCAAATTTTCTCAACAACATATCATAATCATCATCCGGCTTCTTTTCAACTTTTGATTTATCTACAACGTTTTTCTTTAACAAAGGAATTAAGTCTTTCCATTCCGAATCTAACTTTTCTGTGAGTTCTAAAGTTTTTTCTTTAGTTTTCTGTTTTTCTGCTTTGCGTTTTTTGGATTCGTTAATCAACTCGTTAATTAAATCTTTATGAGATTTAGCACCTTCGATACCTGTTTTTGTTAAAACACCACCACCAAAATGAACATCTTCAACAAAATTAGCATCTAGTTTTCCAGTTTTATTCTCACTAAAATCTATGCTATCTTCGTCATCTGATCGAGGATCTTCAAACTTTTCGATTTCAGTTAAAGTTTGTCCTCGATGTGTTAAAACTTCAGTATCGAGATCATCCAAAACAAACTTCTTCTTGTACTCCTTAGACCTCTGAGCTGCAAACCTTGCTATAGCACGATCGTTTTCACTTAAATCAGCATTGCGTTCACCGATACGTCTATCTATGAATTTGTTCGACTTGTTTTGAGTTTTGTATTCTACCAAAAGTGTGTTTTTACGTTTATTTAAAGCTTTAGCTCTAGATACACCTGGTAAACCACGATCATTTTTTGATTTTTGTCCAAGTACTTGCATTTTTTGTCTATTGATATGCACTTCGAAAGGATTAAATTTCTTAACATGTTTGGCTTTATTTTTGTTGTTAATTCTATCTGCAAGGTTCTTCTTTTGCTTTTTTCCCATTTTACAACTTTTGAATTGATTGTTACTTTAAGATAATTAAAATAATATTATTTGCAACCACACTACTTTTTAACATAACCTTAAAATAATAACATGAGAAATTGAGGTTAGTTCGCGAGTTTCGCCGAAGCTATATCCACTCCAGAGTGGATTTAATTTTCTAACTTAAATTGCTTCCACTACAGATTGTGTGACGTCATTACGCATGCGCAGTGTCGTATTATTTGTACTTAATAAAATTTTTGATTTTTTGTTTCTTTTTTATTCCAAGTTTTTTAAACCGAAATATTGAAAATATGCTTTATTTTAATCTTTTTTATAAGAAAACAAACGGATGGGATAAACGGTTTCACATTAGAAAAGGTAACAGGTAAGTATTACAGTGAAACTCGGTAATAAAGGCCATGGGATATAACCACTGAACTGTATTAAATTACTGGAACGATAAAGCAATGTCCTGCGCGTGAAAAATGTGGTCACATTTGAAGAAAACAATAAAGTCGAAAGTCGCTAAGAATTTAACTTCAAGAGCATAATCGAGTTTGCGCACGTTGCACTTCGCGACGTGAGAGCTAAGTTCACGTGGTTCAGTCCCTCTACCACGCATTTAGCGCGTGGGTTGTGTTTACGTTTCGAAATCAACATATGAACATAACCTCAGATGCACATAAATATTTTTTGTTAATTCGCTTTTTATGGAGTGAAAATAAAATATTTATTTTATTCTGTTTTTTGTATTAATCATTATAGTAAAAATATTCTATTATTATTATTGTTTAATAGTATAGCTTTAAGATTTAAATTGCCAGACTTTTTAAACTAAACTGCGCATGACGAATTTCGCCCTGCGCAGATTCAATTTGGTCCCCAATAAAACTCCATATTATTGTTCCATTTATTTATAAAGTTCTGTGGATATAACGAACGATTTTGAAAGTCCCTTCCAAAAGCTAATATACGCTTGTATATTTTTGTTGGGTTATAACGAACTTGGATATAACGAACACTCGGTTATAACGTACTATAATTATTTATATAAATAATTTATAGCTTGGTTACAACGAACTATCGATGAATTTGTTACGCACTAATACAATACCTAAACAAAATATATACGTAGTAGCATGGTAGTAGGTAGGTGTGTAGTTTATCTAATATGTATCAAATTTCTGCAAGTTTCGACAAGTTTGCTGAATGGTGTTTCAACATCTTAGTCTTTCTTTTATTTCCAACAGTTCACGTGCACATTTCTATCGTTGATCGTTTTATACACTACATACAAAATGGCCAACAGTGAAAAATTAACTCAAAAATCAATCGCTTTACGTGACAAACTAGATATAATACGCAAACTGCAAAATGGATTTGCAAATGCAAATTTCTTGTTTTTGGATATAACGAACGATTGGATATAGCGAACCAATTTTGCAACACTATGGAGGTTCGTTATAACCGAGTTTCACTGTATCTCGTTTTGTTGAAAATCTCTTAAAAATTTAAACTTTCAAGTGAATAAATGCCGTTTGTTTTTGAAGTACATATAAGTTTTTTTGTAAATATCATCTAAAGTAACGCATGCAATTTATTAACGTCATAATATTGACCCCTAAAGCTTAATTCTCAGCTATCCGAAACCGTCGTATACGACGATACGAAAGTTTTCCTATTGGTTGAATTTCGAAATTCCACCAATAGGAAAACTTAAGCTTTAAGCTTAAAGCTTAATTCTCAGCTATCCGAAACCGTCGTATACGACGATACGAAAGTTTTCCTATTGGTGGAATAGCTATCCGAAACCGTCGTATACGACGATACGAAAGTTTTCCTATTGGTGGAATTTCGAAAACCTTTTCTAATGTAAAACCGTTTATCCCATCCGATTGTTTTCTTATAAAAAAGATTAAAATAAAGCATATTTTCAATATTTCGGTTTAAAAAACTTGGAATAAAAAAGAAACAAATAATACGACACTGCGCATGCGTAATGACGTCACACAATCTGTAGTGGATTTAAGTTGGAAAATTAAATCCACTCTGGAGTGGATATAGCTTCGGCGCGCAAGTTTAGCCGTGGCGAATTTCTGATTGGACTCGATGGACATTAGGCCCAATGGAAACTTGACACGGAACAAAAATAAACTTTCATAACCTCACTTTCAAATGGTCAACAATCATTTTTGAAAACGTCAAAAACCTTATCTACGAACAATTAAACAATTTTATTACGAAAACTGTACTAAAAGTATCCATATAAATGAGCATAAACAAAGTCAGTATTAAAAAACCTATAAATTCGTTTAATGGTACATTGTAGAAGTTAAATAGATATTTAATAAACACGCTCGTTAAACCAGTTAATAGCTTACAGTGCATAATCAACCCAGTCGAATTGTGCGTTTAATTGAGGAATAGATTAAATATAAATTTATTATAAAATATGCAACAAGATGAATTTAAAAATATTTTGGCGATTACAGCTTCAGTCTCAACAATATTACAATTTCTTGCAGGAATGTAAGTGTTGCAAATGATTGTAAGGGTAATGTAAATATTGATGTAATTTTAAAGCTTAATATGTCAAAAAATCGTTCAAAAGAAAACTACCGGTGATATATCTGGATTACCATTTGTGTGTGGTTTTCTATCGACAAGTTTATGGTTGAGATATGGATTTTTGATACAAGATCATTCTTTAATTTTAGTTAATACAGTCGGATCTACTTTGCATTTTGCTTATGTTGTAACTTTTTACGTCTACAGTATTAAAAAGGTATATGACATTAATTGCTAGTAGTAGATTATTTATTGTATTGTTTTAGTCGTTAATCTTTCGTCAATTTATGGTTTGTTTCTTATCATTGCTCGTAATTATATCATATTCGATATACAAGAATGAATTTGCTGTAAGATATGTGGGACTTCTCTGTTGTATTACAACAATAATATTTTTTGCGGCACCACTCGCTTCCCTCATGTACGTTATAAAAATTAAATCTGCAGAAAGTTTACCATTTCCAATTATTTTGATGACTTTTATCGTTTCTACGCAGTGGTTTATATATGGTGTATTATTATCCGATTTATTTATTCAAGTAAGTATTTATAAAAATTTGAATCAAGTTAAAATTTATTTAATTTACAGATACCAAATTTTTTGGGATGTGTTCTATCAGCTTTTCAGTTATCCTTATTTTGTATTTATTCAAACAAACCACAGAAATCTACTGGTTACAATCCAGTACTTATACAAAATTTTTAATGTGATTATAGATTGTGCATATTGATGTACTTAATTTTTTATTGTAATGAATACATTAATTTTATTGCATATGTAAATGTTAATATTTTTATAAATTTTATAAATCAATAAATTTTAATTCAAGAATACTTAAAGTTTATTTTTTATTACTTAACAAGAACTAGAAAAACATTTTTCTGAAACAGTAAAAAATACATAACAAACATGGTTTTCCTATTTTTGTGACTAGTACATGGTAGAATCTAAGAAATTAACAAATTGCTTTGTCGACTTTTAGTTATTATCAAATGAAGCTTCTACAAAAGGTAATTAGCAATTACTATAAGAGAGCAAAAAACAAAAATAAATATAATCTCTTGTAGTTAAATATATAAATTGACACCAATAAAAAGGACAATTAGTTTTCTTACATCTTGCTCCTCTTTCCAACTTGAACAAAGTTTAATTTGATTTATTAGAAAAGGTTACAATTGGGGGGTCATTTTGCCTTTATAACAAGACGGATAATTATAATGAAATAATCGTGGTGTTTGTTTTTCAACAATTGATTCAAGTGAAATAGAAAATTGCACATAAAATTCAAAATTAATTAATTTCACCAGTGATTGGCCATGTGATCCGTCTTACTATTGCATAAAGGGTTGATTGTAACATTTACACCATCACTTACAATATCTTTTAGCTGCAATATTTCTACATCTTGATCATTTACACTACTTTTATTATAATTCGCTTGATTTGAAAGCCAACTTTGATTCTTATCAACTTCATTTTTAACAACAAGAAAGAGTTCTTTATCTTTACACTCTAATTGCTCCTTTAAATAGTCTTTTAAGCACTCATCCTAAAATTATAGAAATTAAAAATTAATAAATATTTTAAATTATTTTTACATTTCCAATTAGTTGTGGTAAATCCAACTTTGAATCTAAATTATAAAACATTCCATTTATTTGACGTAACGTAATCCAATGCCTTCTTCTTAACGGCAACATAACAAAACCAATTTTATAGTCACTTGGTACATTTAAAATAAAACCTATAATATTATGTAAATCTAAACAACTAGGATCCCTAAAAATAGTGCGTTCAATAAGTTCAGAAGGACATTTTTCTGTATAACCTACTTTCGTTTATCAAACCAAATTGCTTCGTATCCCTTTTCTTGTAAAGCTTTCATTATTACATTTATATCATAATTGCCAAGACCAAAAATTGATTTATGTGGATTTATCCACACATCTGGTGACAACGATTGACAAATAGTATCGAGTTCAATTTTTGTAAAATAGCCCCTGCTTTGAAAAAGATTATTTAATGCGTGCAATGCACATAACTCTCTAACTTGCTTTTCGTGATAAATTTGATTAGTTCCACATGAATTCATATTTTTTCTTAACATTAGATATTTAATTTAGTTTTTTAATAACAAAACAAACGTCAAAAATTGAGGTTAAGTTGAATAACCTAACATAACCTCACTTTGTCACTATAAAATTTAGATGAAATTTTTCTCTTAAAAATGAATTTACAGAAGCTGTGTTCTCAAATTTTGAGAGGTAAAATTTTAATTTTGTAAATTAAAACTGCAAACTTTTGATTTTAGTTTCCAAATCTGGACCACTTTTACAAGTATGTGGAATGAAGCATTTTCCTGCACCTCAAAATTTTGATCGTAAGTTTGTAACAAATGTTGAGGAAGTAACATTTCTTTTAAATTAGTAAAACTGCTAAGTGTTCATAAAATTACGTTAAATCTTTTTTAGATATAATTCTTCCTGAACGAAGAAAGTTAACTGTTATTGAAAAAGTTCCTACCTACCCTCCGAGTTTGAAGCCACCGAAAATGCAAAAAAGATTAAGATATATGAGAGGTCCCGAACCTATACACAACTTTCTAGTACATAAACAATATGGAATTATGGTAAAGTAATGATTTTAAGCAAAATATTCGTTAATAAAAGGTATAAGGCTTTAGGCGGTGGTCGTTTAAAGTGGCAACATTTTGAAATGGTACGTTTAACGATAGGACGTAAAATTGATACAAATCGTATGTTTGCGGTATGGCGTGTAGATGCACCGTGGCAGCCTGTAACTAAAAGAGGACAAGGACAAAGATTAGGTGGTGGAAAAGGAGCAATTGATCATTACGTAACTCCAATTAAAGCAGGTTTAAAAATTCAAACTATTCGAAGTAGTTTTTAATACATAAAGATAATTTTTAGGTCGTATAATAGTGGAAGTTGGTGGAAAATGTGAATATGCCGAAGTTAAAGATGTTTTACAAAAATTAGCCGATAGGTTGCCTTTTAAAGCAATGGCTGTTTCACAAGAGGTAATCGAGGAAATGAGATTAAAAGAAATTGAAGATGAAAAAAATAATACTAATCCATATACAATGAAGTACGTTATTCAAAATAATCTTGGAGGTTGTCATCGATGGTTGTCACCATATGATATGAAATGGTTTTGTAAACATGTTTAGTAGTGTAGCGCATTAATTTAGGTCAAAAATTAAATAAGCAATTTATAAAAAAAACTTGGTTTTCTATTTTCACGAAATACGTTCTAACCTAACATTTCAATATAAAACGTGCGAAAATTAAAGCGTTAAATTAAAATTAGATTTGGAAATCATTCAACGGCCCTTCTACTTCGAACATTTTGTACGATAACCACGATAACTGCCAAAAAAACGTTTTCCGTTATTTATAAACCCTTCTTTTATTTTTTCGTTGATTAAACTTTTAGCAGCCACTCAGAAAACCCTTCATTCTTACTCCCATCGGAAAACCTTTGGGACGAACGGTCATCGTTAATGATAAGCAATTAAAATAATCGCTTAACATCAGCCTCACGCTCAGAATGAAGGATTGAATCTCCTCCTCGTGGTTGCTACAACTTCAACAATTGTGTTAGAAGCTGGGGAAGATATACTGCAGAAATGATCCTGTGAAGTATGATCTTGTTTTAAAACTGTTTCTACTTCCCTTAGAAAGGATTTTCTTTACATTTCAACCGGTGAGAGTTGTGGTTCGCGACATCTAGTACCAAAAATTTGAGTTCACTAATGGTTTATTTATAATATTCAAAATTTTAGATGTTGAAAATTCCAAAGTCCAAATTTTTTGAAAATGCTTTTAAAAGATGCATCCTTCTGTTAACTTTTTCCCATAAAAAGTTGTAAAAAATCGAGAAAAATCTAAAAAAAAAATATATTTCATTTCTCGACGTTTCGGCAGTTTCGGAACAAAAACTACTGAATTGATTTTGATGAAATTTGATTTTAACCACTTTAAAATTATGTATTTCATCGACCAAATTAGCTTTTATAAGAAATTTATATAGGGTGTCCAAAAATAAGGTGGTTATTTTAAGCGCATATTTGCAAATTTGGGCCAAATTCATTTTTACTTGGCTATAAGAAAGTAACACGTGGGCTTCAATTACTAAAAAATTTTTAAATTTTTTTTTATACGTCATATAAAATGGTGGCGAATGGAACAGTTGTTGAGTTGTCTCATTTTGGGGTTTTTTCCCTTATAACTTGGCCGGTAATTATTATAAAAATTTCAAAAAGGCATTAGCAAAATATAGGGCTTTTGTCCTAACCAAGTCGATTTTAAAAATTTTTTCAAAATTGCGTATCTTAAAGAACTAAAGTTTTTTTCATTTGTTCAGAATAAAAATTTTTTTTAATACACTTTGAAAGCTAACGTAATAAGCGTAAAAAAAAACGACATTGATCCGATCAATACAATTGGAGATAATAAATTTCAAGTATGAGAAGATCTCTGAGGCTCCAGCATGTGGAGTGCGCTGGGCGACTTGCGCTCGAAAATATTTAATAACTTCCGATCTATTAGAGACCCCATTTTTTTGTTTATAGATAAGATAATAAGGAACAAAATGATAATTTTTCCAATTAATTCAAGTTCGGGAACGGGCATGTTAAAATTATTTAAACAATTAAATTGTTATTATTTTACATTTGTTCACAATAAAAAATAATTTTGTAATACACTTCGAAAGCTAACGTAATAATAACTAATAAAGCGTAAAATAAAAAAAAATGACATTGATCCGAGCAGTACCACTGGAGATAATAAATTTCAAATGAGAAGATTGGAGAAAATCCAGTAAATTATCGAAAATTCATGTGAATATTTTCGAAAAAAAATTTTTTTTTCAGCAAAATCCTGAAATTTCATGAAAAATGCAGAAATTTTTTTTATCGCATTTGAGTCAATTTTTTCCTGAAATCTGTGCGGTTTGTAAAAGAATGACCCATATCTATTGTTTGCACTATTTTCTGTAAACAAAATGCTTCCAGTTAAACCGGAAATTACATATACGCTGTTTCACGAAATCGGCGCAGCATTGGGATATCGGAAACTATAAGAGATACAAAGTCGGTTAAATGGGGAAAAAACTTTTATATTGTGTGCCCATTTTGAAAGTGTAATTAGGTTTTTCAAAATTATCATAGTCAACTAGATATGAGGTAAAAACTGAAAAAGTGCGTATTTTTCTTTTGCTAATAACTTCTAAAGTAATGGAAATATAAAAAAATAGTTCAAATAAAAAAAATAGATATTTCTAAGCTTTAGTCAGTGGCGTAGCAAAAAATATTTTTTAGGGCTTAATTTGAAAGATATGACACAAACTTACCTTTTTTTAAATACAAACAGTATTTTATTTTAACTTTAAAAAAATGCTTATTTTTTTCTCTTTTCAACGATATGTAACAATCAATAATACAATTTCTTGTTTTTTTTTCAAAAAAAAATTTTCTTATTTTTTCAAAAATTCTGTTCAAGTCGACTGGTACAGGTTACTGACATAAATTATTTTTTTACAAATGGTAATTTTAATAAAAAAATGTACCTGTATAGTCAACTCCAAAGTAGGTTTGAGTTGAGAGGGGATAAGCAACGTCTGGATTCAATTTTGGAGAACGTATGTCGATTTGTTCAACATTTTAGTGTTTTTACGTGGTACCAATAATTGACCCAAATGTTTCTAGATATTTTAAATATCTGCCGCCTAGTTTGAAAAATGCGCTAAATAAATTTACAAATTTACAAATAATTAGCATTTAAAAACAATTTTTCTGCATATTTGTAAACGTTGTAATGTATACTTGCTCTTTACTTACTTTCATCTCCCTATTTTAATCCATTTAATTGATTTAATTTATAAATTATATAAATTTGTAAAATCTGACGTTTAAGTTTGAAATAATGTAGAAATTTCTACAACCTACGTTTTTGACAGGTACATTTAATTGTATGGTCGACGTTTGTTAAAGCTTGCTATCTCTTTTCATACGCCGATAGTAAGTGAAACAGATATATTTAACTATTTCAATTTTGTAATCAGACGAATATTGCCCACCCCAAAGCTACTTTGGAGTTGACTTTACAGTCGATTGAAGAGAATTTTTGAAAAAATAAGAAAATTTTTTTTTGAAAAAAAACAAGAAATTGTATTATTGATTGTTACATATCGTTGAAAAGAGAAAAAAATAAGCATTTTTTTAAAGTTAAAATAAAATACTGTTTGTATTTAAAAAAAGGTAAGTTTGTGTCATATCTTTCAAATTAAGCCCTAAAAAATATTTTTTGCTACGCCACTGACTAAAGCTTAGAAATATCTATTTTTTTTATTTGAACTATTTTTTTATATTTCCATTACTTTAGAAGTTATTAGCAAAAGAAAAATACGCACTTTTTCAGTTTTTACCTCATATCTAGTTGGCTATGATAATTTTGAAAAACCTAATTACACTTTCAAAATGGGCACACAATAGGTATAAAAGTTTTTTCCCCATTTAACCGACTTTGTATCTCTTATAGTTTCCGATATCCCAATGCTGCGCCGATTTCGTGAGACAGCCTTGTATGTCAAAAATTTTAGGAACACCCTCTATATTTTTTAATATTTTGAAAAGTCGTAAAATTAGCTTTCTGAAGATAGAGCTAAAATAATTTAACCTGAGGGAAGTTCGCGCAGGTTTGACCACGCTCCTTTAATAATTTAAATATAGTTGCATTTTTAAAAGACTACCGACACGTGACTTTTCAAATACTCAATAAATAATTAATTTAATTATAAATTGTCTAAGTAAATATTTAATAATAATTAACAATAAATGTATTAACTAAATTAAATAATTAAACTCACGAAATAAGTCGTTTTCACCCTTATTTATACATATCAAGGTGGTCACGTGTCGGTAGTCTTTAAAAAATCCGAGTATACGTTGACTACTGCGTTGGTGGGGATAAATACCAATTTAGGTATCTGCGCATGTTCACAATAATTTTCAGCAATTCAGTCACTCAGGGCGACTTTTTCAATCGTCGTTTAAACTAAGTTCCAGCTGAACGAAGTTCAATCTCATGCGCTGTAAATTTATTGTAATGTAAACGAGTTACGGCGCATGAGCTTGAACTTCATTCAGCTGTAACTTAGTTTAAACGATGATTGAAAAACCGGCACTCAGGGTTTCTACAAGCGTTAAAATCAATAATAAAATGGACAATTACAAATAATTTATTTTACATACAGACTGAATGGTAACTTACATATTTTACATAAATACATGAGCTTAAAAATTCATAAATGAATACGTATTTATTTTATGGTCGAAACATTCTACACAAATAGGATTTAACAACTACACATAAATGATATTTTAATTTTTTTACCAATGCCTCAGTCCAGTAGCGTAACAACCACCCCTACACATCTCGCTAAGCGAGGGGTATAAAAAAGAAAGTTATTACGCCAGTGCATCAGTCAAATTTGTTCCTGCACTTTTCGTAGCCATGATATGCATTTTACCAATAAGACTTCAATTTCAATATCATTTTCCCCTAAATATTAATTTAAATAAAAGTTAGGAATGTGAGAAATTAAATTAAGAAAACATAATGATCAGTAAGTATGTAAAAGTTTGATATAAAATTGTTAGGTGATGAGAAAGGTATCACTTTTCTTTTATTCTGTAACGATTTAACAAAACTTAAAAAGGGTGCTATGTGTGTTAAGGGTGTAATGTAGACATACAAGAGTAATAATAATTTTTTTTGAAAATAATTTAGCTATAAGAAAGGGGGTATCGAGTATAGGGGCGGACTGGATTTGAATTTAAGCTACTAGTCCTGCAGTAGCATCACTAGCGGATCCAAGATATTAAGGGTGAAAATTCCAAAAGATATTTGTTCGTTATAAATTGACATGGCCCAATAATTAACAGGGACGGGTCTAGAAATTCTTCACGAGGAAAGCGATCCAAAAATTATTTGATCAGCGTTTTAGCCAGAAAGTGTTATAGGGGTTTGTCGTGGAGTCATTCTAGAGAAGAGCAGCCACTGGTAACTATTTGTACTATATTTGTACAAAATATGAGTATGTGACAACCTTAAAGCAATCAAAAGGCAGCGGTTAATTTGAAGAAGGACGGGTCAGTCTGTTTTCTAATCAGACAACTGACACACCGAGCTAAGCTTGATGTTTCTTGGAGTCAATCCGTCCCTGCCCCCCTGGTAACTACGTTTTAAATATAATATGTAAGCATAAGGGGTATTGTTTTAAAATTTGATAAAGAAGGATCCTATGTTAAAATTTTTTTGTGGAAGAACAAAAATATACAAACATACATTATGTACAAAAAACATTATGTTACCATCGAACTATACAGGAAAAATATTTTCCCTTTCTAAATTTTCATTTTTAATAAATTAAACATTTTTTAAATACATCAATCAAATTACTATGCTTTTTATCAACACATTGCGACCTTAATTAATTTGTGTAAACGACACAAATGGGCATTGTTAATTAAATTTTTAAGCTCCACCCAAGTAAAGACTGTAAATATTGAGGTAATTAACAACCGATTATTTACAGCTGGTACTATGAAGCTCTTGATTATCTTAATCTAGAAGTAAATTTTAAATTTTGATTTGTCAATTTGTTAAATTTAACGCCGAACTAAATTAATCAAGAGCTTTATAATACCGGCTGTTAGTCTTTAAAATTTAACTATAAAAGCATTTTTATTTGGAGAGCTACAGTAAGCTTCTTAAATCGATAATAACATTAACATTAAGTTTTTTGTTTATTTGAGGCTGACATTTATATTTATTATTACCATATAATAGACTAGAAGTGATTGTTATTGAGTAGTACAATGTTTTTGTTCATATTTATGTATCTACCACAACCCTAAATACTACAATTTGTACAACATTTCGATTACGTATAGTAAGCAAAAGTTAGTGTTAGTTCGTTATTTCATATTGTTGGTTTTGGTACAACCAATATTAACATTATTAAATATATATATTTTTATAAAACAATTACTAATAATGATTTATGCGTACATCGAATATAATTATTTAGCAGTTGCTGCAGCTATGCTTATTTTTCACGTGTCGTTTTCAACACTACTTAGTACTTATGCCTATGTGCACAAATATCAGTCGTAATAGATCAATATACAATATTATTTACATAATTACATAAAAATTTACATTAATGCAAATAAACTTTAAAAAAATAATAAAATTAACTCAAATAATTTAAAAATTCTTATATCTAAAATTAGTACAGTTGAAATACAAAAAATAGCGGTTGACTAGGAGAAAATTGCCAAATGAGAGTCTTTGAGCTTAAAATTTTCAGAAAAATTTCCTAATAAACCTATCGAAAATCCATCAAAATTTGCTTCAAATTTTTCTTCGATTTTTTAACAACCTTGTGATTATCCTAAAGTTGTACACAAATTTCAAAAAAATAGAAGACATAGAAATTGTAAAGTGATGAGAGATCTACAAAAAAGATGTGTGCGAGTTCACAAGAGAGAAAAATGTTATTTTTCACTTTTCAGAAAATTTATTACATCCAAGAAATCTTGCTTGCTTTAAAAATCCCCTGCTCTTATAAATTGATCTAAAGTATGAACAAAATCACAAGAAACGTCGACGATCGCAGCATAAAAAATATGAAACTAATCTTTTAAGAAAACTGCCAAAGGGATGAACTTGAAATACCGTGTCAAAAATCCAAACGGCACAAATAACTTACAAACACATACGACTTGCAGAATATGCAGAACAATTACTTAGTATTCTACATAGCGATTTGCTCATGAGCAAATACATCTTCCAAATTTATATTTCTCCTACCACAGCACTCAAAATTCTGAAGGTTAATATGAGAGGTCGGCAGTCGTTTAAAGAATTAAATCACCAATGGCCGATTTATAATAAAAATCCAGAGGGCCTTAACCTTAATTATCCTGGATGGGAAGATGGGACCTTAAGGTATCATCCAATACATAAACACAGATTTTCCTGAGCAGTGAAGCTTATTAGATCATTCAACATCACGCATTGCCAAAATTATTCAAAACCTGGCGGGCACTAAATGCCTTGCTGACACTTAGATGGAAGCAATTGTTCAAATTGGGGAGCAAGCAACGCTATGTAATGAAAGTTTGGACTTCTATATTTCATCCAAAGGTTGAAATCAGGACTGAAAGGGATGGGGGGAATACTATAACGAAGTAGCACCATGGGTGGACTAAATTCACGTAAACTGTTTTAGTTCACCCTCTACCCTAACAATGGTAGCCCATAACCGTACGAAATCTTGCCAAGACCATCACTCGAAAACTGCTCCAGTTACAAAAAAAATATAGACTTCTCTTTTGAAGATCTTAGAATGCCTCCGTCTGCTAGGTTTGGTCAGATTGGGTCAGTAGGGTGAACAGCTTGTCACCCTTGCAAGACATATAAGTATGAACCGGAGGGTTCCAGAGTCTTTCTTCTTCATTCAGGCGCGTTGTGGGGGCCTTGGATCTCTTTCCACTAGGATTTAGAGCGGTATTAGTGTAGGTTTTTTCTAGGGGAGGGTTCCTTAGTATCGTATGGCAGGTGGAAGATCGGTTGGCACTTGGTAGCTACCAGAAGGATGTAACGCAACTCGGGTAGCGGTGGTTGCACTTAGTAGACTAGAGAGCGCTAATGGCGTCCCTCAGGGATATCCGCGACCGACTCTGAAAACCACAAATCAGCAAATCGCATCCTCGATCCTCATGTTCATTATATTCATCTATATCATTACTTCTTCTTCTCTCTCGGTCTTTTTATTCCACACTCTACATTTTTGTGTATGAAAATCCGTACAAAAAATTGATTTTGTAACAAATTTCAAGTGTCTTTATTATTAGAAAAATTGTGAAAAACAAACCGAATTTTCGTGATTTTTTGATGAGTGTGTTAGAGAAATATTTTTTGAAAATTTGAAGGTAAAAAGGTCCATCTCGAAGTTTTCTCCTTGCCAAACTGTATATCTCCTGTACTAAAATATTTAGTATCGAAAGCAGGATAGGAACCGTTTGTGCAATCTATTTCATAATTTCTAACAATAATTTTTAGCTACACATTAATATGGCAGGTTGGTTATAATGATGGTTTTAGCAATTTAGCTAAAATTAATGTAAAACTTCTTACTTTTGTATAATAAATTGTCTTACATTAGTACCACATTATTTTTACTTAAAAACAAAATGACTAGATGACAGAATTGATCACTGCAAATATCCACCCATCCTCTATAACATATTTGCACCTTTTCGATATTTTCAAATTTATCAAAAGAAGTAGCGATATGTGTTCTTTTTTAAATAGGTTATCGCGCAAATAACAAAATTACGACGTATACAACAATTCAAAACACCCTGTATTTGTCGAGCCACCGTATTCTTTTTACAAAAAAAACTTTAGATTAGGTACAGTTTTTTTTCTTCTAACTACTTTTTTTTTTAGAATGAATTAACCGATGTAGACAAGGCTATTATTAATTGACCCGACAGCGAACTAGAGTTTTACAGTTTTGCGTAATGTTTTAATTTTAAGCATACGACTCGCTTAAATAATCAAAGAAATATTCGAAACTTTGATTAATGTTACCTACGTTGTTGTTTGTTTGGATACTACCATTTACATTGCCGTTGAGCGCATTAGCACGATATTGTTCACTAAACGACAACAGAATGATCTGGATTTTTGCAATGATCTCTTCTACTCAGGCGTTTGACTCCTACAACAAAAAAGATTAATTAACCTCCATGAGTTTAAAGAGAAATTAATTTTACCTTGAGATTTTCAAAATAATGCATAATTTGTTCATAATCCATGCCCAATTCATCTAAACCTGACAATTCAGCTGGAATATCATCTTTAGTTAAATTATCTTCAGCACTAAACATTGGATTTCCTACAATTGTAGCCCTTTTTACTTCGGGACTTCTAATACCTAAGTAAAAAGAAGAAAAATTTTACTAAAAACAATTAACTACTTTTCTCAAGTTACCATTTCCATTATTACTATCAGAACTGGATAAACGTACAAATTGTACGTCATCATCGTTATCATTTGTAGTATTTTTATTTCTCATTTTAACAACGTTCTCTTCTACTGGTTCGTCGTCGAATTCAAATTGTGGTTTATTGTTTTGACTGTCTTCTTCTTCTTCTATATCTTGATATTTATCATTTTCAGCTACGTACCTATTTTCTAGTTGATGTCTACTACTGCGATGATGATTATGATGATGATGTTTACGGGGTGGTGGGGGAGACGATTCCACTAAACTACTGCGAGCAGTTACTCCTATGTTGCGATGTGGAGGTATCGGCGGCTTGTATTCCATATTCATATTTATCTCTTGTTGTGGTTTATGTCTTTCTGGAGGAATAGGCGGAGTTCCATGAGGTGGAAGTGGAGGTGGTGGTATTGGTTTATTCCTAAAACAATTTTTTACATTATCGCTCTTTATTTGATTATTTCACAAATTACAGTGTGTCACATAGGACGAAGGTAACACATATCAAGGCCTATTATATTAGACACCGGCATCCTATTATTCATACGTGAACTTTTTAAATTGGTTGACCGTTTTATTGCATTTTAATGATCTGACTCTTGCTCGCCACTAATAAGATAAATATCCTAGTTACCCAAGTCTTGTGGGACATATTGTATATTTATATTTTAATTATATTTTATCTCACTAGCTAATTTACGAAGCCTTCATTTAAATGTTAATGAGCGTACTAATAATAATTAATGTCTCTACACAAGGGTGCTCTATTTCTCAAGAGCCACGGAGTCCATTGATAAATAAAACCGGATTTAATTACAAATACCATTCTTACTATTTAAAAATAGATTTATGTACATACCATATATCTATCTCATCATTAGTATTATTATTAGAGTTAATTCCTCCACCAGATTTGCTCTTACAATAAGTAGTGGTGTCGATTTGATTATCAGTTTTTTCTGAACTGCTCGGTAATTCGATATGAGATGGATTACTGAAACTTTGCGGAACGCAATCTTCGGGTTCGCAATAATTCATATTTAAAGGATTCGTCGTAATTCTCATTTCCAACGGATTATTGTTAACTGTAGAAGATCTATTTGATGAATGGTCGATTGTTGCTCTTCCTAAAAACGTTCAGAAGTAAAGATTGGAGGAATAGTGAAACAAAAAGAAATTTACCTAGCCAAACCCAGTCGTGAGCGTTTGTTGTGGTCTCTCTAGGTTTGTGTTGTCTTTGGCTACCTGTTATAATTGGTGCTGCGGTTAATCCGTGAGTTCCCGGTTCTACAGGTTTAAATTTGGATGCATAAACCATACAAGACACCACAAACACCTGCAAAAAACGATAATTAAGTTAAAATTCAAATGGGAGGCTCTTTTTAATAATAATTGTAACTTTTTATAGCGTTTGATAACATTGAATGAGAGCCCTGCATTATAATGAAGGTAATTTAGTACTGTGTCTAACCACATACTATGTACTCATGTACTAATGTTCAAGAACTTAATGAGCCCTCAAGCTGATATAGCGAGTCTGGGACACTGGATGATAAAATAAAAAAATAAAAATATGTATTGAGTTGAATTTCATAACATACGGTGTCTCTCCCGACTCTAGTTCCGTAATGAGTCATCTGAAGGTAATTTCACCTCTAATTAAAATTGTAGAGCATAAAATTACCTATCAGATGCAATAAAAATATGTGTCCTAGTTGCCATAATTATTCTATCAAAAAAATAAAACACAAAAATATGCATCGAGTTGGATTTCACAACATACGATGTCTCTCCCGACTCTAGTTCCGTAATCAGTCATCTGAAGGTAATTTCACCTCTAATTAAAATTGTAGAGCATAAAATTACCTATCAGATGCAATAAAAATATTTGTCCTAGTTGCCATAATTATTTTATCAAAATAAATAAAAACAGAAAAAATATGCATCGAGTTAGATTTCACAACATACGGTGTCTCTCCCGACTCTAGTTCCGCAATGAGTCATCTGACGGTAATTTCACTTCTAATAAAAATTGTAGAGTATAAAATTATCTATCAGATGCGATAAAAGTATTTGTTCTTGTTGCCATAATTAGACAAGCTAGACTTGACAACATACATTGTCTCTCCCGACTGTGACTCGAGTTTCAAGAGCAGAAATTGGCTTACCACAATTGCAAAGCAGAATGCAGCTAGTAGAACATACATGCTGATTTCTAAAGGCGTCATATTCATCGGTGAGTGATGACGTATTATTCCTTTACCACCGTGATGTTGCCTTGCTTGTACGTTCGGCTCATCCCCATCGTTATTTCCCGACGACGCACCTTCAAATAAACATTTACAATAAACCTCAAATTAAAAATTTAATAATCATACCTTTGAGAATATCTTGAAGGTCTTGAAAATCTCTTCCACCTTTCGAGTTACTATAGGAGCCTCCGTCGTTTTGTAAAATGTCCGGTCTGTGCGGTAAATCGCTCGCACTAAAATCGACCGTAACAGATGCGGCTGACGATGCCAAAGGTCCGCTTCCTTTTAGTTTGGGTCTTGTGCTACTTCGACAATCTTCAGGTAACAACAGGGTGATTTGTAATAAATCACCGCTACCTTCGCCAACCGCTATTACGCGAGGATGGTGAGAGGCGACCATGGGAGCAAAAGCAACCACTTCGGGATCCAAACTTTCAACAACCAAATGATAATCGTTATCGCCAACTTCACGTAATGGAGTTTTATTTCCATCCGAAAATTCGAGTTCAATATCCAACAAACCTTCCTGTAAATTACGTTTTATCAGTAAAAATCTTTAATTGGATTAATTTAATTGTTACTTGATATTGTGCTGTTAGTTTACGTGTTACGCTAGTTTCGGCCACATAACCATTTTCAGTAACGCTATCTGGTGAAATGTTTAATTGTAAACCAGATACAACTTGAACCGAAAGTCTATTAATTCCAACTTTATCATTTCCAACACGAACTTCTTTTGCACCTATTACTCTTCCAGTGATGGGAGATAAAACCTAAAATTATTATAAAAAATTAATCCAAATTGTTTTTATCTTTTTAGGTGTAAAGGCACGTATAAAAAATAATTGAAAATCATTACCACCATTCCTCTGGTGAATATTAATTAACTTACTTCATACTTTTTCTGTGCGCAAAATATAAAATTTTGGGGATAAAAATAAAAACGCGTTGGATTGTAATTTAACTCGAATTATTAATTAAATTTATAAGAGAGAGAGAGAGTGGAATTTAAATTAAATATGTTAATTATTGAATAAGGATTGATTACTTGAGCTGAATGGGGTTGGTGATTATTGAGTTTTATCCTAAGCCCATTGGCTATTTTATAAAACGTGCGTGCAATTAATAAAGAGATAATACAATTAATTGCAAAACGTCGATAAAATAAAGTGAGGGATTTCAAGGGATAGAAAAGAGGAGGGTTGACATTATAATGGATGAAATATTCGACCGAGCAAAGTTTCGTCGAATATTTTGTTTAATGTGCGATTATATGACAAGTTTCTCGTGAGAATTTAAATGAGGAAATTGTTACCGAGTTAGTTTTAGTTTAGATGCACGATAAACCCTCCTAGATGTACGATGTACCCTCTTTTTGTTTTATTCGTCTTATTTCAAGTAGTAAACTCGTAAAATTAATGCATTTTAATCCATCCCAACTTGTTAGTTAAAAGAGCAAACTTACTTGAACTTCTGTACGCCCCATACTTCTTCCTTGTAAAATTCTTCCACGAAGAGTCGCAATACGAGGATCACTAACTCGTAGTAATGGAAGCACTAAATCAGTTACTCTAAGCCAAGTACGTCGATTAACCAAATATGTAACACGACCAGAATCGTGATCGCTTGCCATAAAGTGTGCATAAACGTCAACAGGGCTTTGCTGATAACGTAGTCTGCATGTCGGTCTTTCGATTACATTTCCCATATCGTCTGGTATTAAACCGCTTCCGCTCCAAGAACTAAACGAGCGCTTCTTTCTTTTTACTTTCGACCCACTAAAAAGACAGTTTTTGGCAAAAAGTGTTACGAATTGAATATTAATTTACCTCGCGTGATAATCGGGCACTTTCCAAGATTTAATTTGTGATAAACGCGTGTCTAATACTTGCAAGTCTAAAGGAAATTCCGGCATCCATACTGTAAAGCGAGCCAAGCCGGTATAAGTTCCGTATTTAACTAATACAGAGCCATTAACAGATCCACGAGCTTCGCTTCCGTCGACGTACACAGAGCTACACGAGGACGATACCTAAAGTAAACAGTAATTTTCTTTTAAAACATCAAACAAATTAAGCAGCATCTCTTACCTTAAGTACACTGTCGTCTTCAGAATGACACGAGGCTTGAAATGTAACATCTGCAGCTTTACCTGCTTGTGATACAATCAAAACTTTCATTGCTTGAGAAACTTGTCTTCCTGTTAAAACTGCCGTGTTTAAAACTTCCCAGTTCTGAAAGAAAATTTCATAATTTAGTATTCAAAGTTGTATACTACTAAGGTATTTTAAAGTTTCGTCAACAAATAGGTAGGTAGCGACTAATACGCTAATACTACAGGCCATTCTTTTTCATCTTGAACTTCATTTTAAAATATGTATTTTGGTTCAAGTTTAAGATCGTTTCAACAATTAAGAGAGATAAAAAATCACAGTTAAACAATTTTTAAGGTAAAACTTAACTTGAATGCAAAAAAATAATCATTAACGTTTAAAACGCCGTATGGTTTTAGTTAAAACGCATCGCTATCGTGAGCGGGAATAAATGCAGGTAATATTGCTAGCACTATGCTTGCAACTGATTACAAAACTCTGGACTTATTCATATGTATTAGGTATAGCTAATTTTACGAGGTTCCTAAACATTCAAAAATATTCAGGATTCTTCTTACTAGATGTATATTAGAATACATCATTGACCAATATAAGAATACCACAGATACGCTAGCACTCTGAGACGTTGGATTACAGACGATAGAAAATATTAGGCAGTTATATCATAGCTGAAACAACCACAAAGTAAGCACAAACACAATCAGCCTTAAGGCTAGGACGCATGGGTCGCTCCTAGTAGGGAGAAATGATGGCATTTGAACAGTAGTGCCGATAATAACTTTTTTGCACTTTCGGATCTAAAGTTGATACTTTATTCCCTCCTTCTCAGCGACTAAATTTAGTAATTTATTTCCTAGGGACTAAAGTAAGAATGAATACATTTTGACGTTTCAAAACGCTATATTGCCATAATTGTCATCATACCAATAGGTTGACAATTATTTAACTTGCTAGTAGATCATCAGAAAGTGCAAAAAATAGAGTATAGAGAGTGGTGACCGGAGCTCTCGGTCATAGGAATTTAACAAGTAAAATCATACTTTGGTGATTTCTTGCTTCCGAATTTATTTTAGCAAAACAATCTTTGAATAAAAGTTTTAGAGCATATAATTCTACACCTAAATCATTAAACATAATTGATTTTGGAAGTTTTTTAAAGCCATAAATTTAATTTAAAAATTTTAAAAATTAGGGGAAATAGCAATTGCCATGAAATACTTCAAATGAAAATGATCAAATGTTTGACATTTATCTTTCAAAATTATTTGTAATTATTAAATTAACAAAAAACTAAAACTAAAGCATTTTTTATACCGGGTGATTAGCACCAAACCTGGCCATAGGGCAATTTAACATTATGCATATTTCCAAAATATATGAATTGCCATGGTAACGTGCCATGCTTACCAAATCCGGCAATAGCGATTTTATTTATCATAGGAAATTTTAAACTGTCAGTGTGTGATTTAAAGAAATATATTTCATGGCAATTCATATATTTTTGGAAATTAGCGTAATGTTAAGTCGCCCTATGGCCAGGTTTGGTGCTAATCACCCGGTATAAATATTATTTATTATTAAATAAATTCAATAATTCACACAAAAAAACACATGGAGCATCGGTAATGCGCATATAAAGATAGAAAGGAAGTAGGGTAGGGATTGGTTTAGAGAAATGGGAAGTAGGGGTAGTAGGTTGTCAATCTCTCACCATGGGGGGGGGGTCATCTGGTATGCCATATGTCATTTTCTCTGTCATTTCATATGTGAAAGGATCATCTATCAGCCCATCTGTCAATCAATCTGTCAATCCATCTGACATCCCATATGCCATCATTCCATCTGTCATATCATCTGTTATTTTATCCATCATTTCTTCTGTCATACCATATGTCATCAAATCTGTCATTTCATATGTCTTCTCGTCCCACAGATATGAGTTTGACAGGTAGGATAGGATAGGATAAGAAGACAGATGAGATTGACAAATGAGATGATAGATGAGATTAAATGACCGATGAGAGTGACAGATAAGATTGACAGATGAGATTGACTGAAGAGACCATATGACATAATATGAGACTGACAGATGAGATTGACAAATAATATTTATATATAGAAGAGGCATAAATAGACAGAGAGAAGGTATGATCTAGTCGAATATAAAATAGCACATTATTTTGACAGATAAAGCGTAAAACATTCGATAATTTTTATTGGTTTTCAAGGCTATCGCTATTCTGCTAATTTTCGAAATTTTCAAATTAAATTTGTGGCGTTATAAAGCATGCAAAATGAGTTTTGTTTCTAGTTTTAAATACAGAATTTTATGCTCTAAAATTTTTATTCCAATATTTTTTTTCTAAAATAAATTGGGAAGCAGGAAACTACGAATGTATAATTTTACATATTAAATCTCGATGACCAAGAGCTCCAGTCACCACCCCTGTATACTCACTTTAGTCCCTTGGTATATAATATACTAGTCGTCGATTATAGTATAGCTTTACACAATCCTAAAGTTTCAAATGAAAGCCACGCCTCAAAAATCAGCAAGATCCAAAAACAGACCATCCCTTCAAATTTTCCCCATTGTAGACTTTTGGGAAATTGTAAGCGGAAATCATGATGGTTGAAAAGCGCGAAAATGACAACCAAAATGAACAGAAACAAAGAATACGTGCCAAGATTAACGAAGTAGACGTTATTTGAAAAAAAAAAAGAAGCTGATGGAGCAAGTAAAAAGAAAAAGACGAATAATTGAAAATAACGAACTTCTTTTTATATAACCTAGAAGCTTTAATTTATGAGATCAATAGAGAAATAAAATATATTAAAATAAATTAAAAAATAATGTAATATTTTTTGTACCTTCGGCAGCACAACCAACTTTTATTTTCTCTCGATAAATATCAAAGGAGCGTTTAATATTTGTTATTGAAAAATTAACCATTCCTTACTAAGAAATTTATATTTCAATTAAGAAAATTAAATAAAGTTTTAAAAGGGGATGAAAAAAACGAGTGTACCAACATGTAATTAACTCAACTTTAAATTGAAGTAAAAGTTTCTTTCTTGTTTGTTCAATTAAATTGCGCAAAAGTACAAGTTTTATAAATGCATCTTTTATTTAACTTAATTAATTAAAAACTATTTAAAATGGAAAAGGATAAATTGGAACCATAAATAAAGTTTGGTGGTAATTTAAAAAAAATGAAAATTTGCCTTAGGGGAGGAAAATACGAACAACGCGATAGAAAGGAGAAAAGTTTATTTGTGGATGAAATTCTTAAGGCGTTTATATCTATATAGTACCTACAACATATTATATAAAGTTAGAAGTTTTATGAAATGCATTATAACATGAAAGAAGACATAAGTTTGTTATTGTGATATAAAAACAAGAGATAAAATTTTAACCACAACTTTTGCTGCAAGTTCTCCAAGTGTTTGCAACTCGTGACTTTAAGCATTAAGGGGATCATAAGTTATAAGTTGAGTATCTTAATGTTGAAATAAAAACATACATATTTACATTAAAATGATTTATCTTTCAACATTAAAAAATTAAGAAAAAACATTAAAGGAAAAAGTGGAACGTCGATCAGTGAGCAAATTAACATCAGTAGGTCATGGGTGCACTTTCTTGGATTTAAAAACGCCTCAATCAAATTCTTTTAAATAGAAACTCCATTAGTTAACTTAGAAACGCACAGAGAGAATCTTTTTCTGTTTTTCCACCCTCAAAAGTCAACAGCTTATAGTTGATGTGTGCCAAGCTTAAGATCGTCATAAATTGTCATTAAATTGAGACCATTCAACTAACACCTCACAAAATCACGTTAATACTCTCTTAAGTAAATAATTAATGACCACTTGCCTTTACATATCTTTAAGGCTACAAAATTGTTAATTTAATGCTTAAAACCTGCAAATTTAACCCAAACATTCACAGTTGTAACAGGAAGTTAAAATTTTCCAACAGAATTTTCATTTTAAATTCTAAAAGTTATAAAAGTTATTGTTGTAACATTAGAAAGCTTTAGAGAGTATTTAGAACTTATGGAGTAATTTGGTTGCTTTTAGTCCTCTATAAGCTGCTCCTTTCAATAACCAAAAGCAGAAACCATGTTACGGTCTAATATCCAACACGCATTGAAGTGAGCTTATCCGTATCAAAATTATTTCAAAGTGGACTAGAATTGATAAATTCATTTACAACATGGCTGCAAAATATTGACATCGGTGCTTCCCTAACTTCAATGTTAAATCAAAAATTTACTATTTCATTTTGTTTTCATCACCTAAGACCGAGCCTAAGACAGACACCTAGATAATAGACAGGTGTCGCAGGCAAACAGACGCACAAACAAACAGACCGAGCAGAATTAGAGAAAATTAAGATTTTTAATTCTTCTGAAGAGGCTCAAGTGTTTAAATACTGTCTTTTGTCGACAAATGATGTTTCTCGACCAAAAAAGTGAAGAAAAAACTCCACAGGATTTTTTCCAATTTTCAGAATAATTACAAAAAGGCTTTTCCGGCTTTGAGTTAAGTGTCGGGTAGCCAATTTAACTACATCTTAAAATACTGAGAGTATAGTGAAATAAATTTTCTAATAATGTTGATTCTTAGGAAAATTAAAAATTGAAATTTTCTTCTAAACAGGCGTTTTAAAATTGTTTTTGTGGACAAATATGTTTATTTATTTCTCCACATAAAATGTAAAGAAAAGCCTCGACATTTTTTTTTATTCAATTTCCATCATCATTACAAGGGTCCCCAGTTATTTCTGTCGAGTGTCGAATAGCCAATTTTGACTACATCTTAAAATTCTGACGAGTATGTGAAATAAATTTTCTTTAGAAAATTCAAAATTTTAATTTTCTTCTAAAAAAGGCAAAGGGTTTTTTAAAATTGTTTTTTGTCGGCAAATGATGTCTCTCGACATAAAAAGTGTAGAAAAACCTCGACATTTATTTTTAAATTTTCATCATCTTTACAAAGCTGTTTTAATATTGTTTTTTGTCGACAAATAATGTATTTCGACATAAGTGTAGAAAAACCTCGACATTTATTTTTAAATTTTCATCATCTTTACAAGGCTTTACCAGCTTTGACTGTAGATTGTCGAACAAATGATGTTTTTCGACATAAAAAGTGAAGAAAAACCTCGACATTTTTTTATAAATTTCCATTATCATTACAAGACGCTTCCCAGTTTTGTTCGTTGAGTGTCGAATAGCCAATTTGACTACATCTTAAAATTCTGACGAGTATGTGAAATACATTTTCTAATAGTGTCGATTCTTTGGAAAATTAAAAATTGTAATTTTCTTCGAAAGATGGAGCAAGAGTTTTAATATTGTTTTTTGTCGGTAAATGATGTCTCTCGACATAAAAAGTGTAGAAAAACCTCGACATTTATTTTTCAATTTTCATCATCTTTACAAGGCTTTACCAGCTTTGACTGTGGATTGTTGAATAATAGTATATTATCTAGATACTACACTTTATCCACGACTGCAAATATTATAAACCAAATATACATTGAGAAAAAAATTTTTTAATTTATTTATTGAAAAAATTTTTTTTAATTTATTTTAAAAAATAAATTTTTTGTGGAACTGTATTCAAAATTTAATGTAGAATTCAAAAATATAAAAATATATATGGTGTTGCATTTAAAAATCTAAAGTTTACCTCATTTCCGGCGAAATCGGAAGTGGAAGAATTTTCAAAAGTAGTTAAACAAATTGCAAATTATATGACTATAACTCACAGCAAATTTCATTTTGATACATTGACAAATAACGGAGCTATAAAAGTTTTCCAATCCCCTGTGTCGCCCAGTAAACCATTGAGTAATGTAATAGTCATTGAGTAATATGTATATTATTTAACGATTTGCAACTAGTGAGTAATGACACACATTACTGATCAAAAATCATAGAGTAATGAACGTATTATTGGACGGTCGTGGATAAATAATGTTTTTCGACATAAAAAGTGAAGAAAAACTCGACATTTTTTTATTCAACTTTCAATATCATTACAAGAGGATTCCCAGTTTTGTCTGTCGAGTATCGAATAGCCAATTTGACTACATCTTAAAATTCTGACGAGTATGTGAAATACATTTTCCAATAGTGTCGATTCTTTGGAAAATTAAAAATTATAATTTTCTTCTAAAGATGGAGCAAGTGTTTTAATATTGTATTTTGTCGGTAAATGATGACTCTCGACATAAAAAGTGTAGAAAAACCTGGACATTTATTTTTCAATTTTCATCATTTTTTACAAGGCTTTACCAGCTTTGACTGTGGATTGTTGAACAAATAATGTTTTTCGACATAAAAAGTGAAGAAAAACCTCGACATTTTTTTATTCAATTTCCAATATCATTACAAAAGGATTACCAGTTTTGTCTGTCGAGTGTCGAATAGCGAATTTGACTACATCTTAAAATTCTGACGAGTATGTGAAATACATTTTCCAATGGTGTCGATTATTTGGAAAATTAAAAATTGTAATTTTCTTCTAAAGATGGAGCCAAGTGTTTAAATATTGTTTTTTGTCGGTAAATGATGTCTCTCGACATAAAAAGTGTAGAAAAACCTCGACATTTATTTTTCAATTTTCATCATCTTTACCAGCTTTGACTGTAGATTGTCGAACAATAGTAGATTGTTTGATTAGGAGTAAAAATGTCACTAAATTTCCATTATCATTACAAGAGACTTTCCAGTTTTGTTTGTCCAGTGTCGAATAGCCAATTTGACTACATCTTAAAATTCTGACGAGTATGTAAAATAAATTTTCCAATAGTGCCGATTCTTTGAAAAATTAAAAATTTTAATTTTCTTCTTACGATGCCGCAGGTGTTTTAATATTATTGGTTTTTGTCTACAAATGATGTTTTTAAACATTTAAAATTTTTTCCTCCATTTTCATTCTAATTACAAAGCTTTCCTGGCTTTGCTTGTCGAGTGTCGGATAGTCAATTGAGAATGTGAAATAAATTTTCCAATAGTGTTATTTGGAAAATTAAAAATTTTAATTTTCTTCTAAAAAGAACATAGGTGTTTTTTAATATTGATGTAAAACGTTATCAAAGAAGTTTTAAATTGCATTTTAAGTCAGCTCATTACCTTATCGAATTCGTGCCATTTATCGACTCTCCATATTCTGATGTTGGCGCTCAAATATTTCATTCTAAGTGACTCCTCGAAGTACTCTCGAGTTATCCGATATTTGCTCTTGGGTGTAAGATTTTATAAAAGATCTGTTGACTATTTCTAATCTTTTTCTGGTTTGAGAAATGCATAACAATAGAGCAGATGGAAAAGAAAATTTGAAAAAGCTTTAGATAAATTGCGCATTAAAATATGTTTTGCTTTTATCTTTTTACACGTGTGGAAACTAGAACACTCTGTAGCTATAGTTTTTCCAGACAAGTTTTTACAAGGTGAAAACATTGCAACATTTTACCATCACGTCTATAATCTTATTTTCAAAAACTCTAAGTGTGTTTTTATTATTTAAGGCGATTTACAATTTATAATGCACGATGTAATGTTACTTCAGTTTGTTTCAGCCAAAACATATTACCAATGGTGGCATAACAAACTTGTAAGACGTGTACTATTTGAATTATACTATAACTTACAAAATGTGTCTAGAAAATTTGTTGTGGCCTGGGTGCGCTCTTAAAACAGTAGGATACATAGGACGGGCTTTAGAGGCCCTATAAGGTTTTAATTTATTTTAATGTCTAGCAATACTCCTTAAGAAAAGTAAAAAAGTTTTGATTTCCTTGAAGTAATATAGAATTAAATGCTCGTTTTAACTGTCAGGCCTTCGAAGCCCGCTTTGTGTCAATTATTTATTTGTAAGGTTTAATATAAACGATCGGAAAAAAATGCATAGTAAAAAGGTTTTAAAAACTTATAAAGAAGAAGTTTAGAGTTTACTAAAAATGTAAGGTAACGGTATGGATTGAGGAAAACTTTAAAGTGTGAAACTATTTATTACTGGATAAAACTTTAAAAAAATCGCCAAGAGTAGCGTAAATAGGGCAGTGAACTGAGCAAGATGAGTGGTAGTTGTTAAGACTTAAATAAGAATTTTTAAACAAAACTGCGATTAAAATAAGCTGTGCCAAGTTAACTTTTTATAGAAGCACGGGAATGCAGCAACAAACAATTTTCACAACCGAAATTTTCAAATTTTGTGCAGTCGAAGTAAAGGCATTGTTGTTGGTGGTGCGAAACAAAATTAGAAAAAGTACGAAAAAGTCATAAAGATTCTTGAGAATTTGATAAAGCATAAAGCTTTCGACAAGACGTTCGTACAGCTGGATACACTGAATTTGCAAAGTATGGCCCCAAAAAAAAACTCTTTAGGAGGCGAATAATGTATTAAAAAAATATTCAAAAATGTGATAAACGATTAGACAAGCTGTTCAGAGTCGAATAAGTAGAATCGATAAATTATGTATAAGGCAAAAGCTTAGGAATTTTATGGATTTGGTTTTCTGAAATTGCTCTGTTAACTATGATATTGAGTATTTGAGGTTATGTTTCTATAAGTTGAAATGTAGACTTAAATAGGTTTAAAAATCCTCACAGCAGTATAATAAAAATCAAGGTATAATTATTAATTACACGTTTTCAGTGTGTACCATCAACGAGATACGCTCACTCCAGACAATATTCAATTCCTGTACTTACATAGCAAAACTAGTAAAAATTTCACAATACAACGAACAAAATTACACGAATAAAGAAAATGAATGTTTTCCGCTATGTATATTTAAAAAAAAACTAAACTTTTACAACCTTAACCAGAGTAAGTATTTTGTTAGAGTTTGAAAAGCTAAATAACAGTTTTTCCCCAATAACTCAAGAACTATTCAGTTTACCGAAACATTTATTAGGATATTTTTTGTAGCTTACAAAATTTCCTTTAATTTGGTTTTATTCCTACCACTCTAATACAAATATTGTCAGAGTTATAGCGTTTTGAAAATTGAAAGTTTTTCCAGCACTATTCTAACTCCTGATTTATGAGAATTTTTTTTGAAAATATCTTCAAAAAAATCATCTTTAGCGAAAAATTTATAATTTCCTTTTTTAAAGCTTATAAAATTTCCAGTTTTTCGGTTTCAGTTTTGCTCTTTTACTGTAAATATTAAAGGAGTAGGAGTAGGAAAATTGAAGTTTTCCTAGTTTTTCAAACTCAAAATATTTCGCCGATTTTTTTGAAAATAATTCGTAAAATTATTCTTTTTGAAGCTTCATAAATTTACTTTTCTAAGACTAGGTATGATCCAAGCTTTGTTGTTTTTAAAAATAGAGAACTAAAGTTACGCGCACTTTTTGATCTTGTAAACACTTTCAAAAACTCCTAATTAAAATCTACAACTTTTTTAAGGTTGTGCGAATTTCAAAAGCATAGTTTTTGTTTGTGTTTTTCTTTCATAAAATTCAACAAAGTGAGACATGGCTATTTTTAGTTTCTGAACAAAATCATTTTTATATTACAACAGTATATGATATAAAAATCCTCTCCTGAAATAGTTTTCGTAGTTTATAAAGGAAGTAAATTCCTTTGAATTTCTTGAAGTAGTTCTTTTGACTTTCTATGATGCTTTTGGCATTTCAATTTAAACAGCTTTATCAAGCTGGTAATAAAGCTCACTCAATATGTTAATAGCTGTATGTAGAAGGTACTAAACGTTAGTAAAATCGTTATCTTTTCCTTTCTAGTATGTGCCTTTTCAAATTATTCTTCGTCGTAGCAGTATTTACCTGGCTGGAATAAATTTTGTGGCTCGAGTTCCTTTTCTTCTTTACGTCGGGCTTCGTCTTTATAATTACTAATTAGTGCCTTATAGCAATAGGAAATGATTATGAGGAAAATTCGGTGTTTATACCTTAAATAATATTAATAGTACTCTTGGGTAAACCTTCGTATTGTTTCAAAGATATTAAGATAAGAGACCCAAATCTAAACTTTCAAAAAAATTACGGTAATTAATTTAAAATAATTTTCATGGCGCAATTACGTTGCTTTATATGTAAACGCACCTGTGTTCGTTCTAGATTAAAATTAACTACTTACTTATAATCTTTACGACCCTTTCGTACTAATAACAAATCAAAATATTTTGATTTAATTAATAATTTGGAGGTTAGTTTTCAAGTGGATGTTTTAAAAAACAAAACCAAAAATAGTGTATTTTATAAAGAGCAAAAGTGGCACCTTTTTTTCAGCGAGTCAGTTCTCTTGTAAGATGAGACAGAGTCGAGTCTGACAACTACTGACGAGTTTGCAGAAAAAAAAATAATTTTCATGATTTTCACATATCCGACACGGCACAATTCAGTGCAAAGCAATCGTGAACAGTTCACTCTGTTACTCTGTTGTCTCTTTTGGATTAAGTAAACGAAAAGTTCTGTAATGAAACATCCCCTCATTTTAATTAACTTGTCATATTGTTTATAGTTATTTATAGATAACTGAAAAAAGTTGAGGAAAATAATTAACTTGAGAATAGCATCTTGGTAAAAGAAAACAAAAAGTATAAAGAAAAGAGGGTAGTTTTCCAAGTTCTTAATTCTTTTTTCAGCTTGTACCAATTAAAACTTTGTTTAGTGTAATTTCCAAGCTACAATAATTATAAGCTGAATATTTAGTTTATTAAAATTTTATAAATAATCTCATTTTTTGGAGCGTTAGTTAATTAATTTATCGATGGCGGATGTTTAATTAAGAACTTTCGTTAGGAAAAAATCAAACTTGAAGTTTAGCGAGCTCGGAAGTGTAGAAAGTTTCAACAGAAAAAAAAAGACCGTTTTTGAAGTTTTGTTTAAAATATTGTTGTTTTACAACACTTTAGCATTAAATCGTAAAATTAAATTACAACAAACGTAAAAAAAATATACAAACTTAAACTGCTCGTTGGTTGCACTAGTAAAACTTGACAACATTCGACAAACTTTAGATGAGCTAATCATGTTGTGTTTAGAAGTTTTGAGAAAGTTTAACACTAAAATGGCACAGTTAGTAGAAGTTGTGGTTTTCCTATTAGTATTTCAAAATTACTTGCTAAGCTTAGTTACATTGTTGCAACAATTTTAATTCTGCGAGGGTTCTGAGCTTTCGCTACAGCCAAGAGCTCAAAAACCAAGGGACTATAGGATAATTCGGTTAGCGTTTTATAATTAAAAAATGGACTAATTCAGCTGCTCAATTAAATAACCAAAAATTTGTGCAGCCATTCATTTTTTCCCATGGTTTGGCCATAATTTTTTTGAAAATTTAGTTGTTTCTCTCTCTTTCATTGGATGACAGATGAGATGACATAATCAGATAACAGATGGAATGATAAATGTCATGACATATCAGATGACAGATAAGATGATATATGGCATGACAGATGGCCCCTACCTCTCTTCCCCTACTCTCTCTCCACCTCCCACTTTCTCTCTACTTCTTCATCCCCATCTCTAAACCAATCTCTATCTTACTCCCCCACTCTTTATCTCTATCTCTTTCGGACCTTACTGCGCATTCCCTGTGACCATGTGTTTTTATTATAGGATTTCAAAAACCATCCTGTATGTATTATTTTATATAAAACATACGAATAAGAGTACAGAAGTGTTTTAAATAAAATTTTCAATAATTGTATAACAACTTTTGCTCTTATAACCTTCTTAAAGTTTTAAAAAAATTTCATAAATGTCCTCTGTGGTAACCACACCTCTATTTTTATTTACAGTACATTTCATAATACGTACAATACATCGTTAGTGGAGATGCAAGACATAAATTAAGTTCTTCCTCTCCCTTATGATTCTGATTACTGTTACAGCAAAATATTGCTCAATCAGCAACTGATTTTTTATTATTCTTAAATCTTGTTAACAACCCTCACAACTTTATTTTACCACGATCACCCATTCTAATGGATCGTCTAAAATCTAATTATTCTTTTTATTTTTTTTACGCAATTGTTGCTGATTAAAAGGAGCTTTTAAATTCTGTACTTCCTGACACAAATAAGTAATAATAATTGTGTTTTGTTTTTAAGCAATAAATGCAGATATTAATACCTCTTGAGGGTATCTAAAATATACTGCTGCACTGCGTCAAGAAACAAGCAAATCCACTTTAGGGTCTCAATGGTTTGATTCAGCTTTTTTACTTTTTTTACCTTTTTGAAGCATCCTTATTCCTTACCAAGTTTATCGCCTGTTGTCTCCTTAAAAAACTGTCAGCCCCGTTTCTTGCTCTCTCCGTTAAGAAACTATGAATTTAAGTTTCTAAAGCGGTTTCATGAAGATAAAAATTAATAATTTTGCAAATTCGATTCAAGAATTCATAACTTCAGCAATGTAAGCTGCTGCATCACGTTGAAAAAGAAGAAAAATTGAGTTTAATAAATTCTCCTTGGTATTTTTGATTTTTGAAAATTTGACAGACTTTTTCTTCTAATCATCTTCTTCATCTTCATCCTATTAAGAACGTATGACGCTAAAGCGTCTAAAATAGTATCAACAGCAATTAACAACAGTGTATCAGAGAGAGCCGAGGAGCCATAAAAAGGTTCAGTTATCAAAAGTTAAAGGTCATCATATATTTTTGCTTCCTTTGGGGTGCCAAAGCACACTATCATCTATCACTACCTACTGCTACCAAAATTTAAACTCCTTATGGAAAGGAGTAAAGTTATGCCATGAGGAATGCCAAAGGCTGGTTCTGGTCCAATGGGTCTTATTTTGCAGTCCTCTTTGGCCAGACCGTCCGCTTTCTCGTTACCTGGTATGTTGGCAGAGCTGACACCTATATATCAGGTTGACGAAAATTCTTCCCGCTAGCGCAGTCGGTCTGCGGATGCACTCCGTTACTAGCCCGGCGTTCGTGCTTTCAGAGCTGCTTGGCTGTCTTTGGTTGTTTTGATTTTAGTTTTTAGTGATAGTAGCTGGTGATAGACGATAGTTTCAGTGTCTCAAACCTCTTATGATTTTTACAGTTGAAGTAACTGGCAGTTCTCTCAGCTCAAGTTACTAAATGAAGATAGTAATTAAGTTATACTGGTGTAACGGTTTAACCCTAGGCCACTTCAAAATTTGTTATTAAAGCTCGCTCTTGCCATACAATAGAGATGAGCAGACTTTTGTAAGGCAAGGGCCACCTCTAATATATTTCTAGTTATGGGGTCACCAAAAAAAGCGCTAATCTTGTTAAAGGCGTGCGTCGTCTACAGTACAGCCTGGAGATTGGAAGAGGGGTAAATAATAATAATTGTAGTTCTGGGGCTGATTCCTAGTGGTTTCTTGCATTTCGACTTCTCGGATCTATTGTGCGCCTCGGATTTGGTCTTCTCTTATGGGAAGTATGTGAATCTTCTCTTTCCCGAGAATGCTGTAACGACTTCTTGTGAAAGCCTCACAGTGTAGCAGAAGACGAATGGAGTTTCCTCCTCCTCTGCACATCCTCTGCATACTGGGCCTTCTTCTATCCCATCGTATACAGCTGATTTTTAAGCTGGCAATGGCCCGTTATTATTGTCGTTGCTTGGTCATTCTGAGTGGAGCTCGAGTTCTTTTGTTCGAGGGTTCGTTAAACCAGTAGTTTGTTAAACTCCTGTCCAGGAGTTTCTCTCCAGTGTTTAATATGCCACTTCACCAAAAGTGGCTTTATTTCTCTCTTAGCTATTTCGTAAGCAATGCCAAAGGCTGATTCTGGTCCAATAGATCTTAGTTGCTGCCCTATTTGGCCAGACCGTCCGCTTTCTCGTTCTCTGGTATGCTGGCATGAGCCAGCAACCCATACCAGTTTGATGACATTTTTTCCGATTTTTTAAAAATCTTATGGTGAGCTGAAAAGCCTCACTATCTCATAATGAGCTTTATTATGATTGTGACGAACTTTAGTACATTTATGAGTATGACATATCGTCTTAAGTCTTGCTTCAAACGTTTTCAAATTATTCGCAACTTTGTTCCACTTTGGTTTGATTGAACGGTCATTTTTGTTACCCAGGTGAAATTCCTGATAGTGCGATGATATGGTATTACCATCTCCATTTATGTTAACATGGAGAGCAAAAATCTTAAACTAAAGTGTTTTCCCATGTTATCTTCCTGTTTTATAATCCTATTGTAACTCGGTATAGTTCATTAGTTGTTTAATGGCTCCTATAAAACAAATCAAATCATTAATCCATTCATTCGTGAAAGCGCTCAATTGAACTTTTTATGTTTTCTATTTATTAATTGCTCGTATCGATATTGGCTTCATTTACCACCATTTCGTTTTTTCTTAAATGTTATTTTCATCTCATATTTACTTTATTAATTCGCTAATAGTAAAAATAAAGTGTCAAGACCATAAAGCATAAAGCATGAGTTTTTCCACTTGGCTTTTCGTGATCATTCTCCTGTAACCCAGCCTTTGACTTATACGCATTTATTTATTTCCGCTCTGACTAAAATCCATTAATTCGTATCAAAATGTCATTTTTGGTAAATTAAATAAATGCGTCTTTCATCTTATATCTGAGTATATTTCTAAGTCTACTTTTATTAAAGCCTTTCCAGAAACTCGGGAAGTATCTATGACCTATTGATTTTTAGACTCGAGATCATCGAGTAGTTTCTTATCTTTTATCTTTTGTTGAAGCTCCAACGACAGACTTATTTAAAAACTTCTTCAACGAAAGCCACTTCGATATTTTACAAGTTTAAGAAAAAGCTTGTTTTTTCCTCTTTTTAATCAATTACGAGTACCTAATTCGCCAAACTTAAATTTGCTAAAATTTATAAATGTCAACCTCGAAATTTATTATAAATTAAAAATTTGTTATAAACCCGTATAAAAGAAAATATTTATACTAAATAAGACTTTAAGATGTGTATAGCAAGCGACAGAGTAAATTGAAAAACGTCTGTAACGATGTTTTACTTTCAGTTTGCCTCGAGCTTTTAAGCTCAAGCTGATAAAAGCTCCAAGTCTTTACTTTAATCAGATAAGGTTACCTTGAAAATTGTTCCCGTTTTCTCTTTTTAATAAAAATAATATTTTTAAAAAACATTTTTAACGTTGAACTGTTTAAAAAAAATGAGGTTTATGAAATTGAGTGAAAAGTACCTACTGTCATTGCACACCCAAAAAGGATCAGAGCATAATATGAATGTGGATATGAAAGCAAACAGCAAATCGATAACCTGCTTTTCAAAGGATTAACAACATTTTTTATTATTATTATTAATGTGTTAGCTTCAACAAAAAATAATGAACTTGAGCCATTTAATTTTTGAGCAATTCCATTTTCGGCACTCAAAACAAATTATTTTAAGAAAACTTACTTTACTGATGGGCACAACAGCTTGTATATCATCTTTCTGGACATCCAATCGCGTGGCCGATTTTCTTCCTTCTCGATGGGTTTCCGATCCATCTGAATCATCTTGATGGGGTTCGATTTTCATCGACCAAACGACACGTGCGCCTTCGTATAATTCGGCAGCATCTTCGCTAACTTCTATCAACCAAGTAAACAACTCTTCGACTCTAAAATAGATTTTTGTGTTACGTAAGTGAAATATATAAATGTAAATGAGTAGCTTACTCTCCGACGGAAGTAATAGCTGGTTCCATGTCGACGGATTCTTTGCGTAAAGCAGTCACGGAGGCGCCGGTATGTCTGGGATTTACTTCCATAGATATGTTCCATGCGGATGATTCGCTCGGGGTTGCATTTAATATGCGTATACCTCCCTTTACACGACCTCTGTAAATAATTACAAAAATTAATTTCAATTGGAAATAAATTTAGTTTTGCGTCCAACGGACGTTTTAACAATTTAATCGATCAAACAACTACTTTGGGATTTGTTAAATCCTGTACGTTCTTGAACGTAATTTTTAAATTGCACCAATATGATTCTATTGAGCTCAACATATTCTATTAAAATAACAAAAATAAGCTCTTTAGCAACATTGTTCTATTAAAAATTTGTATTTCATACTCATATATTGTTCAAAGACGGGAAATCGCTTTAGAAATTAGGATTCTTGTAGACGAAGCAGTTGGAGACTGGAACTAGGCCAAAACCGTAAGGTTTACATTTTGAGATACTTCACTACAAGAATAGTCAAAGTGTTCTTTATACAAGAAGACATTATTTTTTACAATAAAGAGACTTTTTGTTTAAATGTTGCAATGGAAAGATAACATTGTGGATAGTAGAAAAAGAAAGTATGCACTAGATGATTAAAGTGCATATCAAAGCTTAGGTGGGCACTTGGTGGCCACAAATTTTTGTGAGTGGACCAAGTTGAAATATTTTGTGTGGAATTTAGGATAAACTGTTGTAAATACCTGGATTGTCGCTTATTATTGTAATTTTACAGGGCGGGCCAGCAAAATTTTAGGTGGGCCTGGGACCACCCTGGCCCTCCCGTAGTTACGTGCCTGTTGTAGATAATTGCTATTTATTTGAGCTAAAATCGACTGTTAAATGTCAGGAATAGTTGAGGGATCTTACGCATCTTCCAGACAACCGCTTTTTCTTCCAGCTGGATCTCTATGTTATCATTAACGATGACGAATGTCAAGTCGAAGACTGACTCGGGTAGTTGGACTCTTGATGACATAGCTGATGGTTGGGAGGGTGATGGAGGTTTCTGAGAGAGGCTGGCAGTAGGTCAAGGTTAGTAGCGTAGTACTAAAGACATAAACTGACAAGATAACACATAGATAATCAAACAGACAGACAGCCAGACAAACATACATGAAAATATACAGAGTGGCTCATCAAAAACGAAAGAAGGGTATTTTCTCACATTTAATTTCATTTTTACAAGAATTTTTCGGATACGTCGATTTTATTTTCGAAAGAAACACTTTTATTTACCACTTTAAACACCGCTACTTCAACGAGTCAGTGGTGGTGCAATCAACACCAAAAATATCGTTTTTAAAGCCCTTTAAATTCTCTTTTCAAAGATGCGCCAATTTTTTAAATTCATCACTAATTTTGAAGAAATTGGAATTCTAAGAAAATAGACAAATAGTTAATTTGTTTTTAAAAAAATAAGGTACAAAATTTTGAATTTAAAGATAATTCGAAAACGAGAAGATGGTCAAAGTTGCTTTCGACCTAGAAATCTTTGTAAATGTGCAATTTCTTTCAATTTGAGATTAATTTAAGTGCTAAATAGTAGCTCGAAGCTCTCCTAAGCATTAAATATGAGAATAACGTCAATAAAACCAAATTTACTTTTCCAATCATTGATTTTCGTAAAAATGAAAACCAAATTAAATGGAAATTTAAAAGGTTACGTTTACATTATCAATAATACAAACTTGGTCAGCTAATTACTTTTTACATTAATGCTCCTTTTGTGTAGGTTTTATACTGATGTAAAAACTAAAATAATTTTGTTCCAAATTATTTGTTCCGAAATTTCATCATTTACGTTATCCATTAAAATTAAAAAATATTTCATGTTTGTATCAAATCAACTAATTAGCAAATCTGCATTGCAACAATCGATTCTGTTATATACGCAAATATAAAATACATAATTAGTGGTTTACTTTGAGAACGGAATCAAAATTAGTGAATGAAACAATTTTATAATACGTTTAAAATGAGGGTAAATTATTTACGAGTCGTTGGTGTGAAAGGGTAAAATAAAATAGGCCAGATTATCCTTATTTTTTTGATTCTTCTTCTTATTTCGTCCTTTTCACATTCTTAACTTTTAAAAGTGAGAATAAATGGGCGGTACATGGATAGAATTGGAATATATTAATAATGGGGAGATTTTATCGAATACATAAAATGGATGTGATTAAATGAGTATAATAATGATTGACCTATCAATAATACCGAGTGTATGTAGATGTAGATAACCATAGAATAAAATCTTTGAATTTGAATAAAAAGAATCACCGAGGAGTTGAAAAATAAACAAATATGACTAGAATTAGTAGTTGTTTTTAGAGGTGTAAATATTTTTTTCTAAAAATGTGCCTTTTTCACTTCAAAATAGTAGATCAAGTATCACTTTAACAGCTAGAGTAGATAAAGTAATACTTTGTTTCAACCTGCACGTGTGAAGACAATGTGCTAGTTCTGCCTTGTTTGTGCAGTTAAGCCTGCTAAAGAAATAAAGCTAAATAAAGCTAAAGCTAAATAAATATAAAGCTAAAAGGCTTAACTGCTAAAGCAGTTAGGCCCAGTTAAGCCCAAGCTTTTATTACGGTAGGCCTAATAGGCAGACTACGTTTGCACAAGCTAAATCGCAGGCCTTCGCAGTCGTGGTCTGTACAAGCCTGCTTGATAAAAACCTGCACGTGTGGAGGCAAGTGATAATTCCGACTTTCGCAGTTAAGCACGTTACAAACGCTCAGAGTATAAGAACAGCAGACCTAGGCATATTACGTTATAGTTCCGGTTAGCTCGAGTAGTTAAACATGCTACAACCTCAGGTTTTTAGAAATTTTATTACAGCAGGCCTAAGTTGGTCTGCACAGGTAAAGCGCAGCGTCTGTAGATCATTCAAGTGCCCTTCGCAGTCTTGGTCTGCACAGTGCACAGGTTCGCCATATTACAAGCTAGCACGTGTAGAGACAAGTTATAGTTCCGGCTCACTTAGACCTAGGCAGAAAAGAAAGTCTGCACAAGCTAAACCGGAGGCTTTCGCAGTCTTGGTCTGTACAGGCCTGCCTTGGTGAAAACTTGCACGTGTGGACTTTAAGAACGGCAGGCCTAAGCAGACTACACGTATAGTTCCGGCTTGCTTGCGCAGTTAAGTCTGCTACAAACGCCCAGACTTTTATTACGGTAGACTAGCAGCCTAGCAGAGCCAAACCGGAGGCCTTGACAGTCTTGGTCTGCACAGGCCTGCCCTGATAAATGCCTGCATGTGTGGAGGCAAGTGATAATTCCAGCTTTGAAAGTTAAGCTCGCTACAAGAGCCCAGACTTTAAGAACGGCAGGCCTAAGCAGACTACACGTTATAGTTCCGGATTGCTTGCGCAGTTAAGCTTGCTACAAACGCCCAGACTTTTATTACGGTAGGCCTAGGCCGACTCCGCCTGCACAAGCTAAACCGGAGGCTTTGGCAGTCTTGGTCTGCACAGGCCTGCCCTGATAAATGCCTGCATGTGTAGAGGCAAGTGATAATTCCAGCTTTGGAAGTAAAGCTCGCTACAAAAGCCCAGACTTTAAGAACGGCAACCTAAAAAGACTACGTTATAGTTCCGGCTTGCTTGTGCAGCTAAACCTGCTTCAAACTCAGGCTTTTATTACAGCAGGCCTAAGCAGACCACGTCTGCACAAGCAAAGAGAAGCACCTGTAGATCGTTCAAGTGCCCTTGGCAGTCTTTATTTGCACAGTGCACAGGCCTGCCATATTACAAGCTTGCACGTGTGGAGACAAGTTATAGTTCCGACTAACTTGCACAATTAAGCATGCTACAAACGCCCAGACTTTTATTAAGGTAGGCCTCTAGGCAAACTACGTCTGTACAAGCTAAACTAAAAGTATTGTTCTGCACAGGCCTGTTCCGGTAAAGAGAACAGACTACGTTATAGTTCCAGATTGCTTGTGCAGTTAAGCCTCCTACAAACTCAGATTTTTAGGGCTTATTACAGCAGGCATAAGCAGATCACGTCTGCACAGGCAAATCGAAGCGTCTGTAGATCGTTCAAGTGCTCTTCGCAGTCTTGGTGTGCACAGGTCTGCCGTAGTAAAAGCCTGCAGAGCGTTTAAAGCACGCTTTAAGGCAGAAATTCTACCAATAACTTTCAGTATCAGTACAACATTGTTCAAAACTTTATTCATTTGTTTTACTCTTTTTTGTTTGAATATATTGCTTCATATTGTTCTTTTGTTAAACAAGTTATATCTGTTCAATTGTTTATTGATCGAATATCAATAATAACATGTTTCCTAGATTCTAAACATGGAAATGAATGCCTTGAAAATTCATTTAAAAGGAAAATGATAAAATGCAACGTAACATCTATCATTGTTGTGCTAAGTGCTCATGAGGTGATTTTCACTCACCTTTTTTAAACAGACAAAGCTTTTCTTTAATGGTCTTGTAAGCTGTTTTCAGAATATTTTTTAATAAGTTTTCTATAGTAATCTTTCAGTAATTTGAAGAAATGATAAGATTAGCTCTGATTAAAATCCAAAGCATGTTCCAATAATGGACAAGATGGAGAGGAAAATCTGTAACACCAAGCGCAGTTATAAATTATAAAAGACCAAAACTGTTAGTAGAGTTGTAAGGGTTGAAAGACTATTAGTCTCAAGTGAACTACTGACAAGATTGAACAAGGTTTGGAAGTGCTTAAAATACAGGATAAACTATTTATCAGCTAACCAGTACTCGCGATGGCTTTGTAATAAGTAGTCAGCGACATCTTTTGAGACTATTAGGGTCAGAAGAGACCTGAAAAAGTCATTTATTCCCGGTAACCATTCGTGGCACCTCTAAAAAGATCGAAAGAGCTCAAAATTCAGAACAAATCATAGGAGGCTGAAAATAATCTATAACATCCTTAATCGCATCTTTATCATCTTATGTATTTTGTGTTTTTGCTCCAAGACATCATTTTTGGAATTTAAACAACTCTCTTTTATTTGAGACGGTTACAATGTTACAAACTACTCCAAGAAGTTAACCTTACGAAAGAGAGTATCTAAAAAAGATTTATTACTAGGACATTGACCCAAATTACAACCATAGTGCATTATCTACTTATCTAAAAACTTAATCATTGTTTCAAGTTAAATTTAAATTCTCTTTTTTTTATTTTCTTCTGAATTTACTGTAAATCTTCTTGTACAGTAAATTTGCCTTCAAGATTGACTAATGTATTGCGATTTTATTGTAGATAACTTATAATGGGGTTGCTTTTGAAAATAAATTGTTTTTGAAAAAGATTTGTAGGCGCACTTAAAAAAAACATTAATTGGGCATATATACAAATTTTATGTTTCACCTTAAAAAGTTATGTTAGGGTTCTTGTTAGGACATGTACCAAAAAGCATGATGAATATATAATTGGCGATTTCATCAAGTCAAAGTTGTTGACATGGAGCCAACATTTCTATCAGTGATAGCTATCAAGTAGTATCAAAATGCTTTAAACGAAGCCACTTTTATTTAATGTAGGAAGAATTTCTTTAATTATGACATCTTAATGGTATTCATGAACTTTATAATTTTATTCTTTTTTTATATACAAATTTTCAATATCTACAGAATTATTTAACTTTTAACTTTTTGTTTAAGTCTTTTATTTAAAAAAATGACTTTGCCTGTGCAAAGTCAGCCTAGACCTGCCAAAATAAAAGTCTTAGATTGTAATTTCGTATCCGAACTATAACTCTTGTCTCCACACGTGCAGGCTGGTACTACGGAAGGCCTGTGTAGGCCCAAACTGGAAAGGCCAGTTGGACGATCTAAAGACGCTGCGCTTTGCCTGTGCCGACGTAGTCTGCCTAGACCTGCCGTAATAAAATCCTTAATTTGTAATTTCGTATCGAAACTATAACTCTTATCTTCCACACGTGCAGGCTGTTACTACGGAAGGTCTGTGCTGACCCAAACTGGAAAGGCTACTTGGACGATCTAAAGACGCTGCGGTTTGCCTGTGCAGACGTAGTTTGCATAGACCTGCCGTAATAAAAGTCTTATAGTTTGTAATTTCGTATCGCAACTATCCCTCTTTTCTCCACACGTGGAGGCTGGTACTACAGGAGGCCTGTGCAGACCCAAACTGGCAACCCAAACTGAAAAAGCTATTTGGACGATCTAGCGACGCTGCACTTTGCCTGTGCAGACGTAGTCAGCCTAGGCCTGCTCTAATAAAAGTCTTAGAGTTTGTAATTTCCTATTGGAACTATCACTCTTTTCTCCACACGTGGAGGCTGGTACTATAGCAGGCATGTGCGGACCCAAACTGAAAAGGATAATTGGACAATTTAAAGACGCTGCGCTTTGCCTGTGCAGACGTAATAATAAAAGCACTAGAGTTTGTAATTTCGTATCGGAACTATCACTTTTGTCTCCACACGTGCAGGCTGGTATTACGGGAGGCCTGTGCAGATCCAAATTGGAAAGGCTAGTTGGACGATCTAAAGACGCTGTACTTTACATTTGCAGACGTAGTCTGCTTGTTAAGTCTGACAAACTTGGGCAGACTTAACTGCACTAGTAAGACAGAACTGGCACATTGCCTCCACAAATGCAGGTCTCAACTGGGAAGGTTGCCTGAATGATTTATATACCCTTCGGATATTGCCTGTGCAGACTGCGTAGGCACAGGCGTACGTTGAACCCATGGCTTACTATGCTCCCGAAGCGCGACATTGATATAATTAACAGAAAACCGAAAAAACCTAAATAATAAATTTTCCAATATCGAAGTTACGATTTTTTGATCCAACATCGAAGTTACGATTGTTTGTTGGACAAAATTTTAAAATAATTTGGAAATTAAAATATGAAAGTGTTTGAGGAAACTATGTTTTTGAATATTTTAAAGAGAGTAAAATTAGTTTAATACGTACGAAGGAGTCCTATTATGGCCACATCAGAGTTTTATAAGTTGCAAAGAAATTTCATTTACTTTTAATGCGAACAGGAAATGGAAGTCTAATATTGATCCAGGCTGTTACTACGGAAGGTCTGTGCTGACCCAAACTGGAAAGGCTACTTGGACGATCTAAAGACGCTGCGGTTTGCCTGTGCAGACGTAGTTTGCATAGACCTGCCGTAATAAAAGTCTTATAGTTTGTAATTTCGTATCGCAACTATCCCTCTTTTCTCCACACGTGGAGGCTGGTACTACAGGAGGCCTGTGCAGACCCAAACTGGCAAGGCTAGTTAGACAATCTAAAGATGCTGGGCTCTGTCTGTGCAGACGTAGTCTGCCTAGGCCTTCTGTAATAAAAATCTTAGAGTTTGTAATTTCCTATCGGAACTCTCACTCTTTTCTCCACACGTGGATGCTGGTACCACAGGAGACCTACGGAAGGCTTGTGCAGACCCAAACTGGAAAAGCTATTTGGACGATCTAGCGACGCTGCGTTTTGCCTGTGCAGACGTAGTCTGCCTAGGCCTTCTATAATAAAAGTCGTAGGAGTTTGTAATTTCGTATCGCAACTATCCCTCTTTTCTCCACACGTGGAGGCTGGTACTACAGGAGGCCTGTGCAGACCCAAACTGGCAAGGCTAGTTAGACAATCTAAAGATGCTGGGCTCTGTCTGTGCAGACGTAGTCTGCCTAGGCCTTCTGTAATAAAAATCTTAGAGTTTGTAATTTCCTATCGGAACTCTCACTCTTTTCTCCATACGTGGATGCTGGTACCACAGGAGACCTACGGAAGGCTTGTGCAGACCCAAACTGGAAAAGCTATTTGGACGATCTAGCGACGCTGCGTTTTGCCTGTGCAGACGTAGTCTGCCTAGGCCTTCTATAATAAAAGTCGTAGGAGTTTGTAATTTCGTATCGCAACTATCCCTCTTTTCTCCACACGTGGAGGCTGGTACTACAGGAGGCCTGTGCAGACCCAAACTGGCAAGACTAGTTAGACAATCTAAAGATGCTGGGCTCTGTCTGTGCAGACGTAGTCTGCCTAGGCCTTCTGTAATAAAAATCTTAGAGTTTGTAATTTCCTATCGGAACTCTCACTCTTTTCTCCACACGTGGATGCTGGTACCACAGGAGACCTACGGAAGGCTTGTGCAGACCCAAACTGGAAAAGCTATTTGGACGATCTAGCGACGCTGCGTTTTGCCTGTGCAGACGTAGTCTGCCTAGGCCTTCTATATAAAAGTCGTAGGAGTTTGTAATTTCCTATCGGAACTATCCCTCTTTTCTCCACACGTGGAGGCTGGTACTACAGGAGGCCTGTGCAGACCCAAACTGGCAAGGCTAGTTAAACAATCTAAAGATGCTGGGCTCTGCCTGTGCAGACGTAGTCTGCCTAGGCCTTCTGTAATAAAAGTCTTAGAGTTTGTAATTTCCTATCGGAACTATCACTCTTTTCTCCACACGTGGATGCTGGTACCACAGGAGACCTACGGAAGGCTTGTGCAGACCCAAACTGGAAAAGCTATTTGGACGATCTAGCGACGCTGCGTTTTGCCTGTGCAGACGTAGTCTGCCTAGGCCTTCTATAATAAAAGTCGTAGGAGTTTGTAATTTCCTATCGGAACTATCCCTCTTTTCTCCACACGTGAAGGCTGGTACTACAGGAGGCCTGTGCAGACCCAAACTGGCAAGGCTAGTTAAACAATCTAAAGATGCTGGGCTCTGCCTGTGCAGACGTAGTCTGCCTAGGCCTTCTGTAATAAAAGTCTTAGAGTTTGTAATTTCCTATCGGAACTATCACTCTTTTCTCCACACGTGGATGCTGGTACCACAGGAGGCCTACGGAAGGCTTGTGCAGACCCAAACTGAAAAAGCTATTTGGACGATCTAGCGACGCTGCGCTTTGCCTGTGCAGACGTAGTCAGCCTAGGCCTGCTCTAATAAAAGTCTTAGAGTTTGTAATTTCCTATTGGAACTATCACTCTTTTCTCCACACGTGGAGGCTGGTACTATAGCAGGCATGTGCAGACCCAAACTGAAAAGGATAATTGGACAATTTAAAGACGCTGCGCTTTGCCTGTGCAGACGTAATAATAAAAGCACTAGAGTTTGTAATTTCGTATCGGAACTATCACTTTTGTCTCCACACGTGCAGGCTGGTATTACGGGAGGCCTGTGCAGATCCAAATTGGAAAGGCTAGTTGGACGATCTAAAGACGCTGTACTTTACATTTGCAGACGTAGTCTGCTTGTTAAGTCTGACAAACTTGGGCAGACTTAACTGCACTAGTAAGACAGAACTGGCACATTGCCTCCACAAATGCAGGTCTCAACTGGGAAGGTTGCCTGAATGATTTATATACCCTTCGGATATTGCCTGTGCAGACTGCGTAGGCACAGGCGTACGTTGAACCCATGGCTTACTATGCTCCCGAAGCGCGACATTGATATAATTAACAGAAAACCGAAAAAACCTAAATAATAAATTTTCCAATATCGAAGTTACGATTTTTTGATCCAACATCGAAGTTACGATTGTTTGTTGGACAAAATTTTAAAATAATTTGGAAATTAAAATATGAAAGTGTTTGAGGAAACTATGTTTTTGAATATTTTAAAGAGAGTAAAATTAGTTTAATACGTACGAAGGAGTCCTATTTTGGCCACATCAGAGTTTTATAAGTTGCAAAGAAATTTCATTTACTTTTAATGCGAACAGGAAATGGAAGTCTAATATTGATCCCATATTGGTTTTTGTTACTCAACCGTCATTATTATCCCACACTGTAAAACATTAAGCAATGGGGTAAGTTTCAGCTTCTTTATGTAACTAAAACATCGAAGTTAATTAATTAGTTAAGTAAATTTGAGAAGTTTGTTTTTCGATACCTTAGAATGTTTTACCAAATTTTTTTCCACTAAATTTTTAAACAACTAAAACGGAATACCTTGCTTAGCATAACGTAAAGTGGGGATCCTTTGGAAAAAATTACAAATTGGAGTTAGAATAAAAATGAAGAACAAAAATAAAATATTCCTAAAATTTATCTCTTTAATTTTTTGTGTCACTTTAAGGGTGTGCGAGGGAATGGAAAAAAAATTTCTACGTCAAACGACACTTTTCGCATTTTCCTCCATACACAATTTGTTAAATTAGTGAGGTTGTAATATTCTTATTTTCGCAGTTAAGAAAACTCTTCTACTCTTTGAAACTTAATTAAGTAAAGGAGCGCAGTTTCAAATTGTAATGAACATTAAGAATTGTAAATAAATTTGTTAAGGAAATGGTTCATTTTAATCCAACAAATTTAAATATTAAAACCAAATCTTATTATTAAATTAAGTTATTTGATACCCACCATTAAATAAAAAAAATTGTGTTTATACTAAAAGTTTAAAATTTTATCCGAATTTAATTAAACTTCCTCTTCCTCATAATGTCAAATGAGATTATATCGGTTTTGGAGAAGGAATTTATGAAGGTAGAAAAGAAATATTTAGTTAAAATTAAGTTTAAATATTTTTTGTGTGTGTACGTACATAATATGTATATTTATAAAATACATATATAGCAAACGCAAGTTTGGTGCTGCGAAACCGGAAAATTTAATTTTCCAAACTCACGCGTCCGGAAGAATAAATTCTGTCTAGCGCTTCTGCAATATATTACTTTTACACAAAATGTCTCAGACGGAATTGGAAAATTGCGTCCAATTTCCCAACTTATTAAAGTAGGTTCAGATTTAGATACATACGTGTGTATACAACAGTAGATATAACACCCAGTTAGGTTCATTTTAATATCCTACAACTTTATTGAGCTACTAATAGTAGGATTTATATTACTCTGGCCGCCTACCGATTTAATATAAATTATGTAGTTCAATAATGACAAATTCATAATAAATCTATTTATTGCACATAATCCTGATGTTAAATTGACACGTTTACAAATAGGATTATTGCTGTTGTGGCTTAATAACGGTCACTTTTAATTTTACTATTTAACTAGCAATGACAATAATAGTAAGCGCACGCACGTTCATGACAAATATATTGTGATTTATTAATAAAAAAAAGTGTGATGTGACCATAACAAGACTTTTGCCTTTTTTCGAGCCATAATGTCCAAAATTTTTAAATTTAAAAACCACCAGTATCTAAATTCAACCTTTACCTTTAACATATTTTTTTAATTTTGGCAATAGAGCCACTGGTTTTAAAGATCGTAGGGAATAAAAAAAGTAAAATCAATTGAGAATATGTTTTTCTCTGTTTATCATCATCATCAATAGCTTGCTAAGTGCCTCTCTATGGAGTAAATTCCACCCTTAAAGACGTCTTACATATCATTTACATTACAAAATTGATATTTAAATTATTCAGTGCTAATCAAAAATGAGAAATTTTAACATGTCTAAAGTGATTTTATTTAATCGCTTGCTCTTAAACTTTACTATAAGTTGAGAACGTTTTGTGAGTTTCAATTTCAAAAAGTAACTGTCAAGTCGAATGTAAAATTTTAATACAAATAGAAATTTTATTTTATAAATTATACAAGTTGTACTGTTTCAAAAATATACAGGATTATTTATAATCTCCTTAAAGTTAATTTTGAAAAATCTAAAAAACACGGAGTGGGTTGAAAAATCTGCCTTTAGCTTCCAGGATGAATTCCTTACAAAAATTAAGGTACTATAGGTCCTTATTTATACAATTTGGAATTTGAATTGTCTCATTTTATGACCAATTTCCATTTGTCTATACGTCCCTGCAAAATCTTAGACAAATTAGATGATAGGAAAATGTACCCTTAGGCCAAAGCGAGTGTATTTTGCTAATATTTCAAAAACAGATTGCAGTATCGGGATGTACCTTAGTGACATCTTAGAATCATATATTTACAATAGTTTGCCGAAATTGCATCCCGGTAACTGTCGTAGTTGATTAGTAACTGATGACTAAACAGGACAGGTCGGCCCGGACGTAGCGCGACCACTTCCGTCCCAATTTTATAAATGAAAATTGATAAACTTAAGTATTACAACGTCCACATTTGAATATAAGACATAAAAATAGAGTAGGCATTCTTGAAATTATTTATTACACGATCATCTCGTTTATGTGATCAAAAAATATATATTAAAATACAAGAATACATTTATATATAAAATTCAATTTTTCGTTTAACTGTTGAATAAAAAAGTCACAAATATTTTGAACAAAAAGTTATTGCAGAAAGACAAAGACAAATTGCCCTTAACTTTGTAACGATGCAAAATTTTATCCAGATGCTGGACCCAAATGCTGGTATAGTATTACAGCATCCTGGAAATTTTGTATCGTTAAAGCAGTTACTTGTCATTTGTTTTCTTTAGTTTTCCCCTAGCGCCGCCCCTGAGATTAAAATGGAGATAATTTTTACATTACCTTGTTCAGCTCTTCAAGCGCTTCCATTTGAGCTAAATCTCGAAGAGATTGGATCAAAATTACTTTTAATTATTATTTAATTATTTTAATTTTTGTATTTTCCCTATCAGCGTTATCAGTGATAACCATTGATTTCCCTGTAACTCGGTAACCATAAGAGCTAGAGCCCCCATTTTATTTTTAGTGTGACTCTGGGATCATTCTTGCCCCTTTAAAAATTAGTTCAACCGTATCAGTTAATTAATTCGTAATCTAAACTTTTTATTATAAGTTTGTAAAGTTATTGAATGCTTAATTTCAATTTAAAACCACGTGGTGTGTTAAAATTTGTGATACGATGAAATTAGTGTTTTTTCTTTGACTTCAGTGATTCATTGGTACTCCTGAATATTTTCCACCCTTTAAATAATTTTTATTAATTAATTTAAACATGAAATTTTGATTCAAAATTACAAATTTTATACCGATCCGCTCGTTATTTTAGTGCGATTCCATTGAGCTAACTTTTATCTTCGAGCTCGCGCTAATTAAAAAGTTATTAATTTATTTATAATAATTAACTGATAGTCGCTTCTATATTCAATTAATCCGTGTTGCCTTCAGCAAATCCCTTAACAAATTAATTAATTTTTATTTTCTCTTGGCCTTCAGCAAACCCGTGTCCGTGTTTCCTCTAAGGTCTATTGGTCTTATCTTGAGGTCTGTTTAGGTCTCGAGAGGACGAGACTTCAACATGGTTAGTTGTTGCAGACTGCAGGCTTGCCATATAAAGCGAAAAAAATGATTCTCATTGCTTTAGGACAGTGTTATATGGACTAAATGTCCTACTAACTTGTTAGTTCTGAATCAACTCAAAGAGCAAAAGCACGAGAATCTAAGCTTTAATGTCGTGCGTTGAAATTTCTTTGCACTACATTAAAGCTTAGATTCCCGTGCCTCTGCTCCATGAGTTGATTTAGTACGAGTACCAACAAGTTGGCACGACATGTAGTCCATGTAAAACGGTTCTTATTGTCAATTTTCGTATACAGAGTATGCCACGAATGTAGGTAGTTAAATTTTATAAATCACATAATGGAGCAGAGTTAGGTAAATGTCAAACTGACAAATATAATTTATGACATTTGTCACAAAATTAATTTATTATAAAAGTTTAACACTTACCATCACTGATCCATTTTTTGATTTATAAAAATATAACTCTCTAAACATTGTTCACCGACAAGATGTAGCTAAGCCACCCCCTACAAATTTCTGTCAAATAAGGTTGACACATGTCAATTCTTGTGTGAGTGTTGTAAACCGGATTTTCAAAATTCGACCAATAGAAAAGTTCTATTCGAATATCGCCAGTTTTTTTAGGGAGTGGCTTAGCTGCATCTGTTCAGTTAACAGAGAGAGGGTAATTGAGACTGTAATGATTATTTTTATTTGTGTTGCAGTCAAAAATGGTAGAGGGTTACAAGTTTCATGGCCTACCCTGTAGTTAGATGGTTTTGCGAATATTAAAATAATAGCTCAAAATATATAAAAACAAAGCCTACTTATACCTCATTTTTAAGTTAGGAACGTTTTTCCATAGTTACAAACAACAAAAATTTTTATAATCCAGTCTAGTAGGAACTGTCTCTTTAAGATTGTATTTCAATAGCTCCATCGACCAAGTTGGTCGAGTTTTCAACTAAATAATGATCCTATTGGAAAGCTTACAAGTACGTGGAAGCTTGAAAAGACTATTGTATAACTTACATAAGCTATAAAATGAAAACAATCGATATTTCATACTTAGATGGAAATGGTGTAGACGTCTAAACCAATGTAAACAGCAAATTGATTCTCTTAACTAAACTTTGTTTGCTGCAATAAACAGCGGAGACTCGATATACATAAGCTATAGTTGTTGGAACTACTTGGTCTTTAGAAACTGTTTTAAACTAAAAAATCAATAGTGTAATGACAATATTCTAGATGCACAATTTCACTAAAAGTGCCCAAAAATGCAGAAATAACCTTATAGCCTTATTATACAGGCTAACTTTCATATTGAATTTTTGGTGCTGAATCGATGTAAAAGCATTTTTAACAGAAATATTATGGCGTATTCGATTGGTTGCACCAGCGCGATGCCAGTGCAGTTTTATTTGCACTACTCCAGTTTTACGTGTTTTATTGGTGTTGCTCCGCAACAGTGCACCCATTTACCTGTGTAAATCCATCACGTGATTGCACTCCACCGGTGCAGAACCGCACTGGTTCCGTGTCGGTGTGGTCCCAATCGAATACGCTATAAGCTTTATCTAAGTCGTGCCTAGTAGTGACGAAAAGAAACCACAAATATCTATTATTAAAATTATACGTATTTTTGAGACACCCTATACCTAGCAGTTAACACGCTGAAATTTCACCTTTCCATTCCACTGAGACACCTTGTATAAAATCTTTTGTGTGATTCCAACTTGTAACTAAAAATAATGAATCCACTCAAATTTCGAAATAAAGTTACTACTTTAGCTACTACTTATTACTAACTCGACTTGTATAATAAAAACTTTTTGAAATTATTTGAAATGGTAGCTGATTTTCCACTTCTTTTTCCCATTCTATTATTAGAATCGTTATAACTTTGTTTCTTTGAAAACTCGAAATTACGCTTTTATTTATTATTTTGCCATTTTCAAGCGAGTCTCGACTTTATTTTTTAACAAAAGTTAATCAGTAGGTGATAATGGCACTAAAGAATTTAAGTTTGAAAAAAAAATGAAAAAGTTCAAGTGAAAATTTTTTCAACAAAGCGCTGAAAGAGATTTTTAATAAAGATAATTTTGTTTATCTCAATTTATATTATAAACGTTTGCGTTACAATGAAATTATTAACGTTTAATGAGCAAAGTAGGGAAAAAATGTGGGAGATTGTTAAATAATTTCAATTAGGAGAGCACGTAACTGTTAACCCAAAAACTAACCAATATTTGAACGAAACGTTTTCTCAATGTAAATACACAAAAAGAAAGAAAAAACATGGCTTTTCAATTACTTTTTAGTGCCTCTTAGCCTATTTTTGCTTTAAAATCGACGTTCTATGGGTACTCAGTGTTCACTGCTTATACTTACAAGTTTCACTAAAAGACACACAGGTAAATTGCCGTTGAGGCTTGAAAATTGGTTTGCCACACCAAAAGACCTAACGTATGACCTAAATATGATACAAATCTTCAGGAGAGACAGGAGTGGTGCTAAAAAGTGCTTTTAGTTTTAAAACCAGTAGCTAAAAGGCTAAAAATCCTTCAGAAGCTTACAAGGGTAGTTTAAACCCCCAAAACTTTTCAGTACACATTTTTCCTTTTCACAGAAAGATGATCTTCCATCCGTGCACACAATTGGATACTTTTTAATTTTTTGTTTCTTTAACCACCCTTTAACCATCCTAGTCACACCTTTCTTAACTAAAGGGATGTAATAAGATCAAGGTTGAAGGAAGGTTAGAGGAAAACTTGTCGATACTAGCCTTATTAGCAACCTGTTGACGAATTTTCAGAGAAAGCTATGATTTACTAATCGTAAAAAGCTCCCACTAATTCTACAAAAAGAAACAGAGTACTAAAGCACTTTCATAGTAAAGTATTAAAATAACGTTGCTTTTTCTAAATTTAATATAAAGTCAACAGTTTGGAAAAACTTTTGACAAAAGTAAAAATTATTTGGTGACAAGTTGAACAAAATTAAGCCATCGGATGGAATAAGCTCACGAAAACCTTTCATATAGATTATATAAAAGAAAAAAAAAGGCAGTTTGTGTGAGCATTTTTATAACATTGAAGGGTTAAACTTTGACCTAAAAGAAACAATAAATTTTCCTTGTTAGGCAGCACATTTTTGGGAAAAGAGATCATCTTTCATTTTGTCCAAGAAGAAAATGTCAAGCATATAAGCTCTCTCTTGCTTCTGTATAGTTGATGATAAAAACGAATATTATAAATATTGAGTTTTTTCGTAAAAGAAGAGGGAAAAAAAGGAAAAAATTATAACGTGAAATACAAGTTTGATGATATTAAATAATAATTTGAACCTTTCTCACTCGGTTCAACACGTAAGGATTAAATTTATACAATTATTGAATTTTTTTTCGCTTAGTTGTGAAAAAGAAACGTTTAGAAATTAATTACAATCTCAAAAAGGCAGAAATTAATAAACGAGTAGTGGAAGATTTTCAAAAGTCAATTAGTAACTCAATAATTACTGTAGTAATTTTATACACTTTGTACACGATTTTATGAATAATTACATAATAAACTATATGTAAACAAACATAATCCCTGTACTCCATGTTTGCATATGAGGTTTACCGAGTTTAATGAACATCCCTATTTATAATTTAGCAATATGTTTAATTAATTTGCTAATTACTTCTTTTATAGACGAGAAACTTTTACGGTTTAACCCAAACGGTTTTTGAAATATTTTTACTTCGTAAAACATAACCATTAAAAGAATCTAGAATAAAACGTGGAATACCCATGCCCAAATGGTATACTTTTCTCACTACCATTTTCGCTGATTACCAAGTCCTAGATGCCTGTGCTGTGTGCCTGTATCCAGAAGGTATCATGAAGCCCCAAAAACTTAGACTCGCAAATAAACTTCAAAATGGCTGGGTATACATATAGTAATGGGAAAGGAGATGGAAAAGAGCTTAAAGTGATCTTCGCAAACTATAATTATTTAGGGAGTCTAATAATAATCACCAATAAGAGTGGTAGCGAAATTAAAATTCGAATAGGTAAACGAAAGCCATTACATCAATAACTGCACTCGATAGTACGAATCAAGAGCACACCAAAATCACGATGAGATGTGGGAGATACAAAAACAAAATGAAAATAACCTAAAGGCTATAGAAATGGAACTAGAGTAGTCCCAACGAAACAAAAACCCACCACGCCACGTGATTACCGTTGAAGGGTGCAGTAGTTTTGTACTGTCGCTACTAAATCTCTAAATCCACGCCCCGCGCAGATTTGGTCACGTGATGAGCTTTTCTTTCGTTGGGACCACTTCTAGAAGTTAAAACTGCTACGGTCATAATCAGAGCCGGATTACGTCTGTTTGGCGCCCTAGGCTAATACCGATTTGACGCCTATTTAATTACCACCAGAGAATTTTGTTGGGTAGTGGTGTACCACCGTCGTCGTCGGAGGTTTGGGGGATAATTTTTTAAAAATTTGGTGCAAATTGGTAATATTTAGAGCTATTTTACCACATATAAGAAAGGCTTTAGCATTGTCAGCCTAAGTGCATAAGATGGCCCTCCTGGGTCATATGAGACGAATAAATAAAAGGAACGATAGCCAAATAAAATTATGCTAATTTTAATCTAACCATTTGTATAAAAAAATAAACTTTTAGCAAAAGAAAAACGACACGGAAAATTTTTTATAACAAATTTAAATTATTTGTCAAGTTGTGATTTGTAGGCAAATAGAATTCAAAATGATAACTTTTATGAAATTCAAATATCGTTTAACAAATTCAAAGAGGGAAAGTTTTTCAACTTGAAAAATAATAATGGCGAATTTTTAACCACTTGGTTGTATATTTTTCGCCAAAATTTAAATATTATAAAATATACAATTATTTATTTTATATAAAGTCACTTTTTGATTGTACGAACGCTGTAAGTTAGTCTTTTTACGTTAAATACATAGCAAATTTGCTACTTATGCCAGAGTGAGCTGACAATTTTCACTCAGATTTTAACAGATCCGGATTAAGACTATCTGATGCCCTAATCACTAAACGAAATCGAGATCCACAATCCGCAAATTATCTTAAACTTTGTTGTTCTAAAAAAGTCCCATTTCCGGTTAAACCGGAAGTCAAAATATGAAATGTTTGGTATCTCGTAACAGCTAATTGTAAGAACTTTCGAAATATTTAAAAATATACAGGGCGTTTCTAAAAACATTTAATATTTTTGTAATTTCCGGTTTAAACGGAGCGTATTGTTAACTGAAAATAGTGTGAAATAATTGATATTCATAGGATTGATATATCTACCAAGTTTCAAGGTTTCATTTTCATTTCAAATGAAATGACAGATTTTTGAAATTTTGACGTTAAAAAAATCATAACTCTGGTCCTGCTCCATAGAAGTTAACGAAATAAGCGGCGTTCGATAAAAAATTACGTTGTCTATAAAACGCCCAAAAATTGACAAAAAGAACCACAACAAATTTTGAGAAAATCCGTTTAATAATTTTGACCTATTTTGGCCCCTTAAAGGTGGGCAATTTTGAAACAATTTAAAAAATCGGTTAGGTTAAGACAACAGCCCTATATTTTGGCCGTACAATGCCGTTGTGAAATTTTTATAATAATAATTACCGGCAAAGTTATAAACCACAAAATGCTCCTAAGATAGACAAGCTAGAAGCATAGAAAAATCACACTATATATATGCTGATAAAGAAACGACACTCGCATTAAATTTAATTGAAATCGTATACACCGTTTTTGGTGAATTTTTACTAACATTATTAAACCATGTTCGAACAAACGTTTAAATAAGTAATCGATTCTAATAAAAATACGCTACAAATTTTAAATATTTTCATATTATTTTAGTGCGATGTCTACTGGAAATGTGAATATAATAAATTTTATGATAATAATGAAGATTCATAAGGTTATGTCAGTTTTCATTATTATTTTGATATTTCTTATACAAAGGCAATAAAATTAAGGTTAGAACGTCTTCAAAACTAGTGTCCATAATTCCACATATGACAGCCAAGGTAAACATACGCACTAGAAATTGATTCTCCCAAACCATAGCGACCGTCGTTTCTTTAACAGTATATCCATATGTAGTGTCGTTTTTCTTTGCTACGAGTGCGTTTAAGGTACATAATGGTTTGTCATATGACCATAATTATGAATAACGAAAATTTTGAAAATTGGAGAAAATTTTAGCAATGCTTTGCAGGCACTTACGTGCCCGCGAAGATCGTATTGCTGACCCTTTAATTAAGCTATCAACGCCTACTTTTTTGGAAATGAATAACAAAACATTAATAACAACAATCAAACAGTCAGTCCAGTTCAGTTTCAAAGACTTTTGCGAAAATGTAAGTTAAGAACTCTCAGCTTTGGTAAAAAATCAAACCAATTATTGGTTTCCATCGAGGTGAACACAACAAATCTACTCCTTTTTTTTATATTTTTTCAAGTCTGCTGAACAAAATGAGCTTTATTTCGTTATTTTATTACTCAACTGCGATTTCTATTGTCAATTTTGCTTCAATAAGTTTCCATTTAACTTTTTTTTATATACCTACATCGGGATTCAATTGTACAAAATACAAAAAAACTACTTTTATTCTTAATTATGATTCAATTCAGCGACAAAATTTAACTTTTTTTAAAATAAATCGACGTGTACGGGTGTACGTTTCTATATGATTCTCGTGGAGTATTAATTTAAATTTTTTGTTTTAAAAAAAGTTAAAACGTACTAATAACAATAAAACACAATAAAAAATACATAAAGGTGTTTTTGGGGCAAATTTTGAAAATTTATCACTTTGCTGGAAAAAACCTTTGTGAATATATTATTATTTAGTGGTTTTTCTTTTTCATCACATTTTTCACTTTTTTTTAACTATTTATTGAAAGGTAAGCTTCTCATCTAATATTCTTGATAAAAATCAAATTTGTTTTCCATATTTTGAAATTTTATTTCTAAAAAGGGTAAAGAGCAAAATGTATAACATTTGTAAATTTTTTATCAGTTTATAAAATATGGGAAAATGTTTAAGGCTTTCCAACTGAACGAGGTTCGTTGAAGCTAACTTTTTCTTTTTTTTCGCTGTCACCATATTTTACGTTTTCGCAAACACCCCAAAAGTTATATTACGATCCAATACATAGACTGTGTTTTTTTTAACATTTTCTTTTTCATAAAAAACGAAGAAATAGAGCATGCCTTAATCTGACGTGAAATACTTCTGTGAAATATTTCAGCAGGTGTGGGATTTCGTTTATTTATTACAAACAGGTAAGTTTGGAAAAATTATTTTTGTAGCTTAATGTAAAAATTTGATACCTGCTATTAAGGGGCGAATTTAACGATGTCAGTTTACTATGTTGGACGTATTTCAGAAAATTTAGACCTAAGTAATTTTAGCTTGGTTATAAATTAGTACGCCTCGGCTCTAATTAAATGCGTATTTTCTCAAATTTTTAAATTCAAAATCGCGCCCAATAAACCGATTTGCTAATTTTGTGTTTTTTTCATAACCTATAACTTACCGGGTTATTACTATTATGAAAATCCAAAAACGGTATTGTATATTTAAAATATAAGGCTTTCCTCCCAATCTAGTCAATTTTTAAAATTGTTTCACATTAGCCTAGTTTTAAGGGACCAAAGTTAATCAAAATTTTGAAAATGATTTACTCAAAATCGGTTCGGGCTGTGTTTTTCGTTTTTGGATATGTTATAGACATCGCCGTTCTCTAACGAATGCTGCACGTTTCAGTAGTCAAAAATTTCCAGGATCGGAGTTATGATTTTTTTAAAGTCAAAATTTCAAAAATCTGTAATTTCTCTAGTAATAAAAGTAACAAATTATAATTTGGTACATATATTAAGCTCATGAATATCTATTATTTGAGACTATTTTTGATTAACAAAGCACTTCCGGTTAAACCGGAAACTAGAAATCCATCGCACGTTTTTAGTAACACCGTGTATATTTTTAAATGGCTTGAAAGATTGTAAAATTAGCTATCGTAAAATTAGACATCGCCGTTTTCTAACGAACGCTACGCGTTTCATTAGTCAAAAATTTGCATAACCGGAGTTATGATTTTTTGAAAGTCAAAATTTAATAAATCTGTAGTTTCTCTAATAATAAAAATAAAAAAATTATAATTTATTACATGTATTAAGCTCATGAATATCTATTATTTGATACTATTATAGTTAAGAAACCGCTCCCGGTTAAACCGGAAACTGGAAATCCATCGCACGTTTTAGGAACACCGTGATTATTTTCAAATATAGTTTGAAAGAACGTAAAATTAGCTATCGTAAAATTAGACATCGCCATTCTCTAACGAATACTACGCGTTTCAATAGTCAAAAATTTGCAGGACCGGAGTTATGATTTTTTAAAAGTCAAAATTTAAAATTTTTCTGTAATTTCGCTAATAATGAAAATAAAAAATTATAAATTGGTACATATATTAAGCTCATAAATATCTATAAATTGGCACTATTTTTGGTTAACAAAACGCTCCCAGTTAAACCGTAAACTAGAAATCCATCGCACTTTTTTAGGAACACCGTGTATATTTTCAAATAGCTAGAAAGATTGTAAAATTAGCTATCGCAAAATTAGACATCGCCGTTCTCTAAAGAACGCTACGCGTTTCACTAGTCAAAAATTTGCAAGACCGCAGTTATGATTTTTTGGAAGCCAAAATTTAAAAAATCAGTAATTTCTCTAATAGTACAAATAAAAAATTATAATTTGGTATATATTATACATTAAACTCATGAACATCTATTAATTGACACTATTTTTGGTTACCAAAACACTTCAGGTCAAACCGGAAGCTAGAAAAATATCGCAAGTTTTTAATACATTTTAAAATAGTTTGAAATATTGTAAAATTAGCTGTTAGATAATGCCAAAGACTTCATAGTTTGACTTCCGGTTTGACCGGAAACGAGATAAACTATCTTTATTTAAACAAAACACCCCTCATATTTTTCGATATTTTGAAAACTTGTAAAATTAGCTATCTGATGATACCAAATACTTTATACTTTAACTTCTGGTTTAACCGGAAATAGGACTATCTTCCTTATTTTAAACGCTCTTCTACATAGAAATAGCTTTAATATATGTACGAAAAAGTCATTTTAAGACCACAACAGATTTTTTCAAATGAAACGCAAAATCGCCTTGTGAAAAACAGTTTTCTTTACCCAGTGTAAAATACTGTTCTAAAATAACATTTGAAATCGTTTCGAATGAGTAAAAGAAGCTTTAATTCATTGTTAACAAAAATTATAAATTCGTTTAAGCAGGAGCATTATTATTTAATTACCCAATTACAAATTTAATTATACAATAAAGTTAATGCTTGACTAATTTAAGCTTAATATGCCATTTTCTTGATTCCAAAATAAAACGACCTTGACATAAGATTTTCCTTATTTATGTCACAAGCACACAATTTCATTAAATCTCCCAACAAGAAGCAAGGAAATTGTGTGCGATTTAAAAAAAAATGTAAATTACACAAACCCTCCCTCATAATATTAAAACAGTTCTCTATTTTATAAAATTACCTTCATATTTTTCTGTTCAGTTGTAAGTAGATTGAATTCGTTTCTGATACTGAAGAAAAAGAGTGGAAAAAATCGACTACCAGATATATTTAAACTGGGAAAACTGCAAATTGAATGCAATAATTTTTACATTGCATATTGCAATAACATCATTTTGAGAAATGAATAAAAATTTATTTGCTTTATAAATTTTAAAAAACATTACCTACTTTCAAAGCGAAATACATGTTACTATACTCTATTTATTTTCAGCATGAAAAGAGAAAGATTATAAATTTAATAACATTGAATAAAGAAAATTGCTTTTGATGTATTTAGATTAATACAGAAGAGGATTTTTTTGGACTAAAAGGGAAAACTAACAATTGAAATGTCAGCTTAAGAATGCGTGAGTGTTTTAGAAATTATATTAAAAAACAACAATGTTACAAGATAGAAATAGGTAATAAAAAAAATAGGGATCTCATCTGAGTTTTGACAAGATTTTCAACGCTAGGATATTAATCAAAATGGCATTGGAAATAAAACTACCTCAGAATCGTGTCTTTTCCGTGGGAGTTCAATTTTAGGGTACATCAGTTGTATCGTTATGCCCTAGAAACGGGAAACAACCCAAGTATAAAATGTGTAAAATTATTCAAATATGTATAAATCAATAGATAAATAAATCTGGCTCTGGCTGAAAGTTACCTTAGGTCTCTGGAAAAAATCAAGTAGCCTAAAATTAGCTCTTTGGCTGAAGCTACGTTCTCATTTACTAAAACAATAGCTAAATGAATTTGATTTAAAAATTTTGATGTGCTAACGAGTCTAGAAATAGCCTAGCAGTGAATTTTCTGGGAGTACATCAAAATTTTCAAAAAGTTGTTCAGTCATATCGTAGCGAAAATAGTAAGTGGGACGACGTCCGTTTTGCATGCTTGACATTTTTGCATCACCAGGTGCCCACTTTTAATTACAAATTAATTTAAATAATTTCCCTATTTAGAAAGAAATAGTCAATTTTTACGTTAAAATGTTATTTTGATTAATTTATTTTATATTTTATAGTGTTTTTGAAATTTTATATATTCGATTAAAAATAATTTTATAATTGCAATAAAACTGAGCTATAATATTTTTAATTTCGAAAAGTGTAATAACGGAGTAATAACTTAAAGATGAGTCTCGAGGTACAAATTTTAATAAAAACACATTTTTCCAAGTAAAATCATTAATTTTGCTATAAAAGTAGTGGATATGTAGTTTATTAATTTTTTTTGCATTCTTAGACATTTCTTTTTATTACTCCGACTGCATAGCAGATGTTCTACAAATAGTGTGACGAATCAAAAACACTACTATGGTTATACTAAACTTTTGGAGCCATGGTTCTACTCCCCATATTTTAAGAGGCTAAATTGGGATTGGTGTGATTTTACGGATCACCTACAAACAAACTACAAATCTGTCATAATCAGCTACCCAGTTTGGTAATCGTCGCCTTAGACATAAACAGGACCACTAGGACAAACTGGAGGATAAAAGTCTTGGATCTCATGTAAAACACTATAAATCTGCCATTATGCCATAATCATTTGCCCAGTTTGGTAATCGTTGCCTTAGACAATGACAGGATCACTGGAACAAACTGGTGAACAAAATTCTTAGATCTTTTGTAAAGAAACTATAAATCTGCCATTATGACTTAATCAGTTGTCCATCAGAATCATCTGCTCCGTTTGGTAATTGCTGCTTACGACAAGGACAAGACCGCCAAGACAAACTAGTAAATAGAATTCTTGGATCGTTTGTACATAACCTATAAGTCTGCCAACACGCCATATTAAATTGTTATTAAGATCAGTTGCCTTTGTTGCCTAGTTCGGAGATAGCTGCTTTCGACATGACAGAGGCCTTCCAGGATCAACTAGGGGATACAACTCTTGCATAGTTTTGAATTTGAAAATAAGTACATATATGCCATTATCACCTGTCCATCAGAATCAGCTGCCCAGTTTGGTGATCGTTTCCTTCGACAGTGACAAGGCTACTGGATATAACTCTAGGATCGTTTGTAAATAAAACAAAAATCTGCCATTATGCCATGTTAAACTATCCATTAGGAATCAGGATCAGATACTTCGTACGGTGATGGCTGTTTTCAACATGACAACTATCAGGACAAGCTATTGGATACAACTCTTGCATCGTTTGTAATTTGTAAATAAACTAAAAAGCTGCCATTATAGTACAGTAAGTATCTTTATTTAGTAATACTAGTACTATTTGAAAATTTACAATAATTATTATTTAAATCTTAAATCTAGATATAAGTACACAATTATAATTTAGATTTCATTCCTGATTAGTAGTGTTGTTATACATATTCACTTAAATGCCTTTGAAAGTATTATACCATTTGTTTACTTACTGATTATGCCATAATCATCTGTCCATCAAAATCAGCTGCATACTTTGGCGATCGTTGCTTTCGACAAACTATTGGATATAACTCTAGTAGCGTTTGTAAATTGACTAAAAATCTGCCATTATTCTACATCACTTGTTTATCTGAATAAAACGCCTCCTTTAGTGATAGCTGCTTTCTACATGATGATATTAGAAATACTAGGGACATTAGGGATACTAGCGACATTAAGGATACTAGGAGAAACTATTACATACAACTTTTGCATTGTTTGTAATTAGATAAGTGAGGTACTAATCTGCCATTATGTCATCATCACCTGTCCATCAGAATCAGCTGTCCAGTTTGGTGACGGTTTCCTTCGACAGTGACAAGACCACGGGGACAAACTACTGGATATAACTCCTAGATCGTTTGTACATAAACTAAAAATCTGCCATTTATGCCATATTGAACTGTCCTTTAGGATCAGATGCCTCGTTTCTAAATATCTGCTTTCTACATAAAAGGGATACCTCCAGGACAAACTAGCAGAAATAAACTAAGAATCTGGCATTATCACCTGTTCATCAAAATCAGCTGCCCTGTTTGATGATAGTTGTCTTCGACAGTGTTATGACCACTGTGACAAACTATAGTTTGTTATATAGCTATAGCGGATATAACTGTATATAAAAACCTGCCATTATTCCACCCACATCACCTGTTCATCAGACTAAAATGCCACGTCTGATGCTAGCTGATTTCGACAAGACACGACCACCATGATAACTGGTGGTGTATAGAACTCTGCGATCATTTGCAAAAAACTACAAATCTGCCATTATTCCACATCACCTGTTCATCAGACTAAAATGCCTCGTTTGGTGCCCTGATTTCGACACGACAGGGCCACCATGATAACTGTGGTGGTGGGTAAAACTCTGGGATAATTTGCAAAAAAACTACAAATCTTCCATTATGCCATAATCAGCTATCCAAGCAGGGTAGTCAACCTTGCGGAAGCCACCCTCAAAACTAGCATATGGAGATGGTTGCTTTAGACAATCAGAGGACTACAGAACTCTTTTGCCTCTTTATTGACTTCATGTAAAGTAAATGAACTTTAAGAGTTAAGTGCTCCTACATTGCCCTCTCATTTTAATTTGTCGTTGATTTATTTATTTTATTAGTAATTTAGAACGTTAATTAATTATCAACCTTTACAAAACTTCTGAAAAACGAATAAAAAAGCAACGCTCAATTTAAATATTTTCAATTTCTGTTTAAGCTTTCAAAACCCAATTAGTTAAAAATTAAAAAAAGGAAGAAACATTAATATAAACAAGTTTGATTTCGTATAAATTTTAATTAACTCCATAACATTACTTTATGTCCATGTTATCTGTCAACAATATTTTTCTCAATACTTAATTTGATTTTTTTATGAAACGTTTGAATTAAAGAATTTATTTTAAAAGGAATTTTTAATATAATTATTTATTGCTTAATTAGCAACGAAGAGCGATTACAAGTTACAACTCGAGTGTTTATCTAGGAGGCGTTGAATACTTAATATTCACTCGATTCGGTGATCATTTATGATAAATTTAAATGTTGTGGTTGATTTCATGAAATTGTCATGACATAACCAATACAAATCCGTAAACATTCGACATTCCAACGCCTTCTGGAGGTATTATAATTTTAATCGCTCGATATAAAACCGTTAGGAGTTAAGTCGAGGTTATCTCTTTAAACAAATGTTTAGTTTTTTATTGCTTAGCCATTGAGAAAGTCAAAATTCATAAATCTTCTATTATAGGATCAATCAGGAAAATGCTTGGGAATAACTCCTCCTTCAACTGCCGCTCGAAGTTGAGACTTCTGTGTCAGTAAAATTCCTTGTGAGGACTGCCCAAGACCAACAGCTGGACGCTGTTCCATGTCCTCTTGACATATGTATCTTTTAAGACGCTAATTTGCTTCTGTCCATTTACATAGCTCCAACCCATCCATGGAGTACGTGAGTCAAGTTCGAGATCATTGTCTGTCGTCCGACAGGACTTAAAAATTTTTTCAGCAAATGTTTCTCATCGACTTACAGATGTTTCCGTTTTTCTAAGTCAAATGTCTTGGTGACGACGTTAGGGCTTTCTAGAGCAGTATCATAAAGGTCAAAGCAGTAATCTTTTCCAGAGATGTTAAAAGAGGAAACGAATGTTCTACTGTCTCACGTTTATTCTGGGGCTTTTCTGGAAGCTCATTAAAACTGCTCAATATAAAATGTGAAATGGAAATACAGTAAATAAATGACATTCCAAAGCGTTCTAGAGGTATTGTAATTTTAATCGCTTTTAACCACCTCTGTTAAAAGCATTAAGGTAAAACTAAACATTTAATTCCAAAATCTGACACTTTAATGCATCTTTTCTTGTAAAACATACAAGTACTAGGTAAATTTTCCTTTTAAGGAAATTCAAATACTTGAAAATCCGCAATTGAAATAAAACCGTGGATAAACATTTGAAATAAATTTTTGTAAAAGTCTGATCTGTAAATACAGCTCAAAGGGTGTGTTTCTTCAACAACTTTATTGGTAAGATTTTCTTTAAAGCCTCCTCAATTCGGCAAAGATCTATTACATCAAATTGTATCGACCACACCTATTACTCATTCCGCTTTAAACAATACATCACTTGACAAGCTATTTAATCGTTACTTTTAAACAATTATACAACCATAAAAGTACTTAAATTAAATTCCTCTCTTGCAGTTTATTATTTTCAAAATGTTATTAATTAAAAGTGGTTTGTATTGTTTTAATGTTAATTTTGTATTAATAGATGTCATCAAGGTTAACTGACAGCTGACAGTACTTCATTCTACCATGTTTTTAGTTAGTTCTTGATTTGTTGTTATAATCAGTACCGGATTAAGGTTCATTGTATAATTTAAATCAATAAGTTAGTAAGCAAAAAGCAAGTACGGCCGTCGAGAGGTTTTTTGGAATTTTTTTTGGAAAAGATGAGGATTTGTATCAGTTTTGACAATTTGGAGTCAAAAACGGAACGTGACACTAGCGGGGACAGAGAGAGGGTTGTTAAGGTGAGAAACGCAAGATCTTGTAAAAAAAATTAGCAACTAAGCCATCCTTAGGTTGTTATAGAGTGCAAATTTGTGAAGGACGTAAGACATATCCACCGCTATCGACTCCCCAAATTTTGAACCAATCCCGCCGATTCAACTGTTTTTATAGGTTTCCATTGGACAAAAAATCAAAGTGATCGAATTGACCCCAAAATACAGATTCGGCTAATCTCACGAGTTCCAGTAAACGTTCCGATATTAGTTTTCGAAAATTACGCAAAATGGTCGCGTAGCGGCTCAAAATCCTGAGAAATCGTCTTACAATTTTGAAAATTTGTAAAAAGGAATCTAGGCCAAAATTCAAAACAGTTTTTTTTCTATATTAGATCTTAAAATGTGTCTTTTTTTTTCAGGTTGGTAGCGCTGTTAATGGGAGTGGTTCGTTATGCAAATCTGAGCGAATAATTTTTAATAATAACCATTATATAAAGTTTTAATTAGTGGATTCCTGACTTGGCAGTTGCAGAATATACATAAGGTCGTAAAGAAATTATAAATTTCATATTTAAAAAGTGATAAAGCATATATAAAGTTATAAATAAAAGTACTGATATAGGTTAATATTTACGCGCTTAAATCAAGAAGGCGGAGCGAGTCCGCGTGCTCCAAACTGCGACGTTGCCACGTCTTTTTTAATTCTGTAAATGGATAGATTTCTTATAAAAGTAAATAATATGGACGACAACGACGAAGTATTCTCAGAAAATGAATCCGACCCAAAAATATCTAATAAACGCAAAACCAGAACTTCCGAGCAAGAAACTATGGAATTTCGAGAGTTGATGAAAACTATGTTAAAGGAAATTAAGAACGATATAGCTGAAATGAGGGCGGAACACAAGAAAAAAGAAAGAACCTGGGACAAAGAAAAGAAAGAGCTTAATGATCGAATTTCAATCCTGGAAGAGAGAGTGGAAGCAGACGAAAAGAGACTAAAGAAGAACAAAGTAGTAATCAGTGGTCTAGAAACAAAAACTGAACGCCTAAGAGAAGAAATATCAAGTTTTATACAAAAAGAAATGAATGTCACCACTAAAATTAAATCAGCTTTTGAAATCGGAAGAGATCGTGTTAAAAAATTGGTTGTGGAATTCGATAACTGGGAAGAAAAGCAACAAGTCGTGAAGAACAAGCATAGGCTAAAGGGTAAAATGATCTTCATTGAAAGTGATATGATAAGGAAGGAACTTCAGATCCAGGCGGAAATTAGAAAAATCGCCAGACAGGAAAAAGCAAAAGGTAACTCTACACTAGTCGGTTACAAAAAACTAAAAATCAAGGAAGAATGGTTTTACTGGGACAACTCAACTTCCAGCTTGGCTAGTAAAGAGAATGCTCATAATCAGGCAAAAAACTAAGCAACTCGGATCGGAACAAGGATATAACTACGACGACAAACGCGATGCCAATGGACACGAATACTTACATAACTAGAAAAAAAACAAGAATCCCCCCCCACCAAGCTAATCAAGACCCCCCAAGGATAGGTACGAATATGGAAAAGAACGGTCTAACTTGTAAAAAGAAGGATTATGTACCAACTCTGAAGATTTTGTTTTTCAATACTCATGGATGGAGGAACATTAAAGATTTGGGGGATGGTGCCCAGTACAAAAGACTTAACGATAATGACATATTATGCTTCTGTGAAACCTGGCTCCTAAAAGCTGATGTGATCCTGCCGCACCATTTGAGGGATTACAATGTCGTCGGCGTACCTGCTTCTAAAACTAACATTCGCGGACGTGGAAGTGGTGGAATGTTAACCCTTGTTAAGAAGAAGTTTGATTTCAGTATTCTTCACCAGAGTCAAACATCAACATTTATCGAAATTGAATTAGGAAATTTTAAATGCATAGTTGGAAATGTATATATATCTACGAGTCTAAACTACAAGGATGCGATATGGAATCTCGAAGAAACTATTGACGAGATTAAATTAAGTACTAGGAGCGAACATTTAATACTTGGCGGCGACTTTAATGGTAGGATTGGTCTGTTGAATCAGTACGAGGATGATGTTGTGAATAATATGGGGTCCTTGAGTCGCTGCAGAAACTCTATGGATCCTTCGCTGAACTCCAATGGTCTACTACTAATGGAAATGATGGAAAATCTTGGCCTTATAGTACTTAATGGAAGAAGCCCTTCAGATAGGCAGGGAGTGTTTACTTTCCGCTCACAGGTTGGGAAGAGTGTGATCGATACAGTATGGATAACTGAAGCCCTAGCAAATAATAACTGGGATTTTAGTGTAGAAGATTTTATAGTGACTTCAGACCATCTTCCCGTTGCCGTTTCGATGAATCATGATAGACATCAAATCCAAGAGGTGCTTACAAGGGACATCATTGTATGGAAAGAAGAAATGAAGACAGAATACTGTGTTGGCCTACCGGAACCACCTAAATTGGAAACGGAACATGTAAATATATGGAACGAGACGTTAATCAACGGCATTAAGACAGCCGCAGTAAAGTGCAACCTCATTAAAAGAAATATGCCTCAAAAGTTGAAATTCAAGAATAAGCCCTGGTTCGATCTGGAATGTATTCAGGCGAAAACTAGTATGCGTCGAGCACATAGGAAATGGTTGGGAGATAGCTTTTCCGAGACAGCTCTGGAGGCGTTTTTTGTCAAGAAGAAGACCTACAAGGATACAATTAGTGGCAAAAGACTTACTACTACAAGGAACTTATTGATAAATTAAGAAACATCCGTGACTCTGCGGATTTCTGGAACACCATAAGAAAGTTTGACAACAAACAAATAGCACACAACGTGATTCCTAGGATGGTATGGGAAGATTTTTACTACGGTTTCTATAATATCCAGAATAAGTGCGACTCCATTTTTCACGACTGTTTGCACCCAGAACTGGACAAATCCATTACTATGAACGAACTTACGAAGAGTCTCAAAAAATGCAAAAACCGGAAAAGTCCTGGCTACGACGGAATTAAAAGTGAGTTTTACAAAAACCTAACGCCGGATTGGAAAGGTTTTATTTTAAAGTTTTTTAACCGTGTATTTGAAACCGAAACATGTCCCAGAGAGTGGTCGGTAATAGAGACTGTTATGCTCTTCAAGAAAGGAGATAGAACCGACGTACTAAATTATCGAGGAATATCTCTGCTGAATCTCATCGCGAAGCTATTTACACAGATTATCCACGACAGACTCTCAGAGTGGGTTGAATCAAACTCCATTCTGCCGGAGAATCAAGCTGGCTTTAGAAAGGGACGGGGGTGCATTGATCACCTGTTTACGCTAACAACTTTAATACACAGTAGGATTCGTTTAAGGTCCGGAAGCGTGATCGCTGTTTTTATAGATATTAGGAGAGCCTTTGATTCAGTAGAATCACACTAAAGATCAATAACATACAAATAGAACAAGTGACCTGCTATAACTATCTCGGTGTTACTTTTAGTTCCACAGGAATCTTCAAGAATCAGACAAGCGTAGCAATAAACAACGGTAAAAGAGCTATGGCAAGAGTTAAAAGTTTATTATATAAATCTAAAATGGAAAACTGGGACGGTAAAGTGAAGTTGTTTAATAGTATTGCTAGGCCGACCGTCTTATATAGAGCTGAAGTTTGGGGTTTACGTTACTCAAAAGAGCTCGAATCAGTACAGTTGTCCTTCTTCAAATCTATACTGCTGCTGCCTAGAAACACTGCAAGTTACATACAACGCAACGTTTGGAGCTGGGACTTGAACAGCAGCTCATTCAAATATTGATTACTTTACTTAACTGGCTGTGCAAGGTATCTCAGATGGAGTCGCACAGATACCCACGTATTTGTCTTATGCGTCTTTTGAAACTGGACAATTGGAAACAGAATAAGGACAAATACAATTGGATTACCCAGGTCCGTGGCCTGTTGCAGAAAATAAACTATGACCATGTATTGAAGGAAGATCAACTACACCTAATTGTGTCGGACCGTAAAAAGATCGTTGAAGAGTACCGTAAGTTTTTGTTCAACTCGGACATCCGGAGGAGCGAGTCATCTTCGTGTCACACTTTATTTAAGAACATAAAAACGTCCATCGGTGTGGAGCCTTACCTAAATTTTCGGCTTCCAATTACCACAATAAGTCTGGTGTGTAGACTCAGAACCGCAAACCAAAAATTTTTAAAAGTGAATTATAAAGAGAACTGTCTTGTGTTTAAAGAAGGTGATAAGTGCACATGCTGTCAACTCAACGGGGAGAGGGACTTAATTCATTATTTACAGTCGTGCCCTGCGCTCGACTCTATTAGAAGCAAATACTTCCCCGAAATAAGTACAGTGTTTGATAAGCTCACAATGGCCAAGCAGGAAGATGTTGAAGCCCTTTTTGCTTTCACGATAGAAATGTTAAATAAATTAGCATGAAGGTTAATTGTTATAGGTGCATAATTTTTGAGTACTTTTGTATTTTTGCCTGTTTTTGTTTAATTGAATGTTTGGTTGTTTTGATGAGTTGTGGTCTGGGTTTCTTTGTGCCCATATAAAGCACAATATGTACAACATTTGTATGACCCACTTGGGAGATTTTTTTTTGGGGTGTTTTTGGAATTTGTTTGTTCTGTTCAATTTTTTCGGATTGTTGTATAATAATATGTACCTACATCCTGTAAATTTAATTTTTTGATTTTGTATCTAATAACCTCCTTTGCATTATTATAAGCAAAAAATATAAATAAATGTGTCTTTTTTCAACTCAAAGTAGTTGATAAAGCATCATTTTAACCGCAAAGATAGATAAAGTAATACTTTAAGCCTCTATAGGTGCGTCTTCGCACAGTGGGCCAAATATTTGGCTAATATTTCAAAATCAGATTAAAATATCGGGATGTGCCTTGCTGACAGCTCAGAATGATCTATTTACAATAGATCGCGATAACTGTCGTAATTCGTTAGTAACTGGCGAGAAAATAGCGCAAGTCGGCCCGGACGTAGCGCGACCGCTCCGATCTCCTATCTCTGTGATTTGTTATTGAATTATGGTTTTTGTTCAAAAAGAGCATATCTTTGCAAAATGCAACAATACTTTTTTTTATAAAATTAAATTCTTCGTTTAACTGTAGAATGAAAAATTCAAAAAGTTTTAGACAAAAAAGTTATTACAGAAAAAGGAAAATAATTGTTCGTACCTAGCGCCCTCTAGCGACTTTTACAAAATTACGATTTGGTACTTATGTTAATGCACTTTTTTAAGTGTCATACCAAATCCTATACAAATCGGTCAAGGGGTTTCTTAAATATTTACAAAATAGTTTTGAGGGCTCCTCAGTTTCAGGGGCTCCTAGGCACCTTAAAAATCGAAATTGAAGAAAACAAAAAAATATGGGTATTCTAATTTTGAAATAAGAACATACTTTTGAAGTTTTTTTGAACAAATTATTCACCCTGTATTTTTGAAATTTTTTTCAAAAATACTGTTTTCCGATCAGGAATGAAACTTTTAAGGAGTGAAACTGTCCATAGTTCAAAAAATAAATTTCTTATACAAATAAGGACCACCCTACTTAATTCATCGTAATTATTCGCAAATTACAACATTTTGGAATCTAAGAAGCTACGCTACGTTAATTCGTCATCGCCTACTAAAGTAGACACTCTACTGTTTGTATTGGCCACAATAAAACAGGAATCGATTTTAAAAGACTTTGAAATGAAGCATATAAGAATTTTATTTGTAAAGTAAAAGCAATTGTAGGAGGAAAAAAATCAACTCGACGTTTGCGAAAAAGATAAAATTGGGGCAATTTAGCTACCGTATCAACGTTTATGGTCAAACACTTAACGAGATTTCAAGGGAAGTAATCATACGACATTCTGTCACACCTAAAATTGCTTTATTTTTTCAATAATAAATTTCACTTTTAGGGAAAAAGATATTAAGGGAAGTTAAATATAAAATAAAATTCAATTTTACGAAATATGAATACCAATTCAATTGTTATGGCTTTACTGCAAAATTGAAGTAATCTAGACTTGATCTTGAATATGTCTGTGCTTTTCTTTTTCGTATTATAGATATATGAACTTTCAGGTACGAGCAATTCAATATAACAATTTAATAAAAATATTTTTCCGAGCTTCAATCGAATGCTCTTTTTTTTCATCATAAATTCCAACCACGACAAGAAATTAAATTGAATTGAAAAAACGTACAAATAGAAAGAATTGTTACAATTTTCTTTTTCAAAAAGTCACACATCAGTGTAAAATGAGCTGTTTATTTTTCAAATTGCCTCGATCAAAATAAAAGCATGCACTTACTTGATAACAACAGCATTTAGCAGCTTGGCTTTCTCGCGTTCAATAAAAACTGGAATGTGCATTCTTGAAAGTGGAAATAATGGAGGATGCGGTATAAGCATCGTAACACCTTCGATCAACTTCAATTCTTTGTAAGCAGCTTTAGCAGGAACTAAAGGAATCATCCCCAAATTAGTAGACGGTGAAAATTGAATCCTAGGCTGACAATTAGCACCGTCGTCGGGACGCGGCTCCAAAACAGAATACGCCACTTGCAGTAATCTCGGTGGTGTTTTAGTCGCTTTTCCGGGACGACCGTCTTTATCTGGTGGTGGCAAAGGTGGCCACCACGACGAAGGTATCGTAATTTGAGCCAAACAAACGCCATCCTCGCCGTCGGGACTACACGCGGCCGTTAATGGCGCGCGTGTGCCTAAAGTGGCGTGTAAAACGATACAAACTTTTTGATGGTGACGCGAAAAAAGTACTTGTCTTCTACCACCAGGATCTGTTCCTGTATGAAATAAAACACGCAAAACTGGCGAATCTCTGGGTATTTCGTTTCTAACAATGTGTGCAGACATGTCGAGATGGTGCGTCGCCAAATCTTGTAAATCAGTCGGAGCGACCGAAGTGTTTAAAGGAAGTGGATCCGGAACTATGTATCTAGCCGGTACAGTTTGTTTTGTACTAAAGGGGCCATAAGTGGCACGTACGGAAATAGGTTGTGATGTTTGAAAAACTGTAAATCGATCTACCGAGAGGAGCGAACCTGGAGGTACGCTTATCTCCGGAGATGGTTGATAATGTTGACGTGGCGAATGTTTCAAGAAAAATCCTCCGTCTTTGTTTTCGAAATGCACGTCGACACATCTTGCATAATCTGTAACAAAAATAAATAATTAATGATTTAACCCTTAAATAAGTTGAAGTTAATTTATGTGATGGCTTTTCGAGATAAAGTCGCTTTGGAAATAATTTTCTTTTTTTAAAGTCTGCTACTGGTGGCTGGTATGGTGTATAGACTTCAATACAAAATGTCCCCTTATATATTTTACAGAGCAGTTAATTATCCCTTTGACAAAGTTCCTCTTGTATACCAGCTGGGTTTAACTAAAATGACTTGTGTTGATTATTCAACAGTCCTTCACTTTGTATAACAAACAAACACTTAACGACCTCACATAGTCAAATGTACTTTAAGTACATTCAAGTGTACTATTATGAATATACTAATAAAAAATAATAATTTTATTATTAGAATTAAATTTTTAATAATTTAATTAAGAAGGTTTTTATTATTCCCAAAAGAGGCCTTTATTTGTCACATCGACCCTTGCCAAAAATAAAAATTCGTTACAACCCTTCCAACTTCCAAGTAGCTATTGGAAACTATTATTAGTGCGATACAATTAATTAAACAATTGAAGACGGTTGGAGTCATAAAAGAAAATTTTGGCAAGCTCCTAAATGTATCGTTGCAAAATTACCGATCCAGGAAATGGGAAAGTTATTGTTTGTTAAACAACCACTTTATTTTTGATATGGCCTTTCATGTCACATTACCTATTGATTTCAACACATTTCCTCTCACTTTTGTCTTTAATTCTATTCTATTTATAATTTTATTCTAAAAATAACCAAAAAAGGAACGTCAAAGCTTCCGAACATTATTATAAAGATCTTCATCTTTTACGAAAAAGGTAAAAATAAAAGTGGTTCTCTATTATTTAGAATTGCTATACCGGGTGACTACAGAATTATACAACATGGGGAAATAACATAGAAAACGCAATTTGTAAAAAGACAACAGATTTATTTTAAAATTTAATGATTTCTCACAACATTCACCCCAACTAAAGTTGCTTTAGAGGTAACCTAACCTAATCTTTTTTTTCAAAGATTAAGAGAATGTTTTATAGACGCTTTCTGCTGGATCTACGCAAGGGAATGTGTAAGAGTCGCCAGGGAAAAGTTGGTCGACCTGGTCTGGTGTTACACAGTAACTCCTTTTCCTCTTATTTCTACATTGTACTCGGAAACCTGCTTTAGCATTTCTTTTGATGTATGTTTGTCAGGGGCTCTTTGCTCTCTCCTCGATGTTGCTGTTCCGATCTTGTCCTTAGCGCCGTGTATTCTGGCGTATTCCATCTTTTCTTTTTTCTTGGAAATGTTGTTGTTTGGGGTAGGTCTTTAGCAGCAGGAACTTAGTACCAAAGGTTTCTGGGGATTGCTTGTATTTGCTGCTCTCTCTTCAACTGATCTTTAGTTCCCATTATCCGGCGAACCAACTCTGCTATGATTCCTCAGCCTTTCTCGTCTCGGAGCATGAGCATAGGGTTGACTGGAGTTCATCTCTGTTCCCATAGGTAGCAGTGGAACAGAGTATGTTCTGAGGTATCGTTCTCGTCGCAGTGTTCGCACTTGAGAGAGGTCAACTTTCCGATCCGATGCTTGTAAGCTTTGAAGCATCCATGGCCTGTTAGGATTTGTGTCAGGTGGTATGACAATTCACCATGTTAGCGCTCTACCCATTTTTGGACGTCAGGTATGAGAGATAGGGTCCATTAGCCATTCTATTTCTGTTCAGCGGCGCTGCCACGCGGCGATGGTACTAGCGCGGCTTGTTGGACTCTTTTCGCGCTGCGTGGCTTCTTCTAGGGCCAGGAGATGGATCAGTCAAATGGAGGCCACTACTAGTACTGCGTCCAAAGAGACAGTTCTGTAGGCGTAGACAACCCTGAGTGGCATCTGCCGCTGGACTCTCAGCATCCTGGCCTCGTTTCGTTTAACGGCCAGTGCCTCGTGTCAGACGAGAGTCGCATACAGCATGATCGATTGCGCGACTATGTCGAGCAGTCTCCTCTTTGCCGGCTTGGGATTTTTGAGCATAACTAAAAAACAAAAGACCGAATTTGTCTTAAAAAGTACATCGAAACGTGTAATTAATTTTCTCTTAACTTTTATATCAAGTGAGACACTCTATACTGACAAGCCTTTGGACCACCCTGTATATAGAAAAATATTAACCTTGCTCTAACAAAATTTGATTGTTTACTTTTTTCTCCGTAATAAGCTGGTATGGCTTCCATACACGAACGTCATTTGACGAAACTCAAAAGTGTAATGATGCAACACTTGACTCAACATGTGGTACTTGAATTACGTCCTAAACATTTAGAAAACTGAATAATAAAGGAAAAAGTTGAGTTTAAGACATGAAGTTATTTTTTATTACCAAACCAAGCATCCCTATGGGCGTACATAAGTTGCTTAAAAATGCTTACTACGATCAAAATAAAAATGCTTCGAGAAGGCGCGAGATGGCTTGGGTTTTACGCCTTCTCGATAGATTATCATTTTAATTCCTCCGTATAACCAAAAATTACACTTTTAAATAAATAAAATTTTAATATTGCAGTTTAATTAAAATATGCAAATATCGTACAAAATTCATGAAATTTTAATGGAACATTAATGACTGTTAGATTAGTTGATTTTGTTTTAATTATTTTCCCTGAATTATTAATTATAATTTTCAGAGAATGACTTGTGTAACGGCTATTTAAAGTGAGGATTATTTTTCGAATCTATCGATATACAAATGATATTGATAAAGCTAACTAATTTAAAATACCATATGTTCGTTTTTTAACACACCCTCTTCAACAACTGTCATTTAATTTACTCGGTTGTAATTAAAATTTATAGTAATATATGGCTGTCTTAAATCTATTTTCTAAATTGAAGCCAATTTTTAATTTTAGACCGAATGTAGTACCTACTATGTTGAATTATATTAATCAGTCATTTTTAATCAAACCATATAAGAGAATATTGAGATAGAAGCGATTGTTATTGATTGCACTTTTTATTTTATTTACAGAAAGAAGCATCAGATGGTTTAAGATTATTTTTGTAGTTCATTTCGGATCATTTCTTATAGTTTTGGGTTGGTATTGGATTTAAAGAAACTCACAACCCTTCAAATCGTTTGTAGTAGATGAGCTCATTGTACATTCGTTCACTTTTGAAGTATTTCGTTCCCCTTCTACTACAAAAGCTATCCCAACTTTAATAAAAATTCGGGACGTTTGTTTAAACAAAGTGGTTTTAAGTGTATCCACAGAGTCATTAATTTGATCTCTTCTTAAAGCTACAGATCAACTATTACTCAGTTGTATTGTCTAAATTTGAGTATCAAACGAGAACGTAATAAATAAAAAATACTTAAAGTATTTTTATTTTTATTCTTTAATTAGATAAAAAAATGAAAAGTTGACGTCTCGACGCTTCGCGTCGATGTGATAAAATGTCTAGTTCAGTATCGTTTGATAGCTTTAGTACATTTAAAATGGGTTAATTTAGAAAAAAACATTTTTCGGGGAATATTTAAGGAGGTAAAAACGATACTATCAAACGATACTAAACTCGACATTTTATCACATCGACGCTAGGCGTCGCGACGTTCAACTATTCATTTTCATATGGTGACCTCTATCCTATGCAGAAAATTACCCAGTTGATGTGTTTAAATTTGAGTACCAAACGAGAACGAGGTAAATAAACGATAGGTCCCCATAAAAAAATGAAAAGTTAACGTCACGACGCTTCACGTCGATGTGATAAAATGTCGAGTTTTAGTATCGTTTGATAGCTCTAGTACATTGAAAATGGTTTACATAAGAAAAAAAAAGTTTAGGAGGTAAAAAGTGCTATCAAACGATACTAAACTCGACATTTTATCTCAGCGACGTTAAGCGTCGCGACGTTCAACTATTCATTTTCATATGGTGACCTCTATCCTATGCAGAAAATTACCCAGTTGATGTGTTTAAATTTGAGTACCAAACGAGAACGAGGTAAATAAACGATAGGTCCCTATAAAAAAATGAAAAGTTAACGTCACGACGCTTCACGTCGATGTGATAAAATGTCGAGTTTTAGTATCGTTTGATAGCTCTAGTACATTGAAAATGGTTTACTTAAGAAAAAAAAAGTTTAGGAGGTAAAAATCAAACGATACTAAACTCGACATTTTATCACATCGACGCTAGGCGTCGCGACGTTCAACTATTCATTTTCATATGGTGACCTGTATTCTTTGCAGAAAATTACCCAGTTGATGTGTTTAAAAATGAGTACCAAACGAGAACGAGGTAAATAAACGATATGTCCCCATAAAAAAATGAAAAGTTAACGTCACGACGCTTCACGTCGATGTGATAAAATGTCGAGTTTTAGTATGGTTTGATAGCTCTAGTACATTGAAAATGGTTTACTTAAGAAAAAAAAAGTTTAGGAGGTAAAAAGTGCTATCAAACGATACTAAACTCGACATTTCATCTCAGCGACGCTAAGCGTCGCGACGTTCAACTATTCATTTTCATATGGTGACCTCTATCCTATGCAGAAAATTACCCAGTTGATGTGTTTAAATTTGAGTACCAAACGAGAACGAGGTAAATAAACGATAGGTCCCTATAAAAAAATGAAAAGTTAACGTCACGACGCTTCACGTCGATGTGATAAAATGTCGAGTTTTAGTATCGTTTGATAGCTCTAGTACATTGAAAATGGTTTACTTAAGAAAAAAAAAGTTTAGGAGGTAAAAATCAAACGATACTAAACTCGACATTTTATCACATCGGCGCTAGGCGTCGCGACGTTCAACTATTCATTTTCATATGGTGACCTCTATTCTTTGCAGAAAATTACCCAGTTGATGTGTTTAAAATTGAGTACTAAACGAGAACGAGGTAAATAAACGATAGGTCCCCATAAAAAAATGAAAAGTTAACGTCACGACGCTTCACGTCGATGTGATAAAATGTCGAGTTTTAGTATCGTTTGATAGCTCTAGTACATTGAAAATGATTTACTTAAGAAAAAAAAAGTTTAGGAGGTAAAAAGTGCTATCAAACGATACTAAACTCGACATTTCATCTCAGCGACGCTAAGCGTTGCGATGTTCAACTTTTTATTTTCTTATGGAATCTACCTTTTTTGTAGAAAATTACTCAGTGGGCTTGTCTTAATTTAAGTACCAAACTAGAACAAGATAAATAAATGATAGGTGCCCATAGAAAAATTTAAAGTTGACGTCACGACGCTTCGCGTCGATGTGATAAAATGTCGAGTTTAGTATCATTTGATAGCCCTTTTGACTTTCTAAAAATGTTTCCTGAGAATTTTGTTCTTAAAGTAAACCATTTTCAATTTACAGTCGAAAAACGAAATTGACAATTTTCATAATTATTTGTGTTAGACCGTCGACTACCTGCGACAAGGCAGCTTGAGCTTCTATTGTTTAGAGTAAATGTATATGTGCAATGAAAGGGCTTAATTTTCCAAATAACTACAAGATTATTGTCGTATACCTTGTTAGTATCACAAAAGAATTTCCTTACGAAAAAGTAGCCAATTTTGGTTTACATACAAAAGTGGCTGTAGTATAACCTTAGGGTCATTTTGTAATAATTTTAAATTACAGGAATTTATTGGAGTGGTTGAAGGTGGTAAGTAAAGCAAATGCAAATCTCTTTTAAGCAAAAAAGAAGACAAGAAATTACACTTAAAGCAATTGAAGTCGGCTTTGTATGGCGAAATAGCCCGGTAGATTACACACATAATATTAAACACGGAAGTAATAAACCCTTGAGGTAATCCGTATTAAGTTTTAATGAAAATCGTTCTGTTTAACAAATTTACATACATATTATAACAAAACAACCAACTCATAAAATACAGTTAAAATTAAGTAATTTCGGACTCGCCTCCTTCTCATCTACACATTTGTCACAAATTAACCAACCTCGAGAAATTATGCTTTATCGTTTAATAACAATTAGATTCGCACAAACTAGAAATTCCTACCAAGTAATAATATGCTTGGGTATTTTAGTGAGAAGAAGCAACATAAGTTGGTTAAAATTTGCTTTTCCAAATAATAATAATAATAATAGTGTTGTAGTGGTTGCATCAGTAATCAAAAAAAGGTATAAATCTTCTTAATTTAATTTAACTTTCGAAATTAAGTTTGTATTTTACATCTAAATAATGAAATTTTAGTTTTCTTTCTCCTTTTCGTAACTATTACCTAAGTTTATACTTATTTGAAAACTTAACGTGAAAAGCTTAAAGTTAAAAAGAAAATACTCTTAAATCGATTGCAGTTTATTGGAGTTATTCTAAGAGTATGATTATACATTTTTTTAAATTCTTTTACGTTTTTACTTCCATGAAATTAAAAATGTCTTTTGAAAGATTGGAATTTTAGAAAAAATTGTTTTAGGCTCCATTCGCAACGAACATGAGAGCTTACGTAACCAACGTGAAAATCAATACATATTTTTGGAAATTCTAAAATTAAAAATTTTCAAACCTTTCCAGAGATATTAATAAATCTGTATACCGAGTGCCCACTTTCAAAGCAGAATATATCAACAGCCATGTCAAATTCTAATAATTTTGTTTACTCTGTAGTAAGACTGTATTCAACAGTCACAAATATTAAAAAATGCCAATTACATCATGCTACGACTGTTCAAATTTTCAAATTGTGGAAATATTCAAGTTACTTTTTGAAAACAAACCAGAAAAATAGTATATTTTACAATAAGAGAAGTAACATCAGTTTTTTTTGTGAGATGAAAATTTAATTCATGAGCCGCGTAGCGGCGAATGCAATAATCTCTCGAACGAAAAAAACGGATTTCTTTGAGAGGAGAGAATGCTTACTTTCAGAGTAAGTTAAGTTATTTAGTCGAGAAGTTAAAATTAAAAATTTCCAAACCTTTCTAGGGATATAAATAAATCTGTATACCGAGTGCCCACTTTCAAAGCAGAATATATGAACAGCCATGACATGTCAAATTCTAATAATTTTATTTACCTACTGTAGGTACTCAACAGTCAAAAATTTTAACCTACCAATAAAAATGTCAATTACATCATGCTACGACTGCTCATATTTCATATTGTGGAAATATTCAAGTTACTTTTTAAAAAACGCAGAAAAATAGTATATTTTACAATAAGAGAAGAAACAGCAGATTTTTTTGTGAGATGAGAATTTAATTCATGGGCGTAGCGGCTAATCTCTCGAACGAAAAAAACATATTTTTTTGAGAGGAGAGAATGCTACTTTCAGAGTAGAAAAAATTCTTTTTTATTCGCTTGTGTTAAAAAGTAACATTTTATGGTTAAGTTATTTGGTCGAGAAGTTAAAAAATAAAATTCAAAATTTTCAAACTTTTACAGGGATATAAATAAATCTGGATATGAACAGCCATGACATGTCAAATTCTAATCATTTTATTTACTGTTTGTACTGTAATTAAAAATATTAACCTAGCAATAAAAATGACCACTACATCATGCCACGACTGCTCATATTTTTCATTTTTAAAACAAAGCAGAAAAATAGTATATTTTACAATAAGAGAAGAAACGTCCGTTTTTTTCGTAAGATGAGAATTTAATTCATGAGCCGGCGTAGCGGCGAGTGCAATAATTTCACGAAAGTAAAAAGCGTTTTTTTTGGCATGTAAAATTAGTTAATTGACAGACTTTGATATAATTTAAATTAAAATAAATGTCAGATTGACATTGTTAAATTAAAATATTTATTAGTATTTTTGAGAATTTCTTACAATCCAATAAAAAATATTGTATGACACCCAGACGAAAATGTTTTTCGAACTCATACGTTTGCTGGACTCGGCTTCGCCTCTTCTGGCATCTTCATGTCCGAGAAATTCAATTTTTCATTCTTGTACCATAAATATATATTTCGATGAATATCACTACCGCCCGTATAGATTTATCTGGTGAGCAACAAACTGCAATTAAGTGATTTTCAATGTTAAAAGTAGTACATTGTCTCGTGAACGATGCCCTTGAAAAAAAGTGCGCGAAGGCGGGGCTATTTACATGAGAGAGGGCTATTGTAAGTGAAATTTCAAAAGGTAAAAACATTGACTAATTTATATAAATGGCGGGAGAGTTTTAGGTTGGTTAGTAGCAAGCAAGTTGGTCACATTTTCGACTACTGCGACGGTGTGACTCATCGTTCACGAGAAAATGCACTGCCTCTACTAGGCTATGTTCCGCTTCGAAAGTAGGCACTCGGTATAAATTTAAAAAAAAATTAATCAAAATTTAGTAAAAATGATTTTTTAATTCTCTTGTACGTTTTACATTCATTCTGAACGACCGCGTACTAGATTTGCTTCATAGTAATAATATTCTCAGTGCTACAACTATAGCTACTGAGTCGGAGACGAGAAATCAAATATTTTGTAAATCTCGCTACTTGCAGACGTATACAAAATAGTATAACAGCCAGACACAGGGAAGGAAGATAGAGCACACAGAGATGTCATGACAAGTTTCATAATACACCTCATTAAAGCACAAGTCTAAGCTTAGAAAACGAGCCGCGTAGCGGTGAGTTTTCCAACGAACGATTGCTTTAATAAGTTTTGAGCAACGTGTCATTTATATTAAGGAGCTAAAAAGTGCTTTTAAGTACAAAAATAGAAAAAAATATCGCAATTTTGTTTTGTATAATAAACTGTTCTTGATCTGAGGAAACGATACCCCTTAGTCTGCCTATACACAGCAGTCATATGTAACAGGTTACCTTATTTTAGTATTTAAAGCGAGTGGAGTCTTAGCCCTCAGACTTACGTAGCTAAAGCCACTTGAAAGGCCCAAGTTTTACTATAATTAAAAGACCTATTATAGCAAATCAAATTAATTCACAATAGCTATTAAAATTGGCGCAGTCGATAACCCCCTATGACCTAGTAATTACTATTTACAAAACAATTACACTATTATCTCGTTTGTATTTCAAATTGTAATGTCAAAAACCGAATAAAAATGTACTAATAAAAAGTTGATAAACAGAAAACAAACACACAACTAAAAGTTATTTTATTGTGGCGCCTCCGTCATATAGATATAAAAATGTGTTTATTGTTTTATTATGCAAAAAAAGGCTTTTCTAAAATACAAAAACTTTTTTCTCGTGTGTTCACAATTTTCCATTAAAATTAAAGCGTGCGAACAGCTTTTTTTTGATATTTTTGTACAAAATTTCGAGTGCTTGTTTCCTGTTATACTATTTTTAACGTTGGATATATTTTTTTGAGGATGGTTAATTACAAGGATATACTCCAGCTGCTGCTTTATGCGTTTGTGGGATAATCGTATGAGCTAAATTCAATACGACAAAACGACATGTTGTCGGAATGAAACAAATGGATAATGATTGTTATGTGCTCGTACGCTTATTTATACGTTTGTCAACTTACAGTTATAAATTAACTATAAAAGTAGCTTTTAAACACGATGAAATTATTAAAGATAAAAGAATTCAATAGTTAACTGATAAATAACGATAAATCAAGACGTTTGGCTTCAAGCCAGACAAGATAAAGAGTATCCGATGTATTTAAGTCGTGTATTAAGAAGTTGAGTAAAACTATTCTTACGGAACTGATGGATTATGTTGCCAACAAAACCTAAAGACTACATCGAGTTAAGTAACTTTTTGGGAAAATAATTAGAGTGGTATGCAAAGTACTACTTAAGAGCTTTTGGTATTTTTCTAACAACTTACTTCATAAATTAAATTCGTCTGGAGAGGATTAATCTCTTGCCACATTTGTGATATTAATAAATTTAGAGAATTTTCCTTTAATGCTTTAACTCATTTTGAATTTCCTTAAAGACACTATTATTATTTTTAAATAAGGATACACAGACGGGCACCAAGATGAAAGTACGTACAGATAAGCAGGCAGATAGAAAGCGACGCAGTTAGACTAGCAGTCATTCAGTAAGACAGTCAGTCAGTTATTCAACATATAGGCAGTCAGTCAGTCAAACCTTAAGCCAGTCAGACAGTGAGTCAGACAGTTAGACAAATTGTTAGTCAGACATTTAGTCACATCACTACCCATCAGATAGACAGTTGGTCAGTCATATAGATAGTTGGTCAGTCAGTCAATCAACATAAAGATAGTCAGTCTGACTGATTATCTGTCAAACAGTGAATCAGTCATTCAGTCAGTGAGTCAGACAATTAAAGTTATTGCAAATAACAAAAATGCCGGTTATTCTGATCGAATGTTGCCATTCGAATTGGCTCTAAAAGCACCATTCTCCACTATATCAAATTGTTTTAATTTAAAAATTTTTGTTATTACAAGACACGAAGATGTTTAAAATGGGAAAATTAATTTTATTTTATACATAAAATTCATCTCACCTCGTGAACGCTGCTCACAGCATTAATTTTGGAGTAATTTTTCATTTGAAGTGGTCTTCATTTGGTCTTGGTATAATTTTATACATTTTATGACAAGCACAATATTTCTGCATATTATAACGAAATGATAAAATTTTTGAAACAATTTATAATCCACCTATTTGTTTATTAATTATTATTCCAGTTGTAAAACATCCGCCATATTAATTTACCTCATTCATTATTCTGTAGAATTAATTAACACGAAGTATGTAATGTTATGACAGATTTGAAATTAAAACTTTATTTATGTTTAAAGAAAAACGTTTTAAATCTTATTTCTTTTAATTACGACCTCGTAAATTTAAAGATAGAAATTTTCATCCACAGAAAAGATTTTTCCCAACATTTTCCAGTTTTTCACGAATTTAAAGAAATATAGGGTTATTCAGCCAAAAACTTTTGTTTGTTCAGGAAGGCATGAATATGCACAAGCACATTATTTTAGCCCCCCCCTCGATACAGTTTAAGTCATTTTTGGAACTGAGCCGCCTATTGTTTGTCTCTCTGAGCGTGTGAAAGGTCTTGTATATCTATCTCTTGACATTCTTAAAAGATTGAATTGAAATTTTTTTTATGATAATAATTATAAGTAGTCAGAATTTTCAGTCTATGGTATCTGGTTATGGTAACCATGGCAACGACACATTTTTCATTTAAACAACTGGGTTCGGAGGTTCGGACCTATTAAGGGATTATAGAGAAAAGTCCCGTTTCTGTGGTTTTCTCTTGTATCTCGAAAACGACGAATCTTATAGAAAAAATTGTTCTTGGCAAAATGAAAGCTTATGAAATTTTCTACAAGATTGTTTCTATTCATTTTTTCTCTATCCCTTATAGTTCTCGAGATATCCACCCGCAAAAATCGTTAATCTACACGAGTAAAATTTTTGCCTAACGTTTTTCGTCAAACTTTTGCCTCTACCGTCCTTAGACCTCAGCCTTCGTTTTACTGTTAAAGTCTTTAGAAAAGAAGTTGTAGAGCATTACATTTCCTTTACTATTTTATGTGCAACTGGTATTTTTTTCATACATTTTTATGGGCAGCTCTAGTGTATAGTTTGACTATCGTAGCTAAGATGCTGATCTAAAGAATTAGAGTGAACTTAAAAGAACTGAGCTGATCAGTTCTTCAATTGTTTTTTTAATCTTGATGACCTTTAAACCAAAGATCCTGAGATCGTTATTTGTGGATATTTTGATTACAGTATAATTTTCGGGAACTAGTCCAGGAGGTTCCAACTTTATAGCTATTTACGGGGGTAGCACCATTTTACTTAGCAGTACCAATTTCCATGATTTTTCAGGAAAAGGCCTTTCAGAGTTGGGCTGGGAAAAAAACTGGTACCGGAAAATCTGATAGTTCAGGTTGATATTTTTGGATATTTTCAATTTAGTAAAGTTTTTGCAATATATCTTTTTCCTGTCCAGCCCTGAATCCTTCTACCTATGAGATATCAATGGAGTTTACGATACTTTAGCAAGAAGGAATATGATATGAGCAGTGCGTAAATGGAAAGCTCCTATAGAAACGCGTTACATATTTTTAAATTTGAGCAGAATAAATATTATTAATAAATTCAGTTTAGAAGAAATTCAAATAATTAAATAAATTATTGAATTTAAAATTTTCCATCTACATCAAAAACATCCCAACTAAATTTGCATTACGTATTAATGACCAGAGCTTTATCAAAGAATCTTCAAAGCGCTCGTCCTATGCTAATTTTCATTAACATTTGAGTGCTACGAAAAGTTTCAAAAAGTGTCTCGTATTAAAATTTTAAAATAAGGTATTATAATCTTTAGAAATGTAGGTGAAAAAGAAATTTGTAACTTTTTAAGTTTTGAGCTTATTTAAAAAGGTTGTTAATTAAGCTTTATGCGTTTAAACTGATCCTCGGAGAATTAACAAACCGTCACCCTTATACGCTATACGCCGGTTATGCCATGTTTTAGTTAAGCTTTAGGCTTAAGTGTCATTCAAATTTGTTATGGTTTTATGTAATAAGACTAAATATTCTTTAGGGAACTGATAGTTTAAATTGAAGAGTTGTGGGGAAATATAAAAGTAGTTTATGTGAGAGCAAAGAAGATGGGACTATTAAAATAAAAATGTATCGAATAAGCTGAGCAATGTTACATGGAATTTTGTAAATGGTAGAGAACAGCTCATTTGTTATTAAGTAGTACGTTCTATCAAAAGCGAAGTCTGCACAGAATTTTATGGCGATTGTTCGCTAGTTTATTGATTACTTTTCATTTGCATTCGTTCGATGTTACCGCTCTCGAAATTGCAACGTTATCGACATCTTTTCAATACCATCCCCTGTATATTTTAGTTTTGAAATAAAGAGATAAAGACAATATGCTAATTAAAGTATTAGGGTTGATGAGGGTTGTTTTAAATTTCTTACGAAATAAGAGATTTGTCCTGATCCTGAAATGCATTAAATAATACATTGGTCTTAACATAGTCACCATGTATAGATAGCTACATTTTGTATTGTATTTTGATTTTACAAAAACCACCATAAGTGTAATAAGAAATTACACAAAGACCCAGTTTCATAAAAGGGAATTAAAGTTTAATCCAAAAATAAAAAATATATCGTTTGACGTATGAATATAAATATTAAAATTTGAGGTTATGTTCATTTCTATTGACTTGTGTTGTGATTTTAAATATTAATACAAACGTCAAACTTTGACATTTGACATTGCTACGTTGCCATGTCTAACGGATATAATTTCTATTCTTTGATTAAAGTTTAATTCACTTTCATGAAACTGGGCCTTAAAACACTTAAATAAAGTACATAAAGTAATATAATAATTTAGTTACTTTTCATAACTATAATAATTTCGTTTAACGGCGTGGAAAACATCCATTAAAGTAATTGAAAATTTTACGAAGAAGAAACAATGATAAGTAGTAAGAAAACCTTTTTACAAATAATACCATTGCACGTTATTTTTCCCCAAAAATAATTTCAGCATGAAATAAATTAATTTAATAGTGTTATAATACAAAATTCGAGCGAGAAAAACTTCAAATGTTTGAAATATTGTGTACACAAAGATGTAAAAGAACCACAACTTAAATTACGTGTACAATTTAACATGCAAGAAGATTCCTTTAAATTGTCGCAATTTTATATTAAAGTTTTTAAAAAATATATCCATTTATTTTTATGCTAGAACGTGTATAGCATACTTTATTCACAATTTCTTCACGCTTTCTTTACTCTTGAATTTTTATTCTTTTAGGGACGATTACCATTATATTAGAAGAATCAAATACTTTTTTCTTGAAAGAAAATTTTAATAACACTTTTACATTTACATTTTTATTTTATTGACAAGTTAAAGACTTTTTTCCCTTTTTCCCTAAATTACATGTATGAAATACCAATTTGCAACTGCATTCAATTTATGACGATCTAGGGACTTGTTACTTGAGTGCAATTCCAATTTTCCAATTGGTTGGTTTGATCTAGACTCTGCAGCTGCTCCTATTTTTTCCTATACAAAATTACGCCTTACTAAAACTTTAGATTAATTAATTAACAGCAGCAACTAGTTACTCTTTAAATTTTACGTATGGAGATTATTTTGAAAAAACTTCATGGAACGGCGTTCCTCTAAATCCTTATTTGATTAAAAGGCAATTTTAAATAGAAACATCATAACTAATGTCTATAAAGTGAAAAATAATAAGTATGATCATGATCACTCTGTTATATAAACTAAAAGAATCGTAGATTTGCTAGAGAAGGAAAATTTTAAAGCAATAATTTGGCGCCTTTCCAATAATCTGCTCCAATGAGCTATCTATTTTGTTTCAATCCCCAAAATCTTCAGAGAATAGCTTCTTAAGAGCGATACTTCATTTATATTGATAAATGTAGGAACGTAGCAAATAAAATTGCTACGAGCGATTTTTGAAAAAATGAAATGAAATATGAAAAAACAAGCTTGTTTCGCTTTCGATGAGCCACCCTGTCCTGTAGCCTTGGTTATTTTTAAAATTTTACCTTCTAAAACAACTTGCATTGTATAATGGCTCAACTTACAGTATGAACAAATCATAAGAAAAAGGTTGACGATTTTATCGAAAAATATAAAACTAACCTTAAACCAAAAGGGTGAACTCAAAACACTATTTTAAAAGTCCAAAAGGCATACTTACGAAGTTGATATGATGACAACCCGTAGCAAACTGATAGACTATTTGACAATTTTATCACAATTTTATTTAACATTATTTTAAAATAAAAAGAATATTCTACAAGGTGAATCAAAAGTTGGAGATAGGTGCTCGTGATGGGTTTTTGATGAAGACTATTACTGGACCACTGAACAAATTATTTAAAAAAACGATTTCTCATCTAAGTTTAGATATTTACAAAAATTAACAGTAATCTATACTACGTCCATTCAATAGCTGCAGCTAAGCCACTCCCATAAAAATCGCGCCATATTCGAATTTTTTTCTATTTGTCAAATTTTGAAAATACGGTTTATAACAATCACACAAGAATGTCAACCTTATTTTACAGAAATTTATGGGGAGTGACTTAGCTGTAGCTGTTCGCTGGACATAGTTTAGTCGACGAGGGGTTATAGAGGACATGGAAGAGGGTAAAACTTTTTTCTTCATGAACGTGTAAGAGGTAAAAATATCAAAATTTCCCAGTCCTAGATATATGGCTAAGGACGGGAGGGGGTGGGAAGGTCCCGTCTTTGGGGGTTTCGCTTCTCGAAAACAGTGAGTCCTAAGGAAAACATTATTCTAAGCAAAATGAAAGCTTATCAAATTTCCTACAAGATTGTTTCTATTCATTTTTTCTCTATTCCTTATAGATTTTGAGATATCCGCCCGCAATTTGGCATTAATAGCACCTGCAGAAGCACAGACAGATCTAAATTTTGTTATACACACTTTTATGGAAATAAATTCTATTTATTCTAATTTTTTTTTCCATAAATTAACTATTTATGGAAAATGGACACCAAGCAGGTGGTAGCAGGCAGCCGTAAGAAAACTCACAACAATAGCCTCAAAATCCGCAAATATCAGAGGAACGGAGACGGAAAGAAAATCTAAATTGGATAAAGTACAGGTGTAAATTTTTTAAAAAGCTTTCTCAAGAACGTAAAAACAATTTTGACCCGTTTAAAGACTGTCATAAGTGCCTTACAAAGCAGAAAATTGTGACGAAAGCCCAATGCATTTTGACTGTTGTAGTAAGGACCATTCTATGGGTTTTTTAGAATGTGAACTCGGAAGGGAAGCAATGGGCGAATAATTAAACAACAACTTCGCCGATTGGAGGCTCAGAAGTAATGCCAACCACCGGTTCTATCACTTCCGAATCTATGGATATGAAAAGGAAGGGAGTGTATAAATTTTGAAATAAGCGAATAAATAACTAAATGGGCGTCTGGGTACTGGGTACAAGCGAATCAGGCGTTATGCAGCAAATAGAAAATTGCCAGGTGTATTTTGAAAAGCTCCTCTCCTCACCAATACACTGTTAATGTTTAGAATTAGGTTAGGTATTTAAGATACTAAAAACTTCATAAATCATGAAAAATTGCAATTTTCAGATGATCGGTATTACCATGACAACCAAAACAAAACATTAGCATTTATAAGCTTCTGTTGCTGCTTGCTGCTTGCTTTTATTGCTATAACAGCGCACTATGATGAAACTGGAACAATTCGGATCCAAACCCATGGTTTATCGTTATTTTTCCCCACGGCAAGAAAGAGAAGAATTTGACGAAAAACGGCACGAATATGGAAGTAGGCAATTGACTACAAAAATTGGAGTTCTTGTGTAAACCACCATCTAAAACGAAGTGTCAGACGTTCCAAAACGAGATGGCAAACTGTGCTGGAACAAGCCACAAGGTTCACAGATGCTAATGATGACTTATTACTTTCATGCAAAATCATCGTTTCTTAGTAAAATCTCCTAGTGAAATTTTAAAAATCTCCCCACCTTTGCGTTACAGATTGTTACGCCTCGTGTACGGCCATTTTGCCGTTTTATTGAAGGTACGTGTACGAAAATAGCCAATAGGATTGCAAAGTCTCCTCCAGGAGCTCTATTTGAAAGTATAAAGCCTCAGGCCCCCTTCAGATGTTGGATCCCCTCATTTAAAAGTTTTTTGTTGAATGCAGGGCCCCAAGAAACACTTCTTCAGTCGAAGATAAGGACCGAAGCCTCCTTTGAAAGTTTAAAGCCTTAGGCGCCCTCTTAAAATGCAGGGCCCCAAGGCAGATTGTTACGCCTCATTTACGGCCATTTTGACATCCCACTATCCCAATCCCCCATCCCACATCCCACTTTCCAAATTACCACCAATAACTTTGAGAGCCATTTTGAATTTTTAAATTGGTACTCCCACTTCCACCCCTTTTTTAAAATCGTACACCTACTTCACACCCCTTTTTCAACGCCATCTTGATTTTTAAATTTACACGCCCACTTGCCTCCATATTTAAATTTACCACCATTTTTGTGACGTCACATCCGGCGGCCATCTTGCATTTTTAAATTACACGACCACTTGCCTCCATATTTGAATTTCCCGCCATTTTTAGTCTGCTGTGACGTCACATCCGGTCTAGAACCCGCTTAGGTATACTACTACTGTCTTCTCATTGCTACCACTATCATTTTTAAATATCTAAATGTTTTAGAGACGATGGCATCCACATAATTTGGTTAAGAAATTTTTGACTTCTACATAATTGAAAATAAGTTTGGCTTTACGTACCAATTTTTTGCTCCTACCTACCTAATTACGAGGTTGGTTTCTTTTATTATAAACTCAAAACTTATTCGATTAGTAGAAAACGCTCCATCAAATAGATAAACGGAGTAAGAAAGTTAAGAAGCCCTTGGAGATTTGCATGAGTGGCATCCACAGCAACTTTTAGAATTGATATCGCCATTTCAAACGAAATCGTGCTTTCGTAAGGTCAAATTCGCTTGACAAGTTTTATCACAACGTGGGTAATCTGATTAAAAATATTAAACTTATTGTTGAGCCCTCGTAAGTTAAAAAAAAAGCTTCGTGAATAACTTAACACGTCTTATAAAAATAAAAATATCGTTTTTTTTTACTAAACTAACAAATAGAGTATTCTTCGAGGATATTCTATTTTGTAGCTTTTGTTAAAGTATTCTTTTTGTGTAATTTTCAGGATGCGATCTTGATACTAAATTTCCTCATAGTTTGACACAAATGGAACACAACATTTGGGGTTTTTGATACTTCTTTTTGTAAACAGTAATCGTATTTTGCGCAATATTTTATCCCATTTAAATTTCTTTCTCTTCCACTTTTGTTATACTCACAATAACAAACCTTTTTTCTAAGTATTAAAGCTAATTTTAGCAGGTTTCAAAATATTTATAATATACAGGGTGCCCTTATATAATTTTTTCTAATGATGGAGACTCAAATGTTGAGAAATTAAAATAAAAATTTCTTTCTTCAAACGTCAAAAAAAGTTGACATTTTGCTACTGAATAAGTATAAGGTTAAAGTTCTACTTTTACCTCTAAAGTGAAGTTTTACCTCCTAAGAGGTAAAAGTAAATTATAATCTTACTTATTTACAACAAATTGTAACAGTTGCGTTTAATAATTAGCTGCTTTTTACAAGTTAAAATTAATTTCAAAAAATATTTGACAATTGAACTACAAGTAATTGACAAGAGATGGCGCTTTTAAAAATTCTCTATTTTTAGTTTAATTAAGTTTTAAGTTTAAAGTAGAAATAAAATGTTCCATGCTGAGTAAAAGTACATTTTTTGACTCGTCAGTAACGTCAGTAGCTGTCAGACTCGTTTTGTCCGACAAGCCCTACTGCCTAGCCGAAAAAAGTGTCTATTTACTCCTTATAAAACAATATACTATTTTTCAAGTAGATAATACGAAGTATAAAAAAAGAGTAAAAACTACCTCAATCAAGAATTTTTTTCTGAATTTAAAACGAGTGTTAACACCCCATGTCGAACCAAGTCTATAGGATGTCAAACAATAACATCTATTCAACGCGGTTTTTGTCTTCGTGTGAGGGAGAGAAACCCACTTCACTCGAGTGTAGTTCTCGTCATTTCCTACATTATTCACTTTTTGCTTTTTTTTAACCCCGTTGAAGTTACATAAATCCACTTTGGCGATTTTGAACAATAAAAAATTTTCCGCACAACATGCAACCCACTTTAACGCAACCTACGGGAAACATTTTTTAAATTTTCGTCGATATTTTTATTTTATAGCTTATGTTAATAACATGCAATCAAAACATTTTTCTCTAGAGAGCTATAATAATATATTACGGTTTTAAAGCTACAAAATCACACACAAAAGCCTAAAAATTAATATTTAATAAAGTTGAGGTTGTTTTTTGGGTTAGATAGTCTTTTATATAATTCAGCGAATCAAATAGAAAAAGCTAAGTTTCCACTAAGACTTTACAAGACAAATAAAGTGATCAGACGTAGGCATAGCTTATCGATCTTAACACTGATGTTTTTCCAATATTCTTACAAAACACCAAATGTTATCTACAATTTCCCACAAAAAAAAACATAAAAATAAAGGTTATTTCAAGATAGCTGTGCATTTATTTTAATTATAGTTTAAATCGCACAAATTCCGTCCTAGTTTGCTTCATAATTTACCCAGTTTCATCTGATAGAAACAAATAGTTCCAATTACATTTTGAGAATTGTGTGAATGTTGCATATTGTTAATTAAAGCAAGAATATAATTCTAACCACTTTGGATTTAGTGGAATTAATGAATCCATGTAATGCCCAAGAGATTTAAACGCAATTAATGAGCTTACCAAAATTAAATTTTACTCGTCACGTGACATAACTACCAAAAAAATTAATTTTGGGATGTATTCAGGAAGAAAAATATCTAACGGGTGTCTCAAAAGCAAGGATGTTCTGTTTACAAAATACAGATAAAATTTGTATTTTTTAAATAAGAAAGTCCATTTCTAAGTTAACAAGAAGTCCGTATATAAAGTATCTCTATGATCGGATAGATAATTTTACGAACTTTCAAAATATTAAAAAATATACAGGTGTTGCATTTAAAATAAGAAAGTTGGGCCCATTTCCGGTTAAACCGGAAGTCAAAGTATGAAGTGTTTGGTATCGTCTAACAGCTAATATACGAGCTTTGAAACTATAAAAAATATACAGGGTGTTTCCAAAACCTATTTAAAATAAATAAAAAATATTTTTCTAATTTCCGGTTTAACCGGAAGCCTTTTTTAACCGAAAATAGTGTCAAATAATAGATATTCATGAGATTAATGTATGTACGAATTTTCAAATTTTCATTTTTATTACAAAAGAGTAGGCCAATTTTTGAAATTTTATTTCTATGAGGCGCCATTCTGAACTTAAATATTAATTTTTAATATAAATAAATATAAATAATTTAAATATTAAAAAAAATGCATTCAATTAGGTCCACGATGATAGCCAAGTTATTGATTTGAAGAAAACAAACCTAAGATGTTTTCAAAAAGAAAGAAAGTTTTCAGAAGAATAATATGCAATACGGAGGAGCCCATGAAAAAACAATTTAAATCGAACAAAACTTATTAAAACAAAAGACACCCCAAATTGTCAGTTTAAACTGTATCAAATGTTTTCTCATAGTTGCTTGATTTAATAAACATAATACTATCAATAAGTATACTATCATCTTTTATTTTAAACGTATAGGACATTAGGTTATGATTATCTTTGAAATGAGAAGGAATAATACAAAATGGCGTCCATTTAAAAATAACAAAAAAGATATTTCGTTGGGACACCCGGTATATTCAGTTAGAAACATAAGAGAAATTTGTGCAGAAATATAAAAAGTTCCAAATTTTCTTTTAGTTTGCTTGTTTAAGGATTAATAATTTTCTTTTTATTCGGAAAATTTTCACTTGACCCAATTAACGCAATAACCTCGCATTGTTTGTACATGGATATTTTGTGTTAATTATCGTGTCAAACGAACTTTTCCTATTAAACATGAAAATTTCCCAACTTGAGGAAAATACACCTTATTTATATTTTCTCTTAAGAGCATTTGTTTTATAGTCAATTGTTTTAACAATTTACATGAGGAAATAATGTTGAGAGAAAACCCATCGATTTTTCGTTAGTGCAACCTAAATAGTTCAAGTTTTTCATTTTGTTTTTTTTTGGCAGTCACGTCAAGCTCTAATCAGGCATTCAACTCGAATGAATAGAAACCAAGATTTATTTGCTTGCTTTTCTTTCATAATGATTAATTATTGTATTATTATTCAAAGTAAACAATTCTTAACAAGAGTTAACAAACAAAGACCAACTTCTTTTAAACTTAACAGGTTAACCAACTGAAAGATTACAATACAAAAGTAAAATTTAGCTTCGACCAACCATTAAGTTTATTTTACACAAAGATCAAAAGAAAAAAATTTTCTTAGAAAATCTATCTATAGAAAATAAATTTTTTAGGGTATGGCTTCCAAAAATTTTCTCTAAATTTGGATTGGTGAAAAAGTTATACATGCAACTCACGCATAATTTTAGAACGGAAACACTTGCGTGCTGGAATCCGGAATAGCACGCCCTTTTAACAATTACTAAACAGTGAATGCTCTATGAATAATTCTAAAGCATTACCGACGTTTTCAGTATTGTTATAAATTATTGTTTGTTAAAGAATTGATGTTCGTTAATACGTTTCAAATGAAACTAAAACTAAAAGTGATAATAAATAAATATTTAAGTTTAACATACTTAAAGTGTCCTTAGCACCGTGCTACTTATTTCAAATCTGCCATCTTGGAAAAACAGATGGCGGATTAAGCGTAAGTCGGTAAGGAACTTTTAGTATGTTGAATAGAATAATTTTTAAACTTTTTTCGAAATTAATTCCTTTTTATGTCACATTCTGTATAATGATTGTCGTACTATTATAACAAACAATAACAATCATATATATTGCTATTATGGTATTATGTACGACATGTTATATGCAAAGCAAAAAGTTAACAATACAAATCCACCCCGTTTCTTGTTTGTATGAGCTTGAAACAACTCGGATTTGATAATCATTCCACAAAGCTCTTTATAGCGGTTCCGACTTGGCGCCCTAAATACATACACACGACATTGATCGATATGAAGCCACCGACTTGCTAGATATAATTGTTGAAATTAGCTGATACATTTTCAAACTAATAAGCTCAATAGTAATCTAATACAACATACTTAAGTTTAGTTTATTTTTAGTATTTTGATTAAAGACATATTGTCACTATTTACAACATATGCGAGACAGATCTTCTGCAGGCGCCGGTATGTGGATCAAAAGATGCAATTTTCTTTTTAAATTCACTTAAAATAAATTTAAAAAAAAAAGAATAGTAAAAACGTCGACGCAATAAAAATATGAAATGAGAAAAGGACAAGAATTTGATAATAAAATTTTCCCATTTATACAGACAATAATATTGATTTTAAAAAGAGCTAATACCACCAGTTGATAATATTGGATAAAGCCTTGGCAAATAAAGCAAATTGAGGAAAAGATTAGAATAATCCGAGACTTTATAAAAAGCAATTCTTTTTAGTATTAAAGTAAATCTCGTCTCGTCCAAAATACCATCGATGACAGTAATGATACTTGATCCATTTTCAAAAATAGACAGTTTAAATTTATAAAAAAAAGATCAAATTCATAATATTTAATTTGACATTATTTGTTGAAAAAGAAAAAATTACTGTAAGAGTTGCGTATTCAAATTAATGTAGCTGAATACTGAATGCACTTTTAAAAATAGCCTTTAGAGCTTTTTTGTAAAAAATTTTATGCTCTTTAATTTTGTTTTGAACAATTTTTACGTAAAATACACATAAAGTAAGCTGTGCGCAAAAAACAAGCTTTGGTTAACTAATCATCAATTATTGCTGGAGTTAAATCTTTCAGCACTAGTCGATTTAAAACTGAAAGGTGATTACAGTTACATAAAAAGTGTTCAAAGGTTTTTTGTAGGAAATTTTATGTTGTTTAATTATGTGTGTAAGTATTTTTCGGTATTTTTGGTTTAAAACTAACACGAGAAAAGTTATATACAAAAAACACGCTTAACACGTTGCATTGTTGATTGGTTCAGCTAGATTTTTTTTAATTTTTAGATTTAGCTCACAACTGGCTCAAAACGCAAACAAGTCGTTCGAATGTTTTATGTAGAAAATTTTACGCTCTTTAATTTTGTTTATAAGTATTTTTAGTATAAAATATGCAGAAGAGAAGTTACACGCAAAATACCAGTCGGTATAGTCTATCCAAATAACTTTCGGTTTTAAATCGGTTTAAATTAAAACAGGTTTGATCCAAAAGAAGTTGTTCTAATATTGTTTATACAGTTTTTTATGCTAATTAACTTCATTTCTATGCATTTGTAACATAAATTATATCGGAAAGGAGTTATAGGCAAAAAACGAAGTTAAGCTGTTGTTTTGTCACTATGGATACTGCCAAAACTTTGGTTTAAGTCGGCTTAGATGAGAACTGGCTGAAAGCGTAAAAAAAGATTTGGATGTTTCTAATAAAAGATTTAATTCTCTTTCATTTTATTTATAAGCATTATTGGCGTAAAATGAACATAAAAAAGTTATAAGCAAAATACAAATTCGCTTTGTCGAGCATTATTAACGCTACAACTTCGGCTTAAACTTACCTAGCTGAGAACTACCTAAAGGTGGAAAGAAGGAATTTAAAAGTCTTTTATAGACAATTTCATTCTCTTTAATTTTATTTATAAGCATTATTGACGTAAAATAAATACAGAAGGGGTTATACGGAAAAGATAAGTTCAAGTTGTCGCATTGTCAAGCATTGCTGACGCTACAACTTTGGTTTAAATTTATCTAGCTGAGAACTGCCTGAATGCGAATAGAAAGAATTTGAAGGATTTTATAGACAATTTCATTCCCTTTAATATTGTTTATAAGCATTATTGACGTAAAATAAACCCAAAAGGAGTTATACACAAAAGACAAGTTCAAGTTGCTACACGCTACAACTTTGGCTTAAATTTATCTAGCTGAGAACTATCTGAAGGTGAAACGAAGGAATTTATAGACAACTTCATCCCCTTTAATTTTGGTTATAAGCATTATTGACATAAAATGAACAAAAAAGGAGTTATAAGCAAAATACAACAATCAAGTTGTTGCTTTGTCAATCATTCTTAACGCTACAATTTTGACTTTTAAATTCGCTTAGCTGAGAACTTTTAAGGTTTAAAACAAGCAATTTGGATGTTTTTTATAGAAAATTTTATTCTCTTTAATTTTGCTTATAACGATTATTGGTGTAAAACGAACTAAAAGAAGTTCAACGTAAAAAATAAGTTGAAGTTGTTTCGTTAATTATTACCAATGTTAAATCTTTAGTGTTCAAGTTGACTAAACTGAAAACTGGCTAAAAGCTCAAAAAAGAACACCGACACATTTTTGTAGAAAATTTCAAGCTCTTCAATTTTTATCTGAAAATTTTTAGCATAAAATACACAGGAAAGAAGTTACATGCAAAAAAAAACACATGTAAGTCGGTGGTTAGTAAATTATGGCTTTTAAGCAAAACTTTTTCGTTTTAAATCAGTTTAGCTGCAAACTGGATGAAGTTGCCAAAAAACAGGTCAACGTGTTTTTTTAGAAAGTTTCAGGTTATTTAATTTTGTTTATGAGCATTGCTGGGCGTAGAGCTCATATAGGAAAAAAGTTATGCCCAAGAAACATTATGTTTGTAGTTGTCGGTTTATATAAATTATTGTTAATGCTAAAACTTTTGGCATTTATGTTCATTACAAACAAAAATGATGTTTGAATAGTTTTTGTCGGTTTTTGTAGAAAGTTCCATGCCCTTTAAGTTTGATTATAACAATTTTCAGCGTACAACAGGAAGTACATCAAAAAGAAAAACCATTACAGTTTAGTTAACTGTTAGCAGTGCTGGGTACCAAATTATTGCTTTTCAATTTTTTCCTTTCTAAAAAAAGGATAAAAAGTAGTATAGTAAATAGGGTAAGCCATTTTACAAAATTTTAACGAATTAAGAAAATGTTGGGCAATTCGTATAGAAATCAAAAGATTGAAGTAGGATAAAGGGATAAAAGCTAAAAATAAAACGAGAAAATCCAAGTTGTAAAATTAATAAAATCAGAAATAATGCCCAAAGAAAGATTTTAGAAAAGAACAAAACATTTAGTCTTTAAAAGAAAAACCATTCAAAAGGAAATAACACAGAATTAATTACACTTTTTGTATAAATGTTTTCTTGATTACAAAAACTCGGATGTGGCCATACCACAGGACGTTTTCGTACGTATCCAAAAAAAATAGTGAAATATAATAGATATTCATGAGATTGATACATTTACCAATTTTCAAGTTTTTATTTATTTATTATACAAAAAATGACAAATTTTGAAATTTTGACATTCAAAAAATCATAACTCCGGTCCTGGAAATTTCTAAGATTTAAATGACTGGTATTCGATAGAGCACGGCGATGTCTATTACATATCCAAAAATGAACCAAAAAAACGCTAACAAATTTTGAGAAAATCTATTTCAAATATTGACTTTTTTTGACCTCTTAAATTTAGGCAATTTTGAAACGATTTTAAAAATTAATTAAGTTAAAACGAAAGTCCTATATTTTAGCTTTAAAATGTAGTTTTTAAATTTTTATAAAAATAATTAGCGGCCAAGTTATAAGGGAAAATTCACAAATAAAATTAAACAAATAAAATTTTCTGATAATTTTTCAGAAGTGGTAGCAGTATTTACTTGTTAAAATTTAACCATAAATCTTGTTACACCCATGTAATTAGATACACACCACACACATACACACACACAAGTATGGTTATTCTTAAGACTTTTTCTTCTTTTATTTTTTCTTAATCCGCTTATTAAATCAACTTAAGAAGCATATTTTTATTAATCTCCGCGGCCACCCATCGATTTCCACTATTGTACAGTAATATGGGTGGGTGTTTAACTAACAATAAATTTCACTTTATTTAATTAACATTCAATTTTATCCTTTAATTTGAAAAAAAAAACCTTTTGAATATTAGAGAATGGGTCCTTAAAGTCAATTTATAATTCTGTTTGTTTAGGCACCATAAATGAGGGTTTAGAGGGTTAAAAAGTAAATACGTGCAATAGGCTTGGGTGGTAAAAGTAATTTAAACTCTCTGTTGAACAAGTTTTAAGTATTTTACGTTTGTTTATTACACCTTTGTCTTTTTTATTCCTTATTAAGATGTTTAAAAAACATTAAAACGTTCTCTTTGATATTTACGTATAAAAGAGAAAAAAAGATTTAATTACTTGCTGTTGAACTTAATGGTTTTGTAATTATTGCGAAAGTGCATTTAAATGCACCTTTTGAAAAGCATACAAGTTTATTTACTTAAAGTAATGAAACGACGCTCCTTCGCAATTTGTTCAAATTTTTCTTGAAACAAAGTATCGAAATTGCTTATCCGGGATAACAAAATTACCGCAAATCGTTGAGGATTTTTATAAAAAGAACAAGACAAAACGAATAAAGATGTTCGGTTTAACTTGCGGTCGTTTCTTAAATACCGAAAAGCTTTTCGGATGATTTAAACGACCACATACAGCTTTACTGTTTTGTCACGTGTCCAAAATAATAAATAATATACAATTTAAACAAAAATAGTGTGTTTGCTGATTCGTTCCAAGTAAAAGAGTAACAAGGCATACTTAAAGAGTCGTCTAGACGTACACCACGTTGTTGACTACGTTTGGAAATATTAGTCAATATTTACAGTAGCGAAAGAGGTTGTAAGTAGCTGAGCCATTAAGTAGCTGATGACCATTACCCAACCAACAATTGGAAAGAGGTGAAAAATGACGACTAACCTAATATAGTCCAGTCAACAAAAGCTCAAAAAAGGGGAGTAGAAGACATGGAAGAGTGTGGAATTTTTTGCTTCAGAAATGTGTTTGGAGTAGTTCTCAGGATTTCCGCTAATATCTCAAAAACGGTGGGTTCTAAAAAAATTGTTCTCAGCAAAATCAAAGTGTATCAAATTTCCTACAAGATTGTTTCTATTTATTTTTTCTCTATTCCTTCTAGTTCTTGAGATATGCGCTCGCAAAAATCGTTAATGTATAAAAACTCTGTATCAGTTGAAGATAAAACAGTAATGTAAATTAGATGCTCTACAACTTATTTTCTGAAGAATTCTATTGTAAAACAAAGGGCTGATGTGCGAAGTTCTTCCTCCTCTGCACATCCTCTGCATAGTGAGTTTTCTTCTAGTCCCATAGTATCCAGGAGCTTTTTGAAGCTGACAATGGCCCGTTATTATTGTCGTTGCCAGTTGTAGTTCGTCAGAGTGAGTTCTATTGTCAGAGAGTTTCTTCAGTAGGAGTTTAGAAGAGTCCACGAGTTTTGCACCAGTGTTTAATATGCCATTTCCTTAAAAGTGACTTTATTTCTCTCTTTGCCATTTCATAAGAAATGCCTAAGGCAGGTTCTGGTCCAATGGGTCGTATTTTGCTGCCCTCTTTGGTTACATTGTCCGCTTTCTCGTTCTCTGGTATGTTGGCATGAGCTGGCACCTATACCAGGTTGACGAAATTTGTCCCCGCTTTTAAGGCTGCTTGGCTGTCAAATACTACGAAGATTCTTTGGTTGTGATATCCTCTATCTAAGAGCATTTGCGCACATGTTGAGATGGCGTAAATTTCTGCTTGGAAGACGGTTACGTGCTCTCAGAGACTTAGTACTGATAAAGTATTGATAAAGTCTAGATAATCATTTTTAAGCCATGAATTAAAAAATAATTGTTGAATAAAGCGAGAATGTCGTCTTAGTCAATGTCACAATGAAGTCGATCTGAAAAAGCTTCTAGAAGAGAGATTTGGAACTTAACGACACTGTAAATAACCACCACAGTCACATGGAAGAGCGATATTGTCTGGGATGGATCTCTGTTTCATGTCATAACAGAAGCCTTCATTTTCCTGGACCAGTACAGCTGTAGGTCAATCAATGACAAAATATAGTCTGCTCTAAAGCTTTGAAAAGGGTTAAATAAGACCCTATAAGCACCAGAGACCAGACAAAGTAAATATTATTCTAGAAACAATCTAAATCATCTAAGTGTCGATTTTACAAACACCACTAAGTTAGAGTTTAACAAAACTTGAGTTGAACTACGATTGAACCTGATTTTACAATACGAATTTGTCTTGAACGCAGGTTCAACCGGAGTTTAACTTAAACTGCTCTGCTATTGAGTCTCAATTGTAAAATCGGCCCTAAGAATTTTTGTTGTATTTTGTGAAGCTAAATCATTAATTAACAAATGCATCATTGGCATGGAGATATTAACTTTGGATGATTTTGGATGGCCATTCGCCTCTAGTCTGTTGCCTATAAACGAATACAGACAGTAGACAAAATATCGACTAAAATAAGCACTCTTGAACTCCATCGATTTAAAGGAAATCACGGAATCTATGAGAAAGGCAGATCCGGATTAAGACTATCAGAGACCCTCAGCACTTAAGATTTTGATGCGAAGTACTGAGTTACTGATTCATTAGCGCCTAGCCCAAAGCGTTGATCCTAAAAGAGCTTGCATATTTGAAGATGTTCTTAGGGAACATTCAGAAGGGCTTAATGCACCCTGAGGTCTAAAATCCGAGTTGACATGGCAAGTTCGAGTCGGGATTCGAACCCGAGACATATTGTTTTAAAATGATCTAAACAGAAAACCAATGAATGCTGTAAATGAATGCTCTAGTGTAAATTGCCGTCCGGAACAGTGGTCCAATTCCATAAGAATTTTTACAAAACCAAAGACCTCAAAGTTTAAGATAAAACATCGATATGAAATGTTATTTTTGACTTAACTGAACTAGGTTACAGTTAAGGCGTGTCAAAAGATCGAAGCTGGTGTCAAGACCTTTTATTTACAAAGCTCATATTCCACCAAAACTTTTTCGATATTTTCAATAAAAATAATAAAGCACAAAAATAATCCAAGAATTATAGTTTAAACGTGCCTTTATGTGCATATTTTAACCCTTATGTGTTTGTGGGTTATTTATTTTTACCTTCTCTCTGTGAAGTCGCGTCCTTTCAGCGTAACTAAATTACATTACTATCTCACAATTTCATTGGCCCGAAGCGTAATACATAAAATGGGTTATTAAGTAATATTCCCACCTCGTATATCGTAAGAAAATGATTTTGGAGTTTAATAAATAAGGAAATGAGCAACATGCGAATAAAATGTCGTTTTGAAGAAGAAAAATGCCACTCTCGATGTATTTACATTTTTTTACGCTTACTCCTTTACATATTGTATAAATCCCAACATTTCTCTAGTATCATCTACTTACAATATCTAAAACCCTAAAGCAACCTTTTTCAACAGATGGGGATGTAAAGAACATCAGCATTTCGTTTTTCACATAACATGTACAACATTGAAAAATCACTACGTATTGTGCAGAGGTTTTCAAGATTTTCTTTATATGAACATTAAATTTAAAGGTTTGAACAATTGAACATATATAAAAAGAAAAACAGAAGATTGTACCTATCCCAAAAAAAATTTTCTTAAGCAATTGCAAGTCGTTTTCGCTTAAACCGTAGTTTGGCATCAGCGGGGATTTTTCACATAAAAATCCCAGTTAAAAGAAAATTTGTAGTTTTTTCTTAAAAAAACATTTATCATATCAAATAATTTAAAAAGAAAACGAAAAACCTTCACCACGAAAGTGGTATACATTTGTGTAATTGTAATTTATCTTGCAAATGTCTAAGTTTTATTAAAGTTGTGTCTAAAATAACCAATTTTAAAATCAATCATCAGGCGATATTTTTTTGAATTTTTTTATTGATTTTGGACAGCTCATACTAAAAGTGTCCATCTGTAACACTTATGAAAACGCTTTTAAGTAAGAGGAGGGTCATATAAACATGAATTCGATCAAAATTGTTTGAGATACGATGAATCATCATCTAACTCACCCCAACCCCCATGAGTACATGTCATTTTTGTAATTAAATGATAAATTATGTTGCTCCCTAAAAAAAGCATCCGATGCACATCCTAAAATTACATAAAATCACACTTTAATTCAACTACCCTTATTATTGATCTTTTAGCTTCCGAAATGGTTTCAAAAAAAATTTAAAAAATATAAAAATCACACTCGATGAATTTCTATTAGGTTTTCGTAAAATATTTTAAGAAAATGCAGTATTGCAATAAATTCTTTCCTAAAGTTTGGGGTAAAATTGAAATATTATTTATATGAAAAAGTTTGTGGAATGTTCTCAACTAAAGTTTTCCCATATTCAAAATTAATTTTAAAGTATTTTCAATGGTAGCTAAACTCAATTTTCTTTATATTGAAATAAATAATGTATGATCAAAAAAATTTAATTTTTCGAGGGTGTAAATTGACGACAAAAATAAATTCTTATAAACGCATATCCTTACGATGTTAGTAGCAACGTTGGAAAAGAAAAAAAATTCGACCGCTTAAATTGGTTTTATGGCCAAACAGTTGAAAATTTTAAGCTTTCTTTTCAAAGAAATAACAGAAAAAAAATTTTGATATGATTGTTTTTAATTTCATTTGAAAGATCATTAGATTTCCTACGTTGCAAGAAAAAAATTATTGCGATACGACCTACAGCTCAGCAAATATTTAAAATGAAAATTTTGGTTGTTGTTAATATTTTTGGACCAAACTTGCAACATATATTTGTTATTATATAAGGCATAATTCCCCCTGGTTTCATGCCATAAAATTAATTTAAACTAAAGTTATTTATAAAAAACTACGATCCACCAATGAAAGCAGTTTTGAATTTTTTTAGGTTAGAAAATTAATAAAAATTATTTTAACTTAGGCAGTTGTAAAGAGACATTCATTACAAATAAAAATAAATCTTTTTGAGCCCGATCCGATCAATACAACGGAAGATATTAAAAAAATAATGAAACGGAAACTTGAGAAGTTTAAAATTTGGCACTTACTTAAGTCAAAGAAAAAAATGCCTTCTAGCCAAAATGGGATTAGAACATTTTATACACAAACTCATAGTGATGGTTTCAACCGATTAAGAAAAAACTTGCAATTAAAAAACTTTTCCCAAAATTAGGAAAAATTTTGCTTCGTTGATCCCACTATAACCTGTCTTTCCATGAAAAACAATAGTATTCACGAGCGATGAATTTGCTATACGAGCCGTATGGCGAGTGGATATAATAATTACGACTCATAATTAAACTACAAGTAATTGACAAGAGATGGCGCTTTTTCAAAATTTTCTATTTTTAGTAAAATGCCTCATAATAAAACAATATTGTACTATTCCATTAGTGCCATTATATCACGACCCGGTATATAAAAATGTTTAAAAATGTAAAAACTAAAAGCTAACATACGTTACAAAATCGTTAAAAATCCTAATTCTATCAACATTTAAATGTTTGTTTTAACAAACGTAAATACACTTTCAGTACAAATGTATCAACAAACAAGTTTTGGGCGCATTTAAAAGCTGTAACTAAGTAGCTTTAATTACAAGTGTAAACTCATGTTTAACTAGGAAAACGTGAGCGTTCCTTTAGAGGCTTCTCCAAAGGTAACATTTAACAAAACGTTATCAAATAAATAACTAAATGCTTGTTTTCCAACGACCGAGATTGTAAAGTGCTATAATTAAAACGTTTCACTAGCGCAGAAAATTGTGAATTTCGCATAGTTGGTAAAAAATGTAAAAGTTTGACAAACACAGTACGACAAAAATAACTTAACCTCAAATTTTAATTTCAATTTACAAACGTCAAACTTTGACATTACGTTGTGTGTAACGTTGCCATAAATATCAAAAGATTATAAATCTAATTCTCGGATTAAAATATAGTTCGCCTTTATGCAACCGAGCGTTATAGTCGCCAACGTGTATTGTGTGGTGTCTAAAGTTTCTTTATAACTAAATTGAGGTTAGGTCATTAATTAGCGTTAATAATGTCGCAAATTGTGGAAACAGACGCTAAAAACAAAGTAAAAAAGAGGTTTGTTTGTGAGCTGAGGCAAAAACCGTACTCAAACTGCAACTGCAATATAGCCAGACTTAGTGACTATAATTATGACTTCTACTTGCCACTTAAAATGTTGTAGAAGCTTTAATTTAACCTTAAATGGCACTTCCAAGTAATCCCATATAATAAATGTTACTTAAACGTCAATTATTAATGGAAAACGGTCGTTGATATATTCTATACCTAACCCACTCGTCTTTATACCTTAAAAACATTCAAAATGATTTTCACTAAACGCCTAATTGGGTGGATACTGGATAGGCTTTTACTATAAAATTAATTAAAATTTGCAAGAGTGAAAAGTGTATGTGATTATTAATCATTTACATTTTTAATCATAGACAGCGGAATTTATGCATTTTACATATTTGTCAATTTTTGTAGGTAAGCGATGAAACTTCGGATAAAACCGAATTATACTATTTATTTTGAGACGATTAAGTTAAGTTTTGAATATTTTGCATTTTTCTCAAATTTTTGTATATTTCTATAACTTTTACATATTTGGTATATTTTGCATATTTTGCAAAATATATTAAATTAATAATACATATTATTAAAATAAGAATATTTTGGTGTAAAACATAAATTAAAGAAAATTTTAAAAATTCTAAGTTTAAATTTTGATTTTACATTTTTTTTCTGAAAAGAATTAAAAAAAAAAAATAAGTAAAGAAAAAATTTGAAATAAAAATATTATTTTTTAATTTTGAACAAATATTTAAGGTAAAACTCCATATTTATGGTAAGATAGTGCATATTTACAAAATATCTGTGCAAATTTTTATAAAATCTGTGCATATTATTATGGCATATTTTCAAAAAATTTCTTGCATATAATTCCGCTCTCTAGTGATTAATATTTAATTACCAAATTAGTTCTCTATGTACATAAACTTTATTACTACTTTTTTCATTTTACAGTTATTTGAGGTTAAAAAAGATTGATTATTAATTACACGCGCATACATAATATTATGTACCTACATTTTTGTGTTTTTATATCAACGCTTCTCGTAAATTAATGAAACGCTTAATTTGAATAAACATTTTTAGTTTTTTTTATTTTTATAATAAAAAATATAATGGTGTATGATGGGTATAATCATATTTTTTACTCATGTTATCGAATTTTATTTGAATATGTAAGCTCTTAAAATGTTAAAACGTCATGAATGAAAAGTGAAAATGTTAAAAGGGTGGTAAAATTTTTTTTTAACTAAACATACGCGATAATGAAGTAAAAGAGAAATGAGGCAGTTTTATGATAAAAATTTCAAAAACCTTTTTTTTTAAATATGTATTTAATATGGAAATGAGTAGGTGATATTTTCATTTAGTTTAACTATCCTTTTTTTACTTTAAATACATATTCATTTATATACAGGGTGCCTTAAACAAATTAGCCCGAAAATAAACGTTTAGCAGAAGTAATTTAGAAAAAATTTAGGTTTCAGTACCAGATTATAAATAATGACGTACTTAAAAAAAGCAAAAATAGGAATAAGTCTTCACCTTATACAGAGATGTTCGTTGGTCACCATCTTTAAAAAATGGCCGCCGAAACTATCGATTGGTAAATGTTCAAATAGAGAGTGGAAATTTGAAAAAGTATTATTTAACATCAACATGTCAATTCCCTATTATTCCAACAAATCTCAAAAGGTTGCTGCTCCATGTGCGCGCGCTTTTTTATTAGGTAAATCTAATAAAAAGTTTTAACTAATCGTCAACGACTAGTTTTAAATAGAACAGTGCTCAAACTTTTAATGAAATTGCAACCGTCTGTTGTTTTCAATTCTTGAATTAATTTGCTTCCATCTGATACTGAAAATCAAGGCACACCGACACCAATGGCATAAATTAATAAAATAATAGTTTATTCTCTTGAAGTTTAAAACGCCTTCAGGATTTAACCGATAAAGATCTCTATCGCGAACTAGGCGTTATGTACGGTAATGTGGTCATCACTGCGCTTTTAATAGGTTATTATTACCACGAGCAACGTACATCCGTATACTCAAGGGCTTTCAAGGTTGAGTGCACTCTAGAGTAAAAAAAAGAAGCCATGTTGATATAGTGGCTTCGGAATTCAAACTTGCAAACCTCGAAATTCATAGCCTTCTAGTGATTAGAGCGACTACTACATAATCTAGCAATATAAGCAGCTCACTGGGTTGAAAATGTAAAATTATCGAGACTGGCAAATATTTGTAAGTAAGTCAAGAATATTCTTTATATTTGCAGAGAATGGCAATCTTTTTATCTTCACCGATGCAACAGCTACCTAAGTAATCCAACCTCAAGGTGTCTCGTGTGCTCGTGTCAGAAGAAAAAATAGTTAACAAACGAGCATTTTAAAAAATGTTAAACAAATCGGTTAAAATTGCAGGAGTTGGGAGCTGATGGATCTATTAAAGCCTCCAAAAGTGAAGACAAGACCTAGATAACGAACTTAAAAATAGTGCTCTTAGCAAGAGCTTCTTAAACCGTCTCGTGGCAAGTCTAGAGTGTAAAAGCCATACTGGAAAGAAAAACTTGGAGATTGCTAAATACATCGGATAAGGGTATGAAGAGTCAGCAGTTGAGAGCTAGTGTCTCTATAAAGGCGTCTAAAAGATAAGAAAAGACTTGGAGAATTTGGAGACGTTGCAATAGCTGGAAAAATAAAAGTGTTCTCAGCAAAAGCTTTTTGAACCGGCTCGTGGTCTGCCGCTAGAGTATAAAGTTGTACTGGAATTGCGAAGCTCAGTGTTCAGATCAAAAATCATCAATTTGCAAGCTAGTTTCGTAATTCAACGTACTTTAAAGCTCTTAGGGCCTGTTCTTTTAGCCTTGGTTAAAACATCGGTTAAAACTTAAAAATCCTGTTAAACTAACCAGGTTACAGTGATGCTCAGAATTGTTTAAGAACATCGTTTAACCACTTTTAACTTTTTAAAGAAGTGCCCGAGTAAATTAAGTAACCGAAAGTCAAAAAATCGGCCCTTATTCTCAATTTGCATATTATCATCTTTAGCAATAATCACCTAAATTAAATCTTTAACAGTGAGTTAGGTTAGACCCATGAAACTGATAATTTCGTACTTCATGTACAGGCCAGCAAATGAGAACTTTCAGTTAACCTTGAGATGTGCAGTAGTAAAAGTGTGTTATCACTACGTCAACTACGTACATTTTACATTTGAACCTATGCACATCTCTGTTACTCCTAGTGTCGTCTCTCTTCCCGTTGTGCGCATTTCAACTGAAATGCGTTCTCGTTCGACGGCCTGTACCCCCATCACCCTTACATTTTATAAAAATGAGAGGAAAAAATCTTCTGTATACCGTAGGGGAGGGCGGGTACTATTGTAACGCGGTACAAATGTAACAACAGCTGTCAGCACGTTGTGTGCAGTTCCTTAGATCTGGTAATACGACACTTAAATGATGCTGATATGAACTACTTTCAATGTTAATATGAGTGGATTACATTATACAGTTGTAAAGTTATTGTAGAAAGTTTGTTTTAAAGGTGACTTTGATAACTTTAATATTTTTCTTTTTTTTTGGATAGCCCTTACATGTTCATATTTGTCTTAAAGAATTTATATGTGGCGTAGGCCTAAGATATGTCTGTAAAAACTCTCACTATTGTTCCGACGTTAAGAGTTCTGTTTATCTCACAAGGGAGGCAAAAGTATAAAAATGTCGTCGGAGTACAAATGTAACAAAACTAATGGGTACATAACGTTTAGTAATGAGCACACGAAAAATGTGCTCATAAGCTGCGACTGGAGTATTTTTATTGTTTAAAATGCGACTCTGATGATAACGAAGAGATTAGAAATTGTTAGTAGTTAAATATTTTAGTTTGTTATTTCAAAGGAAGTTTCTTTTGTTTTTAGTTCTTTATTTATATGAAAAAACGAATTTTCTTTTTTTATTTGATTACGCATGTTCAGTTTTTATTGTTTTACTAATTTGCACACCCTTTTTTTAAAAACAAAAATATCGTGTCAGACTTTTAGGCTTTGTTACATTTGTCCCCAATACTTGTTACAATTGTACCACCTATGGGTACATTTGTAACAGGTTGCCTAAGACATTATTTATTTTTATTACTAGCGAATGGACCAACGTCTTCAAAATTATTCTTCGTAAGATATTAGCTTAATGTTTGGCCTACATCAGGTATTTTTTGCTTTTTAATTTTTACATGTAATTTCTACAAAAATCGTATTAATGTAAAAATTGTTACAATTGTACCCGCTCTCCCCTAATTTCAGTCAAATCACAAGGTTATGGTTTTAGAATCTAATAAAACCTATTAAATTGCGTGCACTTCTCCTACCCCTCTTTAACGCCCCTCATAATGACTATCGGGGTTGGAACTACACTTAGGTCACATTTACCTAATACTAGCGCTTCCTATAGCTTATTTATTTTACACTTTTACATAGATAGTGATAGAGAACCTAGCATGACGATGTGCTAGTGTTAGGTGAACGTGGCACGATATAAAATCAATCAGCATAAAATCTTGTGCTTCAAGCTATTAGGAGGTCGCAACGATGTCAAGAATCTTTCAAATTGAAAATCAAGAAGAGGCCTTACTACGGCTTGTCAACAATCATCCTCGTCGGTAGTTATCAGATTCCGGTTCGAGTCGCCTATTAAACCTAGTGACTCGTTAAAAAATGACACTTTTACTCCTTATAAACCATATACCATTATTTGTATCCCAAGAATAAAGAATCTCCCTCGTCAGTAGTTATTAGACTAGGCTTCACGTCGTCTGTTTAATCTACCGACTCGTCAAAAAATGACACTCCTTATAGAATCATATACTATTATTCCTTTGTGTCCCAAGAATAAAGAATCTTTCTCGTCAGTAGTTATCAGACTCCGCTTCGAGTTGTCCATTAAACTTACTGACTCATTAAAATAATGACACTTTTCTTCCTTATAAAACCATATACTATTATTTGTAACCCAAGAATAACGGATCTTTGTCATCGGTAGTTATTAAAACTACACTTTGCGTCGTCTGTTCAACTTACTGACTCGTCAAAAAATGACACTCCTTATAAAACCATATATTGTTATATTTTTGATTCCCAAGAATAAAGAATCTTCCTCGTCAGTAGTGATGAGACTCCGCTTCGCGTCGTCTATTAAACCTACAGACTCGTTAAAATAATGACACTTTTACTCCTTATAAAACCATATACTATTATTTATAATCCAAGAATAACGGATCTTCCTCGTCAGTAGATATTAGACTACGCTTCACGTCGTCTGTTAAACCTGCAGACTCGTCAAAAAATGACACTGCTTATAAAACCATATACTATTATTTTTTTGTATTCCAAGAGTAAAAAATCTTGCTCGTGAGTAGTTATCATACTCCGCTTCGCGTCGTCTATTAAACCTACTGACTCGTTAAAAAATTACACTTTCACTCCACATAAAACCATATACTATTATCCGGTCTAGGACAACTCGGTGCCGCCAAGTGGCCGCGGCCAACTCACCGCGGGGACAACTCGACGCGAGACAAGTCGGCGCGAGACAAGTCGGGGCGATTTTGCATGCTGGGCTTTCTCCGACTATTACAATTTTTGCTGTACGTTTAAGTTATTGGAGATACATGAGTTTTTAATTGAGTCAAAAGAGTGGATACGGATAATAGGCTTACGTTATATTATTTGTTAAAGTGCTATAATATTACAACTTCATAACTCGATTATTTTGTTACACAGCATTATGTAACTGAAATTTTTAAAGCGAGATAATGGTTTTAGTAAATTAGTTATTTCTTTTTTTCGCGCCGACTTGTCTCGCGCCGAGTTATCTCGCGTCGAGTTGTCCCCGCGGTGAGTTGGCCGCGTCCACTTGGCGGCGCCGAGTTGGCCGCGCCGAGCTGTCCCATTCCGACTATTATCTGTATCCCAAGAACAAAGATTCTTCCTTGTCAGTAGTTATTAGACTACGCTTTACGTCGTCTGTTAAACCTACTCACTCGTCAAAAAATAATAGTCCTTATAAAACCATATACTATTATTTTTTTGAATCCCAAGAATAAAGAATCTTCCTCGTCAGTATAGCGATCAGACTCCGCTTCGCGTCGTCTATTAAACCTACCGACTAGTCAAAAAATGACACTTTTACTCCACATAAAACCATAAACTATTATCTGTATTACTATTATCCGACGCGAAGACGTAGTATTAACCCACTGACTCGTCAAAAAATTACGCTCCTCACAAAATCATATACTATTATTTTTGTATCTCAAGAATAAAGAATCTTCCTCATCAGAAGTTATCAGACTCCGCTTCTCGTCGTCTGTGAAACCTATGGACTCATTAAAAAATGACAGTTTTACTCCTTTTAAAGCAATATACTACATGATCTTCGTAAATAACATCAACCCTCGTAACCAATTTGCTAGGCAACCACCAACTACGAACCTTGGTGTTTGGTATTTGCCTAACAAATTGGTCACGTGAGTTGAAGTTACTTACGAATCCACTGTATTATACGTATCCCAATTCCTTGAAAAGCTATCAGAAGAACACTCAGTATATATTCCATATAGTAGTTGTAACTCACATAATATTTTATCTGAAATATGTAAATGGCCGAACGCTTAAAAGGAAGCTGCTTTTACGAAAAGTACTCATTAAAATTTTCATAAGTCGATAGTCGATAGGATTATTATAGTCGATAGTTTGAACTAAAATGCAATATTCATGAATTCAGAGCATGCAATTTTCGAATAGTTGGAGAATTAATTAAATGATTTGTTATACTGAAACTAATTAAAGGGATCGCATCTTATGATTTACTAAACTAATTTAAAATTGCATAAAATTAATTATTTTAAAAACAGTTTCAAAATTTATTAACAATATTAAACAAACTGATTTAAAAAGGTTTAATAAATATGGCGATAAAAGTAAAAAAGAAGTTTGAAAATGAAGCTCTTTTTGCGAAGAAAAAAGAGAACGTTTAAGTAACTTACGATATAATTTTGTGCACAAAACTAAGCTCTTTAAAATTTTATACATTCAACACAGCATCCTACGCCCTACATCTTAGTAAATCTTCGTATGCTAATTTTGGAACAAATTGCTGATACATTATTCCAATATCTACCCTTATGCTAATAATTTATGAGCACGTCTCGGCGTTTGTCGATACTTGATAGGGTCCCAGCTACCACAATTTCAATTTTTTTAAGTACACGGTAGCTAAAAAATTCCTCTGGGACCTCCAGGTATTTAAATTAATAATTAAAAAGGTCATCAATTTTAATTTTATGCTACCAAATTGAAAACCGAGTCAATCTTTCAGAAGCAAAAGTTTTTGGTTAAAAATGTTTTTAGCTCTTATAGAATTTTTCAGTATACTAATTTTCTTAATTTTTTGAACTATTCAACTTTGTTCTTTCCCACCTTCTGCTTTGTAGAGAAGCAAATTCTATTCAACTCTTAACGACATTCACAACTCCTGTTTAATTACATCCTAAGCCATCTCTATATCTAATTTTGATTTGAACATCTCTTCACATCATTATCGCAATTTTATCAGCTTCAAGGAACAGAATGTAGCCTCAAATCGACTTTTTACATTGCAGTTACGATAAAGAGCTTTAACAAACTTTATTTCAACTCTTTTATTCTTCTGATACAATCAAACTTTCAACTAAATTTACTTATCTTCATATTTAAAAAAAAAATAATTTTTCTTTAAACGTCAAAAAATAGGTGACATTTTGTTACTGAATAAGTAAGGTTAAAGTTGTACTAAGACGAAAAAGTAAATTCTAACCTTACTTATTTATAAAAAACTGTGACATAAAATGATATTCCTAAGCATTTGTAATGATTTTTTAACTTTTCGTTTATTATTTGTGTGTTACGTTTAATAATTAGCTTGCTTTTACAATTTTAAGTAAATTAAAAAAATTATTTGACACTGGAAGTACAAATAATTGACAAGAGATGGCGCTTATTTAGGAAAATTATAAATTTCTTAAAATTTTTTAAAAACGTTATACGAAGTTGACCCAACTTCCTCTGTAGTAGGGTAAGCAATATTTATCTAGTTTGAGTTCTAAATTAATATTTTAGAGCGTTATACCGGCTAACCCACAGGGGAGTTAGCCGACTTATCTGTATTATGACAAGCCTCCACATAGTCCACATCCACGTAGTATATATCCAAACTTTTTGTGACTAAAAGTGGTAACTGTAGCAACATTTTTTAATCTGGTTGTTTAAACTTTACCCCAAAAAATATTTTAAGCTTGGAAGTTAATTACAATAATATTTAGCTTACCACCGTAATTAGAGGGTAGTTTTTTCTTAGTAGGCACTATGGGACTCACCTGAAACAAAAAAATACGGTTAAAATATAATTCAATTTTAAATTTTTGTTAAAAGTCACAACGTGCAATTTTTTATAAAAAATACTCTAAAGTAAGAACTATAAAGCTATTGATTAATTAATGCCTGCATTAAATTAAACATGGAATTTTTTAATTGTCCTTCTAATTAATAATGAATTCTGATTGGCCAAGAACAGCTGTGAGCAGGTCGAATTAATTTTAACTGGACATTAAAGTTTTATAGTACCTGCTAGTTAGTGATTAAAAAGAGCTGTCGATTTCCAACGTTTTAAAAATTCATCAAATAATGAATTTCAGTATATTTTGTTCAACAAAAGGCGAAACTCCTACGACTATTATTTAAAGAACTACGAAAACTAGAAAGGTTGTATCCTTGCTTCTTTATGTCCACTCCAAGCCTTCTACCCTTATCCTTCTTCTTCTTCTTTCTCCTATTACTCAACTATCGCCTATGAACAATTCACTGAGTATATAGTTTGATATTTCTACTAAGAATAGTTGTACAAGAAGCTTTGAGGTGGCCTCTGACAACCAGGACTACGACCAGGCCCGACGTCTTAAGAGGGTCATGTCTAACGAATGGGTCGGAAAGTTGATATTTAGACATATCGCTACCGCTCGTAGCCGTTAGCGACTTTAATATCAGGTTGATATCACTAATAGACATAATTCCTGATAGGGTAAGGTTCAATAAAGGCAATGACAAATTTTTATAGAAAATAAGAGCCTAAATTGGTGAGGAAAGTCCAATTGAACTTGGGATGTTGTTTTTACCCATCTTTTGTTTTTTTTAATTACACCAAGTTTAATTGGATTTTTTCACTAATTAAGCTTTTATTTCCTATATACAAATATGTCATTGCCTTCTTTGAACCTTACCCTATCATGAATTATGACTATTAGTGATATCAACCAGATATTAAAGTCGCTAACGGATACGAGCGGAATGTCTAAATATCAACTTTCCAGCCCATTCGACTTGTCCCTTTTAACGTTTCTTCCAAAGCACGGTGTGGAAAAAAATGTTGATTTCTACTATAGTCATGGTTTGGAGATCTCACTCCTAAGAATCCCTATTTTAGGTCCTTTTTACGTTGACTTTAATGACTGAAACAGCATTTGGTCATTCAAAGTTCAATTGAAGTTTTGAGTTAGGTTAAAATTTCTGAGACACCCTATGTATCAACCAATTAAATAAATTCCATTTAAATTAACTCGAAAAACAAACAGCTTACTTAAGAGTATTTTATTTAATTAATTTATTCCTTTATTTTCTCCACGGAGTGCGAGGTGAACGCACAGAAATCTTTAGAATCTTTTTACACAGTTTTATACTTAATTTAAAGTTCAAATAAAAATTTAAAATACCCAAAATCTACCAAACGAAGATTTATTCGTTTTTTGGAGATGAATAATTGTATGTTGAGAGATTTTGGCGCTTGTGGATATGCAATTTAATTTTGTAATTGATCAAAACTGCCAATAAAAAGAAATAAAAAAAAAAAAAAGTAATATCCATTAACGAAAAAAGTCACGCACTTCATACAACAAACCCTAACGAAAGTAATAATAAAAGTATCAAAAAGTTAATATTTATAGAAATAAATATAAGTTAAATGCCCTAAAGGTTATGTAATATAAAAGAATTTATATAGCAACTTTTGAGGTAAGTTAAAAGGAGGAATAAGGCGATAATGACCCCTCAACCCTTACGAACTAAGAAATAAAAAGGGACTACTTATTGTCGATAAAAGAACCTTTTGATTATTGATTTTGATATTCACCCACTAAAAAAAAACAAGCTATTAATCAAACTTTACCCTCCTTGTCAAAGTTTTTCCTTTAACTACGGTTCATTTTCCTTTAAATAAGAAAAAAAAATTTCAAAACTTTTAGGATTTTAAAGTTTGTTATTGTGCCTTTTAAAAGGAGTTTTAAAAAAAGTCATTTATAGAACTGATTTATCAAACATTTTTCCTTGGAGAACGAAGAAATTGGCTTAAATTTTAAGAATAAAAATAATATTTATTACTAATTAACCATTGTGACTAATTTAAATTTAAATATAATTATTAAAAGTTAATTCGAGTCATTAATAAAAGTCAAAAACAAATGAGCTTGTAACACCAACAGCATTTATTATCTGATTGATATGCATCGATTAAAGATTTATTTTTGAAGGAATTTTAAGTGGGATATAATTTTTAATCAGGAATCAAAACAGAGGACGAGAGCAATAATTATAATTTTAATTTATGGCTTGTTATGATTTTTAAATGTTATTGAATTTATTGGAGCAAACATGACGGCTGCCCACACTCTAGCTTAGAGAGAAAATTAAAGTCGAATGACGCGTAAAGGTTGTGGAACTGAAAAAGTATTCAATTTAACGAAAAAGTCAATAAGGCCTTTCTTGTAGCTTATAAAATTATCATTGTTTTAGTTTTATTTTGGTTCATCTACAATAAATATTAACCGAGTTATAACCGAGGTTATAACGTTTTGAAAATTGAACGTTTTCCCAACACTATTTCCAACTCGTTATTTACTCGATTTTTTTAAATTAACGCAAAAAATATATAATTTAGGGAAAAATTCGTAATAACCTTTTTTGAAGCTTTTTAAAATTACCTCTAATTTAGTTTTTCTCTGGTCTCTCTACGACAAATAATCACCAAGAAGTTACAGCGATTTTTCGATTTAGGTAATATTTCATGCACAATAAATGGATTTTTACTATTTTTCCTATCCTGAAAAACATCCCAACATTGTAAACTATGCATTATAACTTTCACATACGATAATCTAAAAGTAATTTACCCTTATAGGTAAATAATATTTAATGAAAGAAGTTGTCGTTGTTCAAAAACCTTATTATAGTAGAGTTGTATTATTAGGTTATTGCGTGTTAAAAGTGACCCTTTTTAATTCATTATCTAATAATGAATAATTCAAATGCTATTATACATACAAAAAAAGCTGTATTGAATTTACATTATTTTGAAAACAATTTTAAACTTTTACATCTTTGCAGTGTAGGTACTTTGAAAACTAATCCTTATTTATGCACCAACACTTTCAAAAACTTTCAAGTTGGTAATCTCGCGTACGATGTACCTACGTACGTATACATAAAAGTAAATTTACAATTCAACTCGTTTTTTCCTTTTCTACAATTGAATTTTAGTTACTTTATTTATTTTACATCTATTGTAAATTTAATTTCAACTCGTAATAAAATAGAGAAGATGATAAATCAAAAAGTGCCCCAAACATTCGCAGGTGTTTTTTTATAGTATTGGGTTTTGTAACTCTGTGTGTGTTCGTTTTGTAGATTTATATGATCCTTAAAAAGTTATTTGGTTTTCTACCTTTTGTAATGCTATTGTTCCATTTTGTTTAGTAACGATATATAAAAAAAACCTTTGGTGTTAGTGTTTCTCTTGTAGAATACTTAAACAGAAATCGCGTATAAAGTAGAAACTTACAACAATAAAGTTAAAATGTTCGCCAATAGTTTCCAAGTGCATGGACGTCTTCAAATTACACGTTTCAGAATTTATGTAACACAAATACCAAATCTGAAGCGAAGTGGAGTCAACTTGCAGAGATTTCTAGCAAGATTGTTGTGACATCCACAAAGAGGTTTCCAAATGTCATCAATACAAAAAATAGCCAGATGAAAGTATCAACTAACAGATAGTCAGACGAAACTATGACCGAACAGATAGCCAGACGAAGTCTGGGGATAGAGATAGCTAGATGAAAGTATCAACAAACAGATACCTAGATGAAAGTATCAACAAATAAATACCCAGAAGAAACTATGACCGAACATTTAGCCAGACGAAGTCTGGGGATACAGAGAGCCAGATGAAAGTATCAACAAACAGATACCTAGATGAAAGTATCAACAAATAAATACCCAGAAGAAACTATGACCGAACATACAGCCAGACGAAGTCTGGGGATACAGATAGCCAGATGAAAGTATCAACAAACAGATACCCAGATGAAAGTATCAACAAACAGATAAGCAGAAGACACTCTGGCCGAACAGATAGCCAGGCGAAGTCTGGGGATACAGATACCCAGATGAAAGTATCAACAAACAGATAGTTAGAAGACACTCTGGCCGAGCACATATAGCCAGACGAAGTCTGGAGATACAGATAGTCAGATGAAAGTATCAACAAACAGACACCCAGATGAAAGTATCAACTAACAGATAGACAGAAGACACTCTAGAGCACTATAACCGAACATACAGCCAAGCGAAGTCTGGGATAACGGATAGCCAGATAAAAGTATCAAAATACAGATAGCCAGAAGAAACTATGGCCGAAAAGATAGCCAGACGAAGTCTGGGGATACAGATAACCAGATGATAGTATCAACAAACAGATAGCCAGAAGACACTCTGGCCGAACACATAGCCAGGCGAAGTTTGAGGATACAGATAGCCAGGCAAAAGTATCAACAAAGAGATACCCAGATGAAAGTATCAACAAACAGATAGCCAGAAGAAACTATGGCCGAACAGATATCCAGATGAAGTCTGGGGATACAGATAGCCAAATGAAAGTACCAATAAACAGATAGCCAGAAGAAACTATGGCCGAAGACATAGCCAGACGAAGTCTGGGTATACGGATAGCCAGATATGAAAGTATAAAAAAACAGATAGTCAGAAGACACTCTGACCGAACACATAGCCAGACGAAGTCTGGGTATACAGACAGCTAGACGAAAATATCAACAAACAGATGCCCAAGTATCAACAAACAGATACCCAGAAGACACTCTGGCCGAACACATAGCCAGACGAAGTCTGGGGATACAGATAGCCAGACGAAAGTATCAACAAACAGGTACCCAGATGAAAGTATCAACTAACAGATAGCCAGAAGAAACTATGACCGTACATACTGTCAGACGATCTCTGGAGATACAGATAGCCAGAAGAAACTATGGCCGAACAGACAGCCAGACGAAGTCTGGGTATACGCATAGCCAAATGAAAGTATCAACAAACATATAGCCAGAAGAAACTATGGCCGAACAGATATCCAGATGAAGTCTGGGGATACAGATAGCCAGATAAAAGTACCAATAAACAGATAGCCAGAAGAAACTATGGCCGAAGACATAGCCAGACGAAGTCTGGGTTTACGGATAGCCAGATGAAAGTATCAAAAAACAGATAGTAAGAAGACACTCTGACCGAACTCATAGCCAGACGAAATCTGGGGATACGGATAGCCAGATGAAAGTATCAACAGGCAGATAGCCAGAAGAAACTATGGCCGAACAGATAGCCAGACAAAGTCTGGGGATACAGACAGCCAGACGAAAATATCAACAAACAGATACCCAGAAGACACTCTGGCCGAACACATAGCCAGACGAAGTCTGGGGATACAGATAGCCAGACGAAAGTATCAACAAACAGATACCCAGATGAAAGTATCAACTAACAGATAGCCAGAAGAAACTATGACCGTACATACTGTCAGACGATCTCTGGAGATACAGATAGCCAGAAGAAACTATGGCCGAACAGACAGCCAGACGAAGTCTGGGTATACGCATAGCCAAATGAAAGTATCAACAAACATATAGCCAGAAGAAACTATGGCCGAACAGATATCCAGATGAAGTCTGGGGATACAGATAGCCAGATAAAAGTACCAATAAACAGATAGCCAGAAGAAACTATGGCCGAAGACATAGCCAGACGAAGTCTGGGTATACGGATAGCCAGATGAAAGTATCAAAAAACAGATAGTAAGAAGACACTCTGACCGAACTCATAGCCAGACGAAATCTGGGGATACGGATAGCCAGATGAAAGTATCAACAGGCAGATAGCCAGAAGAAACTATGGCAGAACAGATATCCAGACGAAGTCTGGGGATAGAGATAGCCAGATGAAAGTATCAAGTAACAGATAGCCATAAGACACTCTGACCGAACACATAGCCAGACGAAGTCTGGGGATACAGATAGCGGATAGCCAGACGATAGTATCAACAAACAGATACCCAGATGAAAGTATCAACAAACAGATAGCCAGAAGAAACTATGATAGGGACTCTAATGATTAAACCGAAATGAACTATTGGAAGAAAACCCCTTGTCTTGCTCACTTCTCTACGTCACTGCCAGAATACCTAGTTTATTAGTTAGTCGTTTTAAATATGATTAATTTGCTCAATTCTAGGATAAAAAACTCTTCAAACTAGTGATTTATACGACTATAATTTAAAACTAAATTTATATAAATTTGATTTTTTGGTTAAAATATCGAGTCACGCAAAGCTAATTTTAGTTACGTATACCTGTCATATTGGTGATTTTTTACAAGCAAAACGTAAAACTTATGGATTTTCTAAAGTTTGCGTATACCTACATGTAAAAAGAAAATAAAATTGCACCTCTTTTGATGTTGAAAAAGTAAAATAAAAAAAAATAGCGCCAACAAAAGATCAAAGCCTTTTGGTATAAGTTTTACAAGGTGTAATGCTAAATACGAACTTTTTAGTTAAAAATAACCTTTTAAATTGCCAATTTCAAATGTTGATTTTAACTAACTTTACGTAATGTTGTAATAAGTGTATCTGTTGATGATTTAAATAGTTGATTAACATTAATTAGGTTAAGTATCTTGTACATGTTTGATGGTGTATGTAAACAATAAGGATTTAGATTTTCCTAATTGAAATTAATAAACAAGCTAGTAGATATAATAATATAGAGCTTAAATTTATTTTCAATTGTTATACTGTATCTCATTTTCAATTCTCCATATAGTGTAATTTCTACATGTCATTAAAATTATGTAAAAGCGAATATCCCTTTAAACTAATCTCAATTACCCAAATCGATTCATTTAAAACAAATTAATTAATTCGAATTGCAACAGAATTGCCTCTTGACCATTCAGAATTGAGTACTACTTAGAACGGCAAATCGAGAGTTGCATAATAAATTTAATATCGACATTAGTTAATCGAGAGCTTTATAAAGTTGCTTCTGACTAATCGCTCTTTAATGTAAGCATCAATCTGTAGGAAACGTCAGAAACGTGAAAATTAATTAGGTTAATTCTTTATTTGTCCGTGGTGGCGACACCAGTATGTGTCGATGTGCATTTTAAGCGCGAATTTTAAATTAATAACATCAGTTGATTTTATTTTACGTTATTTTCTCTCTTCTAAATTATGGTATACATTCCTAGAAACGTTTTAAGCGAAGATTTAAGCGCACAATCAAAGTACGCCAACAGATTTCTAATCGATTCGTCTATTGACAGGAGGTTCAATGGTCAAGATTTTTTCAAAATATCTACCTTGAACCTCCTGGAAGTGGAAGACTCTCCAGAAATATATGCTTTGATGGGCGTATAGGGATATAGCACGGGACGTTTTTCCCAAGTACTGGTTTCGCTGTACACTTTTGTACGCTGTACGCTTACCAAAAAGTAAAAAAGTGTATAAATGGAAGTGCTGAGGAAAATATTTTCGTACATGAGCGATCAAGCTTCAATTTATAAAACCGTATTTTTGAACAAAAACTTATTTTGTATTAAATTCCTTTCTTTTTCCCAGAATATTAACACCACCATGTACTTTTCAGCATTACCAATAGCTTCAAATATAAAAATTACCGTTTACGTGCTTGTAATTACACTATCACACTGTTTTAATTATCAAATTTTACATTATACCTCGATGTGTATCTTGAATCGAGTAACTCAGCTTTAGTTCATTACTCGTACATGGATTAACAATATTACATAATTTGAGTACTCACAAAGGCATTAAATTTAACACGTTTACAACAAAATACGAGCCAGGAGATAAAACATCAAGATTACGTCCTCGTATAACTTCCAAAGTTAATTTGTGATTTTACTAAGGTTTTGGATCAACTCGTTGTAAATTACTAATACTACCACCGAAACCAGATGCATGAAGAAATATTTTTTAAATATAGGTAAATGCAATGCAATCCAATCATAAAATGCGCAAGTCGGCCCTGACGGCCCGAAAAGAAAATAATTTTTACCTAAAAAGGATTATAGACAACCTATAGATGAATTAGTCTGAACGAGAGCGTCCCTACGAGTACAGAAGTTAACCCTCAAGACGACAAATGTTCGTAAAATAAAGACAAAAGGTTAACAGCCAGTACGAACGATGGTCTCTAATCAGTGCTTAACCGACACTCAAAGTACAGGCTTTTATTTTTTGTGAAGGTGGATCAACAGATCTCCCCATCCGAATCAGAGCCGTAGCCAAGGATACGCCAGGGCAGGCTGAACCTGCCCTGGGAAATTTTAAGCTTGTTCTATAGCCAGAGCTTGCTAAAGATTTTGCAATAATAATAAAACGATAAGTTCCTAATTGGTGTCCAAGAAGAAAACGTTGATTTAGAGAAAGTCAAATTTTTGCAAACCTTGGACAAAAAACTTCCATCCTCAGAAGAGATTACATCAACAAATTTATACAAACCTAGAAGAGAGAAAACCCCGATTTTAGCTTTTTATCGTCCTTTGAAGATTTTTGAGCCTGCCCTGATAACACAGGCTACGGCCCAAATCTGAATCTAGGTCATACCTAACTTCTGTAGATTCTAAAGTTACAAGCAAACACACTTCACAGTTGATTAGCCTCCCCCCTAATAGATTTTGAGTTTATAATCGCCACATGAGGCCAGGACTTAGCCTTACTGTACCAGCACGTTCTTCATGCATGATTTGGTCCATATATGGGCATAAAAGTATCTGCGTTGCACCTTATCGCATCATGGGTTTGAGGAATAACCGAAAAAACTTTTAAAAAAATATTTGCATTTCAAAACCTTCTAGTCTAATGGTTTTGACCTTATTATCTTATTAATCATCATTTCAGGCAAATATTTCTTGTTAAGAAAGTAATTAATGTTGACATTTTCGTGCAAAAAGTTCTTTATTTTTACCTAAAAACCACAGAGGCGATTAAAAAATCAAAAAAAAATCAATTTTCTTGTCTCTGAGTTATTTTAAAGAAACGTTTAATAAATATTGTAAAATGTAGGTTACTAGGAGGGTGGAAGCTTGCTCCGACTATTACCTGTCATTTACCGTTGTTTTCGAAACAATCGAACCAGTAGAAGCATTGTTTAAAAAGTCAGAGTGAAACACAATAAAAAAAAATTTAATTTGAATTTAGGGGAGCGAAATGAATCATATCAACATTCGTATGGATCTGACTGCTTACAGAACTAGTGATTATGTTTATGAAAGCGAGAGGTAAATGATACCCCATATTGTGTGAGTTTCCAATATCATAGTTTAAATTACCTTCAACAATCTAACAGCATGCACTGGGAAACTAATTGCCTGATTATCAATTACTAAAAGACAAATATAACGTACAATCGTGCTATAAATAGCACCCCTTTAAAAATTTCATTTTTATTAGTTCGTATCTGAGGCGAAACACTCGAAAAAGTCCTTCCTAATATTAGACTATAATGTGGGTGGCCATGGAACCCTTTTCGTTTTTTATATAAATGGTATAGTAAAGAGGGTTTAAAAGTAAGCCAATGAAAGAAATTATGTGGAGACACATCAGGATGTAAACTGGCCATACGTATAATTTATTGTGTGTTGTATTCAGAACAAAACAAAACCTGAAAATGGTCCATTTGGAACCAAAGGATTTATACAAACTCTAGAAAAGACAAATCGACGTATTTATTACGCAGGTCATGGGCATCAGATTTCACCTTACAAATTTTGAAAATTACGTTCCTTATTCTTCTTTTTGCTTCCCCACTTGTAAGGAGGGGGTTAAGAAAATCACAGCTCTAACTCAAGTGATTACGATGGCCCATTCTGAGACCAATGCTACCATACTGAAAAGTTTAAATAGCTAGAGGTCTTGCAATATCTAGATTCACCCACGGATACTCTAATAGCATATTAGATATAGAATATAAGGATGTAGAATGATTCACATAAATGTCAATAGATGACGCATCCGTCTAAGCATAATTAGGCATAGTCAGCATAATTAAGCATAATTCATGCTGTTTTACGGTCTCTAGATCGTAAAATGGTTGCCATAGTAACGAAATCAAAATAATAAGAACTTCACAGAAATGTCAATAGATGGCGCATCCGTCTAAGCATAATCATGAATAGTTAGCATAATTAATGCTATTTTACGGTCTCTAAGGCGTAAAATGGTTGCCATGGTAACGAAATCAAAATAATCGAATTAAACAAAAAGTTGTAGCTACGCCATTGCTTACTTTGTGCCTTAAATGACCTAAATAACGTTATTTAGTAGTTTCTAGGAACGCTATTAATATTGGCAACACTTCAACATTACAATTAGTTCTTAACCTCAATAGTTTTATCTTCAACCCTTAAAATTCAAAAAAATAGACTTTTGTATCAAGATTATCCTTCAACCCACAAATAAAAAAAACTTTTTATATAAATGTTACATGAATTGTAAATAAACAATAACAATAAAATAAAATTGTCATTCTGTAATATTAGAAATACGTTGCAATCCTTAGGGACCCTATAACGTATAACTAATATAATATTCATTGAAGACGTTTTAGTATAGAAAGCTAAAGGTAGGCATTAAACTTTCGTGTGCATGTCTTTAAAAAGAAAATTTTTGACAGAAACTGTACTCACTTTTCCAATACATAATATTTCCTACATGTAAATAATAAAAATGAATCCATTTATATTTTTCCAAAAACTTCATACTAATAAATTTTTTTATGTTAAACAATAAAAATACTTGGGGAAAATTTTTCACGTATCTATTATTGATTTGTAATAACTCTAATTGTTTTCCTTACAAATATTTGTACAAACAAGTCGATTTTTATTATCATGTTCCTACGATAAATAAATAATGCTCTTAAAAGGAGCGGAAGTGGCTAAAGAATTGTGGCTTAGATGATACTCTTTAACGAGAATAATCAAAACTCGAAATTGTTTTGGACTGTACAGTCATCTTGTGCCACTTCAGAAACCATCAGTTCTACATTTGAAAATTTTGAACTCTAAAAAACATGGATTATGTTGATGAAGTTGGCGCTGAACAGTGAAAGAGCTGTATTGCTTATCTAGACGCTCTAGATTGTCTCAGAGTGGGAAGACACTAATTATTAAAGACGGGGACACACATACAGGCTTTTACTCCGGCTTGTCTACAGTCTACATAGGCCTCTACATAATGCAGGCCTAGCCGGAATAAAAGCCTGTGTCTTATTGATTGGTTCAAGTTTTTGAATTTTTCTAAAAAGTGAGAAGAAGCTACGAAAGTCAAGAAAATATTTTCATTGGCTGGGTGCTTACTAAGCTTATATCTTGTTCAAAACCAGCTTAATAAAGTCCCAGCCACTTAAATACGACTAGAAAGCTTTAATTTAATTTCAACATTTTGTCCAACTCTGCGTAAAAATTTCAAGAGAACGTTTAAAAATAAAAACTTCAAAGTCAATGTTACTAATTAAAATTTGCAATTTAAGTTACAAAGGAAAATTGCACTGTCAATTAAAAATAATTATTAGGTGGTAATAGTGGAATCTCTTTGATATGAATAAGCAAAAAAATTTAATTAATTTTAATTAATAAAATAATGTGTCACTCGAGAAAACGCTTTTAAAAATGACCGATGGGTAGGGATGTAAAAAAAGAGCTTTTTAAATTATTAATTTAAATTAATTTTATTAAAAAATAAACTATAAGAGGTTGGTTGCATGCTGCATGGTCAGGAATAATTTGAAAAATTTGCAAACTAGGTAAATAGTGCAAAAAGTAAGATGTTGATAATTTTCTTAGGAGGAGTTGTGGTCGAGGTCCGGTGGTATACAATACAGCGTTGGACTACGGAGCGAAAGGTTCTGGATTCGACTTCCTAACTTGGCAAACCAAGTTGGAGATCTTGAAACTTGACCTGTAACTGCGAGCATGAGCGGATTTAGAAATTGTAAATACTGGGGCTCATTAAACTATTGAGTCTCTTCTGATTTTTTAAAAATAATTGTTTGGATCTCTAAACAAAATAGTTTATCGATTTTCCTCTATTGGGCCCAGAACTGGACTCTTGTACATCAGTGGTTCCCTATGGCTCCACATCCACAACAGTTGGTTGAAGTGGAGACCACTCAATATCTTAATGAAAATTGATTCATCTAATTTCCTTTTTTTAAGAGCAAAGTTCCTAGGGAATCCCCTACAAATAAGGAATTAGGACGTTCAGAGACCAACTATATGTGCACTGTCCACTGTGAAATCACTTTAAACAGATATTTCAGTATTGGGCCCAGAATGGGCTCTTGTAATCCAAGGCTCTAGTATCTCTTATATCCACTTACAGAACTTAGTAAATTCACTGATAGTGAACAAACTATATAATATGATAAATATAAAGGTCCTAGAGAATCCTTTAACTCAACAAATAATGAATTAGGTTCTTTACTGGCAGAATATTTGAACACTGTCCTCAATATCTAAATTGCAACTGATTCCCCTAATTTAGGAATTAGGACCTCCTCAGGCATCTTATTTGAATAATGTCCCCTATAGTATCACGATTAACAGTTGGGTAAAGTGAAGATCGCCCAATATCTGAATTGCAATTGATCCACGTATCTTTTTGTAAAAAACGGTCCTACAGAGTCCTTTAACACAACAAATAACAAATTAAGACCTTCACTTCTCTACTATTTGGGCACTATTCTCCTGTGGTACCACTTCAAACGGTCGGGTAAAGTGAAGGTGAAGATCGCCCATAATCTTAATTGCAACTGATTCACGTATTTTCTTATTTTGTAAAAAACAGTTCCTAAAGAATCCTTTAACTCGACAACTAAGAGATTAGGACCTTCTCAGACATACTATTTGAATAATGTCCTCTATAGTATCACGATAAACAGTTGTGTAAAGTGAAGATCGTCCAATATCTGAATTGCAATTGATCCACGTATCTGTTTGTAAAAGATGGTCCTCAGAGTCCTTTAACACGACAAATAACGAATTAGGACCTTCACTTCCCTACTATTTGGACCCTGTTCTCCTGTGGTACCACTTTAAACGGTTGGGTAAAGTGAATGTAAAGATCACCCAATATTCTGATTTCAATTGATTGACATAATTTTCTTCTTTTGAAAAACGAAAAGATCCTAAATAATATTTTAACTCGACAAATAAATAACTAGGACTACTTTTGGGCACTTTCTTCTATACGATACCATCTTAAACGTTTCCTTCTTATTAAAAGAAAATCTTTGGATTGAACCAGACCTTACAGTGTTCACCTTCGGTCAAGATGGTTTGGAAATCAAAATCATTTCTGGGTTCTTTAGAGCATACTTACTATAGGTTAACTATTGTTAGCCTAAAATGGTGGGTCCTCGAAGCACAGGAAAGTTTTACGTTTGCAACTTTTTAATTTGATCCTCTCTAGAGATAGCTGCGTGTTCTTTGAAATATCAGTGTTTTACATGGACTAAAGCTTTGATTCCCGTGCTTTTTCTCCTTGAATTGATTCAGTACTAAGAAGTTAGTATTTAGTCCATGTAAAACGGTCCTAAAACATGGGCGATCAAAATAGAATTTTTCGAAACTGTTTCCGAACAGTTAACTTTTGCAAAAAAATTATAAAAATTTTAAAACTGAATCACTTCGGTAAAAATATGCTTCTTTACCGATTTTAAACCACACATTGAGAAGCTCATTGCACTTTTTAAAAGCCTACTTATCTTTTATGGTTATTGTAAATTGGATAGCCAACCAGTCGTACCCTTCAATATTGACCGAATAAATATATTTCAATGAAAACGCAACTCAGAAATGTTTCAAACAAAGCCTTTTTTGGAAAAATACATTTTTATACGTTTTTAATCTCTTATTTGGACTTAAAAGAATATTCAACTGCTAGCACCACGATTTACACGAACCGGGCTTTTGAAGTATTTAGTTTTGGTTAAATCAATTATGTTCCTATAGTTGCTAATTTTCATTTCTAATAAATTGGCGCTGAAGCAATATTGAAGTAATTTAATTAAACATCATTAATTACCTTACTCTAGTTTTCATTCCAATGTGTTCTCAAAGCTTTCAATAATCAGAAATGTTGTTTTTGAACCCCATAAAGTGTGTTTTAGATGAAATCAAGTTGATTCTAAGGTTTGAAGTTACCCCACTTGCCAATTTCAGGGTAGCAAAGCACTTTGAGTGGTTTATGTGGTGTCGTATAGTCGTTACCCATATTAAGCGCCAAGATCAAAGATTATCGACTTAGGGGCTACAATTAACTTACTAGAGGTGTGTTAGTGTGTATTAGTAGAGGAATTCTCTCTAAATTTAATTATTTAGTGGATAATTTTCAATAAAAATCAATTTAATGGTAGAAACGTAACAGTAAATACTTCAACAACTAAACACAGCTGCGTCGGTATAAAATTAGTAGTATAATTTTGAAACAAAAAGTCTATTCAACGTTTCAACCCCTAAAATTTACATGTTATTGTAAAGTTTAATAAAGTATATGGCAAATCTGCAAAATGTTACTGTTGAAATTATCAGTCAACAGGAAACGCTAATTTGTTAGAAACTAAATTGGTACGCAGTTAATATAATAGAAAATTAATCTAATTCATTCAACTCGCCCTGGCATTCTGACAATTCTCTACTGTCAGCAATGCGTTTATCTGTACCATTTAACCCAAATTAAACAATGATTTTCATTAATTGCAAACTTTAATAAAATGACGTGTTTTAACAAAATTTTGTTAATTTTCTTTTATTTAATTTTAGATTAAATTTTATTTCGAAATGTTTTTTAAAACTTTTTAATTAACTGCATTATAAATTAGTTTTTCTTTAGTTCGAAAATGCACTGCGTTTTTTGAAAGAAAAACGATCAATAAATAGTTGGGAGAGAAAACTCGTATAACGAACGTTAGGAGAGCAACTTGTTATTTTTCTTTCACGTCTTATTTTACAATATGGGGCCACATTACTTAACTTTGTAGTAACATTTTATATTTTTTTTATTAAAAAAAAGCAGATTTTCCTTCAAGCCAACAGATTTTATTGATCAAATATATGCTAAAGAGGATTTTACACGTTGTTTTAGTACGTAAACTTTCATCTATAAATATCGCTCGCTTTAGACGAGTCATTATACAGGGTCGTGACCACGACCATCCCTTTCAGTCATGGGGATTTAACATGGAAAATCGTACCTTCCTAATTTCCTGCTTTTCTTGTTATTTTAGGGAAAATAACTTCCAATTCTGCATACAGTGTCAAGAATATTACAAAAAACTCTAATGTGACAATAACAAGCTTTCTTCGTACGTGTCTAGTATCATCGAAGCTAATTTTACGAGCTTAGAAAATACTTAAAAATATACAGGGTGTTCCATTTAAAATAAGAAAGCTTACCTCATTTATGGTTAAACCGGAAGTCACTATATAAATAGTTTAGTATCATCGGATATCTAATTATACGAACTTTCAAAATACTTAAAAGTATACAAGGTGTTCCATTGAAAATAATAAAGTTTACTCCATCTCCGGTTAACCCGAAAGTCGCTATATAAATTGTTTAGTATCGTCGGATAGCTAATATTTTACGAGCTTTCAAACTATTTAAAAACATAATACAGGATATTCCTAAATACTTTTGGTACTTTTCTAATTTCTGGTTCACCCGGAACCGTTTTTAAACCAAAAATAGGTGTCAAATAATAGATATTTATGGGGCTGATACATGTACTAATTTAGTACTAACTATTACTTTTTACGCCTTTACCTAACCTAACCTAACCTCGAGGGCACCCGGGTAAGCTCTCAACCGAAGGAGTTACTTTGTAGGTTTTATAGAGCCCCCAATCCCTGGAGCAAAGAGATAATGATCAATCGGAAGTAATTCACGCCACGCCGGTCACCGTTTTACGTATGGGAAGGTTGGGCGGTGGTTTCTGGTAGGTGGTGAGTTGTCACTATGGTTGTGGTAACTCTAACCTATCTTTAACCTAACCTAACCTAACGGCAGAATGCTTAAGCCCACCAGGATGTGTTCTTAGCTTCTGCTTGGCGTAGAGTCAGGTATGAGACGCACCAGTAGCACGAGTTTTCGGATTCACGGTTGGTGGTAGGGAGCTGGTTCTAGACCGGGAGCGGAGCGGGGTGGGAAGTTTACTGGTTGACCGTAATCTATCTTCGCCTAACCTAACCTAACCGAGGGGCCAAATCCTGACCGTTACCAATTATGGTCGCTGAAGGTACCAATAATGGTCTCCGCTGTCCTGGCCTCAGATATGGTGGTGGTGACCTTAGTGGTTGCTTCCTCTTCCAATTGTGACAGGTGTTATGATGATTGGAGGTATCCAAGGCTTACATTCGGTGCTGCGGGAGGAGTGGGAGCCTCAGGCGGGGTATGTGCTACGTCTGTCCACTTCAATTGGTGCTGGTCTCGCAGTGCTTGTTGAAAAGGCGCCCGCTTAGTAAGTGAGGTCGTTCGTTGGCCACGAGCGCGCGGTATCGCCCTTTTCGTGAAGAGTAGAGTCTTCCCCGTCAGAGGGAATATATCAGGTCGGTAGTTATCTCCGTGCCTGATCCTCTGTCGGGCCCGAATCGGCCGGAACTTCGTTCCGAAAAACTAGTCGCTTGCGACTCCAGACACACGGTGTCAAGTAGTCCACGTCTGATGAGCACTTAGTAATACCGGGCCAGAACGAGCTTCCGGCCAGAACATCGTTCCGAAAAACTACTCTATCGCGACTCCAGACACACGGTGTCCAGTAGTTCTCTTCTGATGAGCACTGAGTAATCCGGACCAGAACGCGCTTCCGAGCGAAGTATTCAGTATGAGAAATCTTGGTGGGAATGACCGAGCCGCCACCGGCACTGCCGGGATTACATCATACACTTTTCAAGCATCGAATTTTCAAATTTCTAATTTTAATGCAAGAGAAATGGCCGATTTGTTAAACTTTAACTTTAAAAAAATCATAACTACGGTCCTGGAATTTTCTTAGTAATTAAACGCGCGTCATCCTGTAGCTAACTGTAATGTCTATAACATATTCAATATTCAGAAATATTAAGAGACAACCTGAACCAATTTTGAGAAAATTTGTTTCAAAATATTGACAATTTTTTGCCCCTTAAAAGTAGACAATTTTAAAATTATTAAAAAAATAAATTAGGTCAAGACGAAAGCCTTATATTTTGGCTATACAATACCATAGCAAAATTTTCGTAATAATAATTACGAAATTAAGTTATAAAGAAAAAAACACGAAATAAGACAATCCTTATATTGGCCACCATTTTGAATTTAAAAATTAAAAAAAAAATTAATTATGGCCTTTAAATAATTTAAGCGTTAATTTGCTGAAATCTGCTCAAAATAACCATTTGGAGCACACCCTGAATATTTTTGAATAATTAGAAACCTCTCTAAAATTAGCTATAATACGTACAAAAAAGTTCTGTTACGACCACATCAAAGTTTTAATTATTACAAAGAGGAACAAAAACAATATAAGTCAAGAACCAATAAGATGATCGTTCTAGTAGAAATATCAAAGTTTATGCAGTTAAACTGAAAAGAAAACAATCCGATAACCTAAGACGAAATAAATTAGATGAAGGAGAAATTGGAAACAATGTCAAATTGTGTTTGACAAGGCGTCTAAAAAGGTATAACCATAAAAGAAGAAACAAAAATTTCTTTTGGCATTTCAATTTAAAATACGTAAGTTTTCCCGATTCTTGAGGTGGCGACATTGACACATTAAATATTGAGCGTTTCGATAAAAAACATTTTTTAACTATTTTCAAAGAAATTTTTTTGAGATAAATCCTTAATTAATTCCTCATTAACTATTTTTATCTTTAGTAAATTCTGACACAGTTAAACTTTTTTAATAACACACTAGAAACTTTTTGAAGTCTCTACTCTAACTCTACAAATATTAAAGATAAACACAAAAGTTTCTTGTTTTTGCTGCTCTTGGAAGAAAGGTCATGTAGAGTTTTTATACTACATCAATACTTAATTTGACTACCCCTTCAAAGTCCTCAATGTTACAGAAAAGCACAAATGACGTCATTTGTGAGAGGAGATAAAACACCCCTCACATTATAATTCAGCAACATTTTAAAAGTCCTTAAACTGAAGATTGTGTCTCCGACCTAAATAATTTGTCTAAGGGCCAGTACTTTGAGTCTCGGTTAGGCCTGATTAAGTTAATTTGGCATTTGCCTAAAGTTAATCGCGCTTACAAGTACTATTTAGAGTCCGTTAATTCAATAACCTAGTTAGTTGAACAGGTTTTTAACCGAGAATCAAAGTATCGGCCCTAAGTTTGCCTTGATGCAGTTCAAGTATTCATTTTTCCACCACTGCCATTAGTATCATGTCATTCGAGCGAAAATGCTCTCCTTATCGACATATTAGCGACGTCCTGTCTGTTCGTCCATCTGCCTTGTCGATTTGCACGACTGCCTCTTTTATGCTAATCCTCTCATTCATAGACATGTAATTTTCATAGAGCAGCTAATTCATTCCGGTATTTTACACACTTTAGCAATTTGTGACGGTCTGTTCGGTAGTTGCTTTATACGATCTCTCAATTGCAATTTCCGACCTTTAAAACCGCAGTGGTATGCGTAAATGCTACCGTATAGCTTCTAGGCTAGGATATTGCTTCCCAAGTCGAGCTACACGTCGTGTTCATTACCTTACAGTTCAGCAACTCGATTTTTTTTTAAATTTGACTTGAACAATCCGTATTAAAATTATTTCTAGAACGAAAAGCTTCTCTTACCAATTAACTACATACTAGAAGAAATAAAAAGTAAGACTCTTGTTCTAATTTAGTGCACTATAAAATATCACACATGAATAATTTTATGTGTTGCAGAGGAAAATCTAGTTCTGGAGAGTTAACCCTAACCTAATTTCCAAGTCCTTGAATATAATAGACACTTGTGTATTCTTAAAATTAACTAAACCAATTAAAAAACTTACTGCATTTCATCTATCTCTATATCAGAGTGCTCTTAACCCAAAAACTTAATCTAAAAAATTCTTATTTTATTACAATAATAGTAGTTGGTTAATTAACATTTAATAATTAACAACATCGAACCTCATAAATATTTAATATATTTACTCTTAAAGCATAGAGTTTCAATTTCGAAACACAAATTTACAACAGTGCCTTAAGCTAGCACTTATATTAAAGTTGAAAATTTGTAACAAATTTCAAAGAATATTTCCCCATATAAGAGTCGTATGGCACTACAATAATTTCAATCCTAAAATCAGCACTAAAAAAACTGTATGAAAAATACATTTGAAAATTGACGTTTTTAGAGCTGTGTGCCACTACACTAATTGCAATCCTGAATTTGGTACTAAAAAAATTGAATGAAAAAGAAATTTGACATTTCTAGACGTTCTTACGTACAATAATTTAGAAGACAGACGTTCCAAATTATTTTATTAAAAAACGTCAAAAACGTCAAACTTCGATAAATTCTTGTAAAACACCTCCCATCAGATTTTTTAGTACCGATTTCAGGATGAGAATTAGTATAGGGGCATACGGCTCTAAGAAATAAAAAATTTACAAATTTATTCCTATCGGAGTTTGTATTTCCTAACTTTATTATTCTTTCGTTTTTCGTTTTACTGTTTTAACAATTAAATCAACTATGGGTTTCTCTCTCAACTAAATGAGTTTAACTAATAGATAGAACACAATAAGACTATTTTGTTGAGTAAAACCGTTGGTTGTATAGGTGTACTAGCAGGACCCGTGGGCTACGCCACACGCCTTTTAATTTAGCGGCTCCTTAGTTTGCAAAACCCTTGGCAAAACCTATCAAATCTTAATTAGGTATATATGAGCCCAACATACTGTACAATGTAACAATAAATCGATATTGTGAAATTTGTGGGCATACGAATGTATGATAATAATATGTAGAAGCAAAAAAGGCCGCTAAGATGTCTATTAGGAAAAAGTTGGAAGCAGGTGCTTTTTATAGTGCACCACCAATGACGGCACCTCCACCACGGTTTCATCAGAACCGTTACCTCAGGAAACCCTCTACAACCACCTGCTTTAATTTTAAGTAGCACCGCCGCCTTAGGGACCTCTATAACCCCCCGCTTTAATTTAATTTGGGAGGCATGTGCACCACTAATGTAAACACTGCCGCCACCAAGCTCACCAAAATCCCCGCTTCAGGGCACCCTACAACCACCCGCTTTATTTTAATTGGGAGACACATCCACCACCAACCGGAATTACCAGAATACCCTCAGGGCACCCTACAACCACCCGCTTTTGTTTCATTTGAGAAATACGTGCACACCACTAACGCCAGCTCCACCGCCACCGATATCACCAGAACGCCGCCCCAAGGACCCCCACAACCACCTGCTTAAATTTCAATTGGGAGGCAAGTGCATCACTAACGTCAGCACTATATCGCCACCGAGAACAACAGAACTGCCGCCCCAAAAACCCTTACAACCACCCGCTTTAATTTCAATTGTGAAGCACGTGCACCACTAACGTCAGCATGGCCCCACCGATATCAGCAGAATCACTGCCTCAGGAACCCCTACAACCAACCACTTTAATTTTAATTGGCAAGCAGACGCACCGTTAATGACAGTACCGCCGTCTCAGGGAACCCTATAACCACCCGCTTTAATTTCATTTGGAAGACACGTGTACCACTAACGACAGCACCGCCCCCCCCCCGTATTACCAACACCGCCTCTTCCGTGACCCCCAACAACCACCCGCTTTTATTTCAAATGTGAGCCTATGTTACTCCCAAAAGTGCGGTCTATATGTGAAAGAAAAAATTATTAAAATTGGTTCGGTGGTTCGCGAGATCTTAAGTAACGCACATACATACATACATACATACATACATACATACAAACATCTTACTTTATATATTAGTATAGATAGAAGAGCGTTGTTGAGTCTGGAGGAGGGGGGGCGGTAAAACTTTGATCTTTATCCGTTAAGTGAGAAACAAAAGTTTAAGATTCCCAATTATGATTAACTTTTTTAACTTTTTCCAATCCAAGAAAAAGTTACTATAATCGAGAAAAAAATAATAATTTTTTTATTATTGAAGTTCTCGACGTTTTGAGTCACCCTGATTCCATGGAACGATTGTCCCATTTTATGGTTTTTCCCTTATAACTTGGCCGGGAATTATTATTATAAAAATTTAAAAACGGCATTGCACAGCCAGAATATAGGGCTTTGTCATAACCAAGCCGATTTCCAAAATTGTTTTAAAATTGCCTACCTTTAAGGGGCCAAAGTAAGTCAAAATTTTGAAATGGATTTTCTAAAAATTTCCTCTGCCATATTTTTTATTTTTTGTACAATGGCTATTCTCTATCGAAATATAAATTTTTATCACAATCGCTCGAGCCGTTTTGGAGTAATGATTTTTGGAATGTCAAAACTTCAAAAATTTTTAATTTCTTTTGTAATAAAAATGAAAACTTAAAAATGGATATATGTATCAATCCCATGAATATCTATTATTTGACACTATTTTCGGTTAACAAAACGCTTCCAGTTAAACCGGAAATTAGAAAAATATCGAAATTTTTCGAAACACCCTGTATATTTTTAAATATTTTGAAAGCTCGTAAAATTAGCTTCTACACGATACCAAATACTTTATATTTTGACTTCCGATTTGACCGGAAATGAAATCAAATTTTTTAATTTAAACAGAACAGCCTGTATATTTATCAATATTTTGAAAGCTCGTAAAATTAACTTTCTGAATATATAAAATAATATGTATTTTGAACTTCAATTAATGCCAAATTTAAACAAAAATGAAATTAATATTTTAGACAGTTCGAGTCTAAAAATTCTTCTCACACACAAGTCCTAGGTTCGATCCCGGAAAAGAAAGCAATTTTAAAAAAAAATTTATTTTTTTTTATCATGTATTTATATTAACATAAAAATAAATTTAATAATTAAAACAACGGATGTGGCCATACGAGGAACTGTTTTCAAGCCTAACTTCTATACCCAAAAGTCTCTTTAGTGCGCTTTTTAAAGTTTTTTTGAATGTATTTTATTTATAAGATATTAAAATAAAATTTTAATAAAAGAAAAAAACGGATGTGGCCATACGAAGAACTTTTTCCCGTCCGTCAAATATTATAATTTTATATTTTTTTTTATTAAAATTTAATTTGATATCTTATAAATAAAATACATTAAAGGAAATTTCAAATTATTTTATTAAAATTTAATTTGATATCTTCTAAATGAAAGTTTTAAACTATAAACTTTTAAAGAAGTACACAAAAAAATACAACAGGAAAAAGTTCCTCGTATGGCCACATCCGTTGTTTTTGATATACGAATCATATGCGACTATATGACCTTATTAAACACAGTATTATTTGTTCTTCTATTTGTTTTTTGTTGTTCTATTTAAATAATTTCTTAAATACAAGGTGTCCCGGAAAGAATCTGCCAAACTTTAGGGGTGTGTTCCTTAGGCCATTTTAAGCAAAAAAAGTTATTTATTGGCAGATTTTATATTGTTATTAAAAATAATTTAAATGAATATCACATTTTTGAAAATAGCGAAAAAGACTCTATTTAATAAAGTCATAACCGCCTATGATTTGTAATTAAAAAAAATAAGTTTTAGCAATAACTCGAAAATGTGCGACTAAAAAAACTTTTTTAATACGTCACTGGAACCTACGTTAAAAAGTGTTACGATTTCGATTAACTCCCATAACATAAAACTAGAACTAGTATTGGAAACTTCCTATATAAATATATTTTTTTATTGAAATAACCGAAAATGGAAATTTATTTTACTGTTTTGGATTAGAAAATTGTATTTATGACTTTACTTTTTCCTCTTTCCCAATCATCAATAAAATATTTTATATCGCGGTAAATCTGTGTAAGGGTAACACAATGTAATTTAATGGAAAATCGTTAACCGATTTATCGATCAACTCGTAACGGTTTGTTATTTTTAGTTTCCTCTAGGAATTAATTCATAAAATAAGTTAATTAACAATAATTTGTGATGCGCGTTCCTCTTCATAACCATCAGTCAAATTTTATTTTGTAAAGGTCAAAAACATTTTTTGTGTGTTCATCATTGTCATTTCATGTTGTTGTTGGACATTTTAGGTGTACACAATGAGTTTTCGTGTTCATTAACGTATTTCCTCCCTTAATTCTATTTTATAATGAAAATTGTGTATAATTAATGAAGGTTTGTGTATAGTGTAGTCATTTTAACTCTAAAGCTTATGAACACACGATTCACTTAACTAATAGTAATTAAGCGTCCGAATGCTTGTTTAATGCAATTTGTGGTTTACTTGTAAACATCAAAACAATCGACGATTGAAGAAAATAATTTAACTGATCAATAAAATTTTCAACTCTCATTTGGACGGTCACTTGGGGCGAATTTTAACAGTTTATTGTATTTGTTTATAAATGGCTATCACAATTATATAATCCAAAAGGATTTAAATTTATAAGGGTGGTTTATTACCATAATTAATTTTTTTGTAAATACATATTTGAAGGTGAAAGTATTTTTAATTTAAAACACTTAGGGCCGTGATTGTAAACGACAAATAAAGTTTATCTCGAGAATAAAATTCATCTTTTTTAGACATGTAACGTTACAATGTCGAAGTGGTCGAAGTTTACCGTTTTAATTATGTAATATGAGAGATAAATAAATGTTATTATTATTATTATTAATATAAACAAAACACAAAAAGAACGTAACCTCAAATTTTAATATTTATATTCAAACGTCAAACTTTGACATTGTACGTTGCTACGTTGCTATGTCTAGAAAAGAAAAATTTTATTCTCAAGAAAACTTTATTTGTCGTTTATAATCACGCCCCTTAGGTAATTAATATTAATAAGGCATTAAAATTTCAAATTGTTTCAAGAGGACTGGGAATAAGAAATTAGAACGTGAACATGACCCAATGATAAAATAGCCTCCAGACGAGATGAGTTTGTCGGCTTAATGAAATCAGACTTTGCTTACAGACGACCTCACAGTTAGCACCTAATTTTGTCAATTTATTTTTAATTCCTTAGCAGAATATAAGCATCGCATTTCAAGTCTAACTCACAAACCAACCACGACAAACCCTTAAAAAATCATTTAATTAACTACTGCGACACAGATCTCCAATGGCGAGCGGTAGGGATAAGTTCGCGCAGATTTGGCCACGCCCCTTTAATAATTTAAATACGTTTACTACTGCGTTGGTGGGGATAAATACCAGTTTAGGTATCTGCGCATTCCCACCGCTCGCCAACATAAATCTTTCTTGCAGTAACCAACTAACTATTATTACATTTCTTGTTAATTTTAGTGCGACATTTATTGTGTGGTGCATTGTGACGTTTCCACGTAATTATCAGTCCGACTGCAGTATTAGTTAATATTAAAAACGTGTTCTTATTTTTCTTTGTTGTTGTCACACCAAGTTTAATTTCCGTAATTTGCGATACAATCGCATTAGGAAAGCAAAGTTCTCGAGTGCAAACCACGCCGATACTGTGGTTTCTTGTTATGATATCGATTTTCGATTGCAGATGCAATTCCTAGCTCTGTTAATTAATGTAATTTTCGTTGTAAGCACTTAAAATAGAAAAATGAAAGAAAACAAATGCCGAGTTTGTGGTATTGGAGGTTAAGTTTTAGAAAATCTCAAGAATTTCAATATTAAGGGTCGGTACTTTGACTCTCGATGCTGCTTAATTAATTAATCAATAATCAGGTTATCAAATTAACCAACTTTATTAATTTATAACGCCTACTTGTTACCGCATTTTCAAATTAACAAAACTAGGTTTAACCGAGACTCAAAGTACCAACCCTAAATTAACTAAATTTGATTACGTTTAAGAGAATATGCTCCTAGATCGTCGCACAACGAAATAAGGAGAAATATTTGTCATCACTCTCGCCCCAGATGCACAAAGATATCGACTAAATTAAAAATAAAATTGAAACCTTAGTTAAAGAAGAATACTCCACTTCTTATCAGGTAGGAACTGAAGATAATTTGACTATGAGTATCTTCGCCAGTTTCCCCAGGTTTTTTTTTTAATTTCTTCTATTAGAATGAGAGCATAAGTATGTAATGAGAACATTTTTCTTCCTCATCCTCCCGTTTTTACAATTTCTCCTGTTAGTTTATTCCACGGATGGCTTCCAGCTTTCCATCTCAATTCGTAAGGGCATTCTTTTGGCTCGAAAATCGAAATTTACACATCGACATAAAAATTCAGATTTGGGTACTTTAGAGTAGCGCCATAAACGACTCGGTCTTAGTTTTGAAAAAACTCGAAAGATGGCCGCAAAGGCCACTACAAAATCCCCAAAAATCGTCTCCAAATTCTGAAAAAATTACACAGCAAAAAGTAAGCGAGAAACTTGGAATTTTACTCATACGTCATTTGGCTATCGTCTGACACAAAATTCCGACCGGTCCCATCGGCTGTTTTCGCTTAATTTTCTTTTTTTCGAATCGCATTTAAATTCCGAATCGGGTGTCTCTAGGAGGTCTAGATCGATGGTCCGATATTGGTTCCTCGATACTTGGCATACCCGACCCACGGAGGCGGGGGACAAAAAATGACCTTTACGGCGAGATGCCTTGTACCTTTCCTATGGCACTGACGGTTTTCGGACCTGGTCTTAAAGTTACATTGGACTCTCCTCTACAATAGACCACTAGATAATTTCTACGATTCCCATACAGAGGGCGCTGCGATTTTTCAAAAAAGTGTCTCTTTTTAGCCTTAATTCGGAAGTATAGAGAGACAGAAAGAGAAAGTAATTTAACCCTATGCTCTTAGACCGTCAAACGTTCATTGTGCACCTTGCTTGCAGCAGCCGGATACTTGTATCTCCATTCCTAAACTCAAGCACTTATAGAGAAATCAAAGATCTTGGTAGACGGAATATCACTATTGTTGAGCCAGAAGGTTCCGAACATGAATGTTCTACTAAATCACAAAAAAACAACACTGCAGATTCTTTTAAGGTTAACTACCTACATCTGATAAATCCCAGCAGTTGTTGGCAGAACTCGAGAAAACTGTTTGGAGTCTTTGGGATTTTTACCGGTGAGTTTAGCTATTGCTACTCTCCAATCGCTTCCGACCCACCTCATAGTATGAAACTTTTTTGTTCTGTTATAGTAAGACGTCGAGAATTGTCCATGAGGCTGCAATAATTGGCTCGGGATAAGACGGAGTCCTCTAACCCTGCAGAGCTCAATTTGTCTCATTAAGATGTAGAGGATTGTCCTTGAGACTGCGATTATAGGCTCGAGTTAGAAGGGAGCTTTGTTCGAACCTTGTTTCGCTATCACCGTAGAATGCTCGTTACTATTTATTGCTAGACTTCCTTTAATAACCTAGCAGAGCTCAATAATTTCTTGGTGGCCGTTCGCGTTCATATCTAGCCATTCGTCATCCTTTTACATGTTTCTCCCATATTTAACCAAATCTTATATATTTTTTCGATCCGTCTCATAAGGTAACTCGTACTATCGACCTAAATGTTGGCATTTTTATAATTCTTATTTTTTGTCTTGGTTTCGGCAGGTGTCAAAGTGGCATAGGTTAGTACGGAGCGTACGAGTGCTTTGTCTCGTTTGTTTCAGACAGTTCGATAATTTCAGTATTTTTACGGCTTGAAATTGGGTGTTTCGATCGCTTGATACTTCCACTCTATCCACGCCCAAGTAGGTACTTGAAATCCATAACTTTCTAACTAATTTTACCTTTGATCCTTACCATCCATCGTAGACACACAATGGAATAATAAAGTTAAAGTGGGCTGTGATTTGCAGTTTCCATTAACAGATGAACTTGGTAGTGATAGGTTAATTTATCAATAGTTCCACCTCGTAAGAAATCTTCACAGATGAATAATTTAAATTTTAATAGCTACGCAAAAAAAATTTATTTATAAAATTAATGAGTAACTGTTTCTTTGCAAATTGAAGATTGAATTAAAATTCCAATAAAAGTTAATAACAGTAAAACTGTTTTAAACGTACATTTCGACAAAAATAAAACGATGATTAAAGTTTTAAACACTTTAGGGTGAAAAAAGTGGATTAATTCTTGTCGTCTATTTTCTTCTTGCAATTTTAATGAACATAAAACGTACTAAAAAGCTGCTCAAAAGTTCTTCTACTTCATTCATAAAAATTCCAATAATAATAAAAGTCTTCTTCGTACTTAAAATTTAAATAAAAAAATGTTAAATTAATATTTTTAAGCTTTAAATTTAGGGTTAATCCATTAACTTTATATCGGTTTCATACAACCCATTAAAAGCTTGTGAATTGGGTAGTTTTCGCATTTTAAAACCCTCACTTAAGTTAAGGGGCTTTTAAAAACCTTGATGTAAATTTTACTCTGGAGAGTTATTCTTCTATTAGTAGCCACAAACGTTAATTGAAAATAATGATTTAAAAAAAATTATTTACTCTTAAAATCGCGCACTTTTAAGCTTAAAGCATTTGTTTTAGTTGACTGGGAGAGAGAAAAGCTTTTAAAACTGAGATATTCAAATGCTATTTTATGCATAGAAAGCTACGAACCATAAAATCTACAAAAAGTTCTGAAAATATTTGCATGCTTTTCGTTACCTCTCTCTAATATTCCTCTTGCTTTTATACCAAATTAAGGCTTAAAAGGAAAAATTTTTCGTTTTTAAACTTTGTACAATTTTTCACTTCCTAATTATTTTTTTTTAAAAAAATACATTTTTTTGTGTTAAGATGTGTTTAATATTTGAAACGAGTTAACTCTTAAGAACACTCGTCAGCTTTTTAGATTGGAAGCTTAGTAAGCTCCGAGTCTTTGTTGGAATGAGCATAATCCTTATACTCTCGGAGTCAGAGTGCTCACTGCTCAAGCTAAAAGTCTCGTTGCTCTCTCGAAATGTTTCAGAAAATTAAGTTAGTAATATTAAATGATAATTCCTTTTAAATCTCTTTACTTATGTAACATTTTCAACTATCTTCCTACCTTTCTCTTATTGCAATGCACTAAATTGTTAATTATTATCATCAAAGTTTTGGCGCACAATTTAAATTTCCACGAGCAGTTTAACATTTATTAAAGTGTCGCTTGGGAAAATGCCCAATTAACCCTCATTAATCAAAATTTACTGCTATATTTTACCTTTTGAATTGACTTTTACATTTGTACCACGTTATTTACCTACTATTTAATGTAAACCACTAACTCAATATTATTATTCCCGTTGTATAAATTTAAATTCCAAAACTTTTAATTTTATTTAAATCTAAAAGGTAAAATTTCAAAATTCAAAATGGTTACTGACCGACATAACGCAAAATGATTGAAAATTGTAAATTTAGCTTTCGACTGTATAGTTTAAAAATGGTTTACTTAAGAGGGCGATATTTAACAAATGGGCGGGGAAGTTGATATTTAGACATTCCGCTCTTAAGCTTCAGCGCCTTTAATACCCGATTGATATCACTAATATTTACAATTCCTGATAGGGTAAAGTTCAAAGAAGGCACTAAAGTATTTGTATATAAAAAATAAGAGCCTAATTAGTGAGAAAAATGCAGTTGAACTTGGTGAAATTCAAAAAAAACAACGGATGTTGGGTAGAAACAACATCCTGTCTTTTTTTAAATTTCACCAAGTTCAACTGCATTTTTCTCACTAATTAGGCTCTTATTTTTTATATACAAATACTTTAGTGCCTTCTTTGAACTTTACCCTATCAGGAATTGTAAATATTAGTGATATCAACCGGGTATTAAAGGCGCTGAAGCTTAAGAGCGGAATGTCTAAATATCACCTTCCCCGCCCATTTGTTAAATATGGCCCCCTTAAGAAAAAATTCACAAAAATTTTTTTTTAGAAAGTCAAGAGCTTTTAAACGATACCAAAGTCGACATTTTATCACATCGACGCTAGGCGTCGCGACGTTCACTTTTTTATTTTTTTATGGAGGCTTATTTTTTCTTTTGCAGAAAATTAGTCAGTGGACTTCGCTAAAATAAAATAGGTACTTTTCTTAATTTACAAACTTTTCTAGGTTATGTTATGTTACGTTATGTTAATATGTTATTTTTATCCTTTGTTTAAAAAATTAAAAATACAGGATGAAGTAATACTTGGTTATTTATTGTGAACTTTCGTATTTAAAAAAAAGGTAATAATAGCTCCTCATCTTTTGATCTTATTCATATAAAAATATTACGTAAATGCCCCTTTCAGTGTCTGATAAAAAGAAAAGAAAATATGTAATTGAGAACTAACATCTTATAGTGCCAGAGGCTAACCAAAAATTATTAAAACACCTGCAAAATAGCCTTTAAAGGTGTTAAAAATGTCTACCTAAACTCGTTTTTTTCCAATTAACATCGTAATATAAATTTAGTGATACATAATAGGCACTTAAAATCAAAATAAACTTTCACATTCGCTTCCAGACCTACGCATTCTCCTCATAACAAGATGTAATATTAACCCTTTACAACCAGTTTTATTTATTTCATGTAATTTACTTTTAATCAAAGTGGTATAGAGAGCTAATTAAAGAGTGAGTTGAATTAAAACTTTTGTCAATTTTTTAAAGTTAAAATCGCGTCATCTGCGTTTGTGTTAAAACAAAACTAATAATAATCGAATAGCCCCTCCCTTTAGGTCTTTAGGCCTTTTAGGGGATTAGTTAGTACGATGATTCCGGCATTATAATGAAGGTGATGTGGACAGCACTATGCTTCTAGCCGCCTATTATTACCACATTTTATGCATTTAAAGAGCCAAAAACCAAATTATAGTAAGTCTTAGCTAAGATTCGAACCTACGACCTTTTGCTCCATAGTCCAGAACTGCTATACGACCCAAATTACCAAATTTAATTTAAAAATTAATATTTTATCCGACAGCTTGAATTGACACAATTCAATGCACTTTTAATGAAAAAAAAATAACAGCCAACTACAACTACTTACAAATTTCATTCGATAACACTAAAATGAAATATGATCGTCTTCCTATTACATTAACTTATATTAAAAATATGACATTGCATTATGTCAACTGAAAATGATTTATGTTAGTAATAGAAACGATAGAAGCACTTGGAAGTCTATTTTTATGCACTTCTCTTAACGTATGCTCAATAGGATTATTTATTGTCCAAATTATTTATTGATGCAGGTCAATGTTTTGACGTCTTTGGCTAGACGACCTTTGAAAAAATCTAAAAAACTATATTGTCTATCAAATGGCAAATTTAAATAAGCTGGGGCTAAGACCCTAACTTAAAATCCTGATTTTGATATCGAGTTATGGCGGAGGACACACGCACAGACCTTTACTCCGACTTGCCTGTACAGGGTGGTTCAAATTGCTTGTCAGTATGTGGTATCTCAGTTAGTATAAGAGTTAGGAGAAAACTAATAACACGTTCTTTTGTCTACTTTTGTCAATTATCGATATTAAGCCAAGTCTCCGTCGTTTACCCCGTTGTGGAGCCAAAAACGCCTTAATAAAAAAGTCACGTAATAGAGTAAGCAAGTTCGTTTAGTGGGCCAAACCGATCTCTACACCATACACAATACATACCATTCGGGACCAAAACTAACGAATCTGATGTCAAAAATGAACTTGAGCCAAAGGGGCCCAAGTTCTAAATATTTCAATCTTTTTTCGATTTTTGGACGTTTTTTTCAAAAATTCCCATTGCGATACCCTGCGAATGGTAGCGATACCGAGCGGGGTGTTTTTTGACGACCCTTGGAGCAACGTCGATGTCGAGTTTCTAATCGATCAGGGACACCCCTCTGTTTTTAAAGGTCGCTCAAAGTAAAAAAAAATCATTTTTAAAGAATCGATTTGAAATTATGTATCAGGGTGGGGGAGGTGCTTTAGACGCCATTTTCCAGACATTTTTGTCTACTTTAATACGACAAACTCAATGGTGAAACCTGATACCTTCTTTTGTTTTTGAATTTTAGCCGAAAATTCAATTTTTCAATATAAACATTTTTTTTTTTTTTTTTTCATAACCATTTCATTAGTATTTGTTAATATTTCTCATTGGTATAGGTTAATTAGAGACATTTATCAAGATACAATTCAATTAAAAAATTCCATCTTTATTATATATTGACGACGTTTCGATTAACAAATCATTGTCACAGTCCTAAAAACATATAATCATGACTACAAATATGTGTACAGTACGCTTACTTACAAATTTTATGTTGCTATCAGTTTTTTCTTTTTTTTGGTAACAAAGACGATACAAACATGAATTTTGTTCTTGAAACCCATAATTTAATAGCCCAGTTGGGTCTAATAATTTCAAGAAACATTTTCCATACATTCAAATATCTACATCAATCATCTATACGTAACACATGTCATATTTTCAAAAATCATTGTACAAGCAGTTTTCACACCAAGTTCGAATTGTAAATAATTAAAATATTAATGTAAATCAACCATGATACCAAACAGTCGTGAATATAATGATAAAACAATTTTCGAATTAATAAAGAAAGCCAGTGGATCTAAAACTATTTCACTTGATTTTATATGCACATTTTTCAACTTTTTTCCTACTTTTTTATTTTTATTAATTTCTTAACTTTAAAATGTTATTGTATATAACCGGGAGTCCTTCCAAGTCAGTTTTATGGTTAACCGAATTTATATCGCTTTTTATGTGGAACATTTCTAGGAATGACCTTTTTGTATAATTTTGCTCTTCCCGTAGTATGTAGGCATTGGTGTAGTCAAAAGCGTGTAGGTTTTGGAGGCTGTGCTCGCTAAGAGCTGTGGTGTTTTTATTATTCTTAACTGAGGCTTTGTGTTGGTTTAGGCGGTTTTTCAGCAATTGTTTGGTTTGTCCGATGTATGTTCCACTGCAATCGCAACAATTTATCTTGTATATTAAATTTGATTTTGAGGCCTTTGGGATCTTTGACTTTAAGTTCGAGAATAGGTTGTCTAAGGTAGCGTATCTTCGGTAGCAGACATTTACGTTTTCTTTGTTCAATATTTTCTTAATTTGGGGTGTTACCTCTTTGATGTAGGGTAATGATGTAAATTTTTTGGTTGAGTTTTCATTGTTGTCATTCTTGTGGTGGTTGTATATATAATGGATCCTCTTTTTGCAGTATTTGTCAATAAATTGTGGAGGATAGTTGTTTTTTATCAAAGCGATCCTGATTTTTCTAATATTATCTTTCCGGAACTTTGCATGAGATAAGGAGATGGCTCTGTCCATCAGATTGTAAATGACATTAATTTTGTTTTTAATAGGGGTGTTAGACAAAAAATTTTCGTACCTTTGAGTCCAAATAGATTTGGTGTACCAATTTGTTAGGATATAATTGTTTTTCCTATGTAATGTTAGATCTAGGAAGTTTATTTCACCATTTTCTTCGCTTTCACAGGTGAACTGTAATCTGGGGTGGTAAGAGTTGAATTCTTCTTTGATACGATTGATATGGTCGGGTGTCGTGGCTAGGATGCAGTCATCTACATAACGTTTGTAAAATACAATGTTTTTCTTGTTTACCTCGGTGTTTAAAATTGTTTCTTCTAGGTCTTCAAGAACTATGCCTGCAATTGTAGATGAAAGTGGGCTACCCATTGCTGTACCAAAGGTTTGCTTGAAAAAGTCTTCCTTATATTGGAAATATGTTGAGTTTAATACCAATTCAGTAGCTGTAATAAAATTGGTCAGGTCTAAGGATGTGTGTAGTTTTATTGTTTCCCATTTTTTTGTGATGATTTTTATTGCCAAACTGGTCGGTATATTTGTAAATAGTGAAACCACGTCGAGGCTGTATAGTCTGTAGTCTGTAGGTATGTTCATCTTGACTATGTCCTTCTGAAAGTCAAAACTGTTTTTAACGAAATACTTGTTTTTTCCTACCACGTTGTTCAAAATATTTGCTAAAAATTTGGAAAGGTTGTATGTTGGAGCCTGGGTGTTGCTGACGATAGGGCGCATTGGTATATTCGCTTTATGTATTTTTGGTAGGCCGTAGATCCTGGGTGTAATAGGGTTATACCGTTTCAAGAGTTTTGCAGTGTTATCGTCGATAAGTGAATTTTTCATCCAGGACGAAATCAGTGCGTTGACTTTGTTGTTGATTGTAGTTGTAGGGTCACTTTTTAGTTTTACGTAGGTAGAAGGATCGTTAATGAGGTTGTTCATTTTTTCGAAGTATGTGTCTTTGTTCATTATTACCGTTTTATTGCATTTATCGGCTTTTGTGACTAGTATGTCCGGATTTCTTTTGAGGTACGCCTTTGTTTCTCGTAAGTCTCTTGAAAGAGCTTTATCAAAATGTTTTACGTGTGATTTCTGTTTTACCTTGTTGGTTAATAAGTTTGTAACTCTTAGGCGTATTGAGGTTTTTTTGTCGTAACTGAGGTCTTTTATTGCGTTTTCGACGTCGGCAATGACAGTAGGTGTTGGGGTGGTTTTTGTGTCGATAGCGAACTTAGGTCCGAGTTGGAGAATCTTTGTAACATTCTCAGGCAGGTCATTGTTTGTTAGGTTCATGATCCAATCCTTCTGGAGTTTAACGTTCATTTGTGGGAGGTTGCGGTGTTTGTTTTCGATTTTAGTGATCTTTTTGCATTGGCGTACTTTTGTTTTTTGGTGTAGGTTTTCGGCTTGACGTTTTACTTCTTTGAAGAAACCCTCCTGTATACCATTTTGTTGTTCTCTTCTTATTCTGCTTTCGTACTTTGTCATTTCTGTGTTTAGTTTCTTCAATTGGGCGTGCACGTCCTGTATGCTAATATTTAAAAGAGTCTTTTGGAAACTGACTATAGCGTTTTTCATTTTTTTCATGCATCGATCAGAAGCCATGAAGGTGTTTATTTTGAAATTTAGAAAAGGAGGCATAAGATTTCTGTTTCTGCATGTCAATAAAAAAGCTTTCCTGTTTTTTGCTTTGGTGATTTTTAAGCTTGACTTGTAAAATTGTATGTAATTGTTGGTGTTGGAGGCGCTGGAAAAAACAAGTATTTCGTTAAAAACAGTTTTGACTTTCAGAAGGACATAGTCAAGATGAACATACCTACATACTACAGACTATACAGCCTCGACGTGGTTTCACTATTTACAAATATACCGACCAGTTTGGCAATAAAAATCATCACAAAAAAATGGGAAACAATAAAACTACACACATCCTTAGACCTGACCAATTTTATTACAGCTACTGAATTGGTATTAAACTCAACATATTTCCAATATAAGGAAGACTTTTTCAAGCAAACCTTTGGTACAGCAATGGGTAGCCCACTTTCATCTACAATTGCAGGCATAGTTCTTGAAGACCTAGAAGAAACAATTTTAAACACCGAGGTAAACAAGAAAAACATTGTATTTTACAAACGTTATGTAGATGACTGCATCCTAGCCACGACACCCGACCATATCAATCGTATCAAAGAAGAATTCAACTCTTACCACCCCAGATTACAGTTCACCTGTGAAAGCGAAGAAAATGGTGAAATAAACTTCCTAGATCTAACATTACATAGGAAAAACAATTATATCCTAACAAATTGGTACACCAAATCTATTTGGACTCAAAGGTACGAAAATTTTTTGTCTAACACCCCTATTAAAAACAAAATTAATGTCATTTACAATCTGATGGACAGAGCCATCTCCTTATCTCATGCAAAGTTCCGGAAAGATAATATTAGAAAAATCAGGATCGCTTTGATAAAAAACAACTATCCTCCACAATTTATTGACAAATACTGCAAAAAGAGGATCCATTATATATACAACCACCACAAGAATGACAACAATGAAAACTCAACCAAAAAATTTACATCATTACCCTACATCAAAGAGGTAACACCCCAAATTAAGAAAATATTGAACAAAGAAAACGTAAATGTCTGCTACCGAAGATACGCTACCTTAGACAACCTATTCTCGAACTTAAAGTCAAAGATCCCAAAGGCCTCAAAATCAAATTTAATATACAAGATAAATTGTTGCGATTGCAGTGGAACATACATCGGACAAACCAAACAATTGCTGAAAAACCGCCTAAACCAACACAAAGCCTCAGTTAAGAATAATAAAAACACCACAGCTCTTAGCGAGCACAGCCTCCAAAACCTACACGCTTTTGACTACACCAATGCCTACATACTACGGGAAGAGCAAAATTATACAAAAAGGTCATTCCTAGAAATGTTCCACATAAAAAGCGATATAAATTCGGTTAACCATAAAACTGACTTGGAAGGACTCCCGGTTATATACAATAACATTTTAAAGTTAAGAAATTAATAAAAATAAAAAAGTAGGAAAAAAGTTGAAAAATGTGCATATAAAATCAAGTGAAATAGTTTTAGATCCACTGGCTTTCTTTATTAATTCGAAAATTGTTTTATCATTATATTCACGACTGTTTGGTATCATGGTTGATTTACATTAATATTTTAATTATTTACAATTCGAACTTGGTGTGAAAACTGCTTGTACAATGATTTTTGAAAATATGACATGTGTTACGTATAGATGATTGATGTAGATATTTGAATGTATGGAAAATGTTTCTTGAAATTATTAGACCCAACTGGGCTATTAAATTATAGGTTTCAAGAACAAAATTCATGTTTGTATCGTCTTTGTTACCAAAAAAAAGAAAAAACTGATAGCAACATAAAATTTGTAAGTAAGCGTACTGTACACATATTTGTAGTCATGATTATATGTTTTTAGGACTGTGACAATGATTTGTTAATCGAAACGTCGTCAATATATAATAAAGATGGAATTTTTTAATTGAATTGTATCTTGATAAATGTCTCTAATTAACCTATACCAATGAGAAATATTAACAAATTCAATTTTTCGACATTTTAATTTTAGGGAATATCATTTCTCAATATTTTTAAAATTGTAAAGACATTCTTAGGGTACTTTTAACGTAGATTCCAGTGGCGTAGTCACAAAACGAAACGTTCGAATTACAAACGTAGCGTTCACATTACCGTGAACTAAGACGTCGCACAATCAAGTCACACATTTAGGTTTGGATCGCTCTTAATCGATGATGTACGTTGAGAAACTGAACAAAAACTATTATTTTTATTAGAATTCGCATCGAAGAATTTATTGCTTTTAAAAAAACTACACAAACATGCGCCAAACGTCAAAACATACGTCAAATGTTGTGCGATGTCATAGTACAAAAAAATCCGCCAGACGTCGTGTCGCTAATCATGATATCCCTATATCCTTCCCGGAGGCAGTGTAAGCTCTGATCACTAATTTTTATTTTATTTTTGAATGAAAATCGAAGCTTTGGCCTTTACACAACAGTCGCCACTTATGTGACAGCTGGATGACGTAATTGCCAGGCCTAAATTCTGATAATAGAGTTAGATGTTAAGCAATATATTTTATGAGCCTTAAGGGCAAGATTCTTTCACATAGGTGTGAAGGGGAGAAGTGTTTAACGTCGACTGCAAAATGCGGGTAAATGAACACTTCTATTTTGGGGGAAGGTTATTGGACAAATTGCAAGGGTGAGTGACATGGAAGAAAATTTCTGTTATGAGATTTGTACTATTTTGTTTACTCCATCTGATGTATATATACATCAGTATTACTTGTATTGTCTGTGGTATTACCTTATAGCCTTATCAAATTCATTAATTCATTTGTTATGATCCAAATAAATATTTATGAGTTTCTTCATAAACAATTTAAATATTTAAAAATTAACACTTTTAAAAAGCAACAACAATGATTTACCACCCACTATACATACCTCCTACTTTAAATTTTGATCAACAGTTTACCTAGCACTCACTCTCTCCACGCGAATTCAGGCACATTTTAATAATAATCTTTAATGTTATCTCATAAATACTAATTTTACGCATAAAATAAACAACTTAATAAGCATAAACAATAACTTATTTACAAAAGGGAAGCTTAATCAAAATTTAATGTCTTTAAGAGCTTTAGAGTTAGTTTATAAAATTTCATAATTTTCGACATTGTTGTTGAAAATGAAGGAAGAAGCCATTATCTTCCCTTTTGTTTATTACTAACTTGGAAAAAATTTTCTTTAGGAAGCGACGCATAAAACGGAGCTTCTAACTCTAACTAAGATTTAAAGTTGCCTCTCGAGCCCTTAAAATGAAATGGGTTATTAACTTCCAACATGTGTTGTATGTTAGTAATTGTGAAGTATTTACTAGAAACATTGCGAGAGCGAGAGAGGGGTAATTTATACAAATACAAAATGTACCTACACATCTCAACTTAAGTGAAGATTGGGTTACAATATTCATGAGAAAAATGTAAGACAACGTACGAGCGCTGGAATGAGTTTATCAGAATTGAAAATAAAAAACAAGTATGCTATGCTCTACTTACATTGAAATATAACTCTTGAAGATCGCTAACTAGACATTTTAATCAGATCTTAAAAATGTACGTAAATGTGCAATGATTCTATCTAAGAGAATGTACCGGGTGTCCCAACTAACGGAGTGTGTAATTGAAGATTGCGCCTGTATTATAGACAAATCTTTGATAACTTTAAAACCGCTACCTTTAGCTATAGGGAATGCAATATTAATTCAAAAGACAATTAAATTTGACATCCGATGGTGATATAAAAAGTACCATGTATTATTTAAAAATCAGGATAAGTCCAGATTTTTAAGTCGACTGTTAAAAATTGATTGATTGAGTAAGTTAATGGATCATAGATTATAAACTCACCCTGCCATAAATAAATGCGTAATTTTTGTTTCTAAATACTTCAGTAGAGCTACACTCTTTTATGCACACCCCTTGCCCTTAAGGACACCCGGTATGTGCATGAAGAATCGTGTAAAAATATCCTAAACCATTTCGTTTAAGTTCGCTCATTCATTACATAAACCGAAATATTACATTTTCCACAAGGATAAAAACAGAGAGAAAATCGTAAAATTTTCAAAGTTGGGAAAATGACAAACCAAGTGTTGCTAATGACAGTTAATCAAGACCACTCAAGACATAAACCGTTGATGACATCGTCACGAAGGTGAAAGCTTTACGATAATGAAAGGTTTAAAACAAAGAACATTTTAACAAGATTGACATGTAACCGAGTGCAAGTTAAAAAAAAGTTTTCAAAAACTCAAATTTAATAAGAATCGTCGAGAGTTGGGGGAAAAGAAAATTTCAAAAAAGAATTAAACTTTTGAAACGTTGCGATGTCTCTCAGACAATTTTAATTTAAATTTATATTACCGCCCTCTCATCTTAAAACAAAACTTTTTAATTAATTACTAAATTGCAGTAGTATGATAACGATGAAAGATAATTTTGAAATGTTCAAGTTAACTGAAATTTTATATAAAAAATGGTTGACGAAGTGCAAAATTATTTTTTTTCTATTTTGCGTCTTTTCACACTTTTTTCTTCAGTGGTCAACTCCTCGACTTATTCTGACGTTAGGAATATACCTTATACCTTAGAATATAAAGATCCAGAAGAAAGGTTAGCAACCTATTAGAAAACCATGGATGAATCATTCTTTCCGTCGAATTTATTTTAGCAGTGGCTGTCATGATCTTTCCTTATAAGTGGGAGTATAAGCAACCATTTTCATTGAAGAAATTGACCAAAAATCGCTATATTTAGACAAGGAATACTCTTTCCTGGTAGAGTAGCGGCTATTTATTCAATGTGTTTGACGTTCGTGTTTGAAAGTTAGTCTAATTAAATTATTTAAATTAATTTTATGACTGTCAAATATAATTCATCTGTCAACATGCAGTGCTGCACATTGAAGAAAATTCTCTAGAAACAGTGCTCTTATAGACTCTATAAACGAACTATTATGACGTCAAAACAGTGTTCTTATAGACTTCTTAACGTACAGGCACGTGCATATCGTTTGGTCACCCCGGCTATACGCCTAACACGAATTGTGGGTTCAACCTTAAATAACACCTCCCCTACTTAAACTGAGGGGTAACTTTATTTTGCCAAGAAGTATTAAATCAACAAACTGTGTTGGTTTTGTGATGGTTGCACCCACAGTTCGTGCTAAAGTATTGCACGGGTGGCCAAAAGATATGCACGAGACTGTACCTATCGAAATAGAAAAAAAATAGTATAACACTTGTGTCACAAGCGTTTTGGTCGCACGCAGGCACTTCGTGCGTCAAAACGCTCCACTTGACACTTATACTTTAATATACTATATAATCCTTAGTAATTTTTTACGAAAGGAAACTTTTCCAAAGTTTATAATTTATTAAGATGGACGATTTGTAATCTTTTTGATTGGGGGCAACGGCGAGGGGTAACGTGTATAATTGTGAAAACCGCAGTTTCCACAACTACAACAGCTTGAATCCCTAAATGTAGTTAAATTTTAAAGAATGGGGTTGTGAAAATGAACCAATTAATCATCGACCAAAAACTGAGAAATTACATTCGTTTTAATTTCATTTTTATCGATTCTAACTCTTTTCTCTCCTTTTTTTGTTTCAATTAAGGGTTGATCGTTGCTCAACTCGGAACTTAATTTAATATGTATTTCCCTTAATAGAATTTTTGTGAATTCTCCTCGAGTCAGCTCAATTTCCTTTTAATTTATATTTAGAGATGCAGGATGATTCATGATATGGCACGATTATGGATCATAAAAGTGACATTTCTTCTTAAATTCAAAATCAAAAATCGTGTGTTTTTCCGGCTCTTTCCGGAAAAAAAGGCATTCCGTGCTCTTTAAGCACTCTTTCTGGGTTTCGCTTCCGTACAAAGCGTCTCAAAAAATTTCAAAGTCCAAATTAGGCTTAAGCATCAGATTTTGGAAACACTAATTAGAGCAAGGAGGCCATGAGATTTCAGAGCGTAAGAATTAAAAATAAAAGAAGACCAATTCGATTGTTTTCGTTAACTATTGAAAACAGTTGTAGAATCACAAATACGAACGTCAGTTGAGCGAACTGAACCATACATCTACAAAAAGTTTTCCACCAAAAAGAGAATGAAATTGTTATGTTAGAGCCCCGGAAATTACGAGACTCTAAACTAGCTTGGTGTACATATCCGGACAATGATAAAAGACATTAAAAAATGAACAATTTAAAATTGCTTTACTCGACATTTTTTTGGCCCAAATGAGATACTTAAACATAAATTTGCTACTAGTGAAAATTTTAAAGCGCATTTTAGAGGACGTCGTTTGGAAAACAAAAAATTAAGTGTAACTAACCCCAAGGCTGATTTAAAAAAGAAAAAAATACTGTTTTTTTATAACACAAGGTGTAAAATTTTATTGCACCATAAAATTTACCCAATTTTACAAAATACTACAACCATTAAAAATCCAAATTTAATTAACGTTTCAGGTTGCATTACTTATTTAACCAATAAAATTAATCAACAAAACAAACATACAGTCAAACACGTGAAACGATGTAATATTGACACAAATATTGTTTCAGACGTATTTAAGCGAAAGATGGGGCAACAACCAACACCCATTTGTCGCTTCTCCAAGTTATTATTACTTTACGAATTAAACAGCAATTTATATAATTTAAAATGTAATAAATTTATTTATAAAATTACGCACCCACTAACTTAACGAAAAGGTACTTTATATTCCAAAGAGTTGTTTGTGGAACTGGAAAAACCTATCAATCATGTTCACTGTTAAGAAAATTCTTACTACAACGTTAAACTTGATATGATTAATGATGGTTAAGAAAAATTTGAAAAAATAAATTTTTTTTCTATGTAATAATGGTTTTAGCAAAACTCGAGGATCAAAAATATTAAATCTGGCAGTTTCCTTTTGATATTCCTACTCTTTAAAGCTTAAGAGGCAACGAACTGTAATTTAGAGCAACACATTATGCCGACTGTAAATTTCCAATCAATAATTCCGCTTCGCTTACAGTATAATTTGTAAATTTAGGAAGGTGACTTATCAAACAATCAAGCAGTCTGACTAACAAAAGCCGAAAAATCTCATACAAAGTAAAAAAACGAGTCAAGTAACGCTGCTGAGTACGACAGTTTCTGAAAAAAAGGCTCTACTTGATAAAAAATGAGACAAGGCTTTGCGTGACTAGACAAAGTCTTAGGAGTCGCTTTAAAGCAATAAAATAGTAAAGAACACGCTATCAGACGTGCAAAGCGATCGGAAGGTCGTAAACGACTCGTTCAGCCCCTTCTACAAAAAAAAAATAATACGCAAAAAGAAAATAACGGAAATAAATTACGAAAACTCTAAGCAGGGCCTGTATAGCAGTTTTCATTCGGAATCTTCAACTGAAGAGCAACCAAAGTACTCCATCAAATTTCTCATTGAAGAAGACACCCTTATTTTCTCTTCACCCCTATCGACCCGATTATCTTTTAAGTATAGAGAATGCCAACCCTATTGGCAAAAGAAAGATGTAGAAAAGGCTTTGTAATAGTATATAAAGTCTGAGAGTGTCCTAACTCCTATTTTAGAACACAGAGCAACAAACTAAAGCGGGAGGAAACTCGGAAAATATTATCTGGATGTTAGGCTAGACTAGTCCTCTCTGTTCTACTAATTTCTTCGACAGGCCTCATAGTATTCAAAAGATCCCGCACGACTAACGGTATAGAAAGTAATAGGCAGTAGGCCTGTGGACACGAGCACGAAGAAGAAAAGCCTTTTGTAACTCGAGAAAATATCAGAAAGGGTCCTAACTCCCATTTTAGAACACATCAGAGCAACATTCTAGGGATTCTCGGAAGATATTCTCTCGTGGTTAGGTTAGACTAGTTCTCTGGCCAAAGAATTCCTTCAAAAGTGCTCATAGTTTAGTGAATATATCGCGCATGATTGACGATGTATTATGTAATAGAATATTGACAAGAGCACGAAGAAGAAAAAGATTTGTAATTTTAGGAACTGTCAGAACACAGAGCTACAAATTCACAGCATGAGGAAGATCATAAATACATGGGAATAGGTAAGAATATCCCGCAAGGCCAAAGGCTAAAGGTAAGGTAAAACAGCTAAAAACCAAGGCATTGGAACACTCAGAAAATATTCGTTGGAGGTTAGGTTAGACTAATCCTCTGTTCAACTAATTCCTTCAACGGGCCTCATAGTAAGCAATGAACCACCCATGACTGACGATGTAATGTGTAATAGGCTATTGACAAGATTAAGAAGAAGAAAAGGTTTTGTAATTCAGAAAAGGTCTTAACTCCCATTTCAGAACAAAGAGCAACAAATGCACACCATGAGATAGCTCATAAGGCATGAGAATGTGATCCAACAATTCATAAATGGCTTTACATTACTGAATGGATCACCAATCGTTGATGATTAATTACAGAATAGGCCGTAGACCTATTAATGAGAAGAAGAATAAGAAAAAAGGCTTTGTGATAGTAGAAAAAGGTCTGAAAAGACCTAGACTATGCCAAAGGTTAAAAGTAAAGTAAAACAGCCAGGAACCACAGCACTGGAATACTCAGAACATATTCTTTAGAGGTTAGGTTTGACTAGTCCTCTGTCCAACTATTCCTTCAATAGGCCTCATAGTAGTCAATGGATCACGTATGACTGACGATATAGTATGTAATAGGCCGTAAGCCTATTGACACGAGCAAGAAGAAGAAAAGTTTTTATAATTCTAGAAAAAGTCAGAAAAAGTCTTAACTCCCATTTCAGAACACGGAGCAACAAACTACAGGCTGAGAAAGCTCCGAAAGACAGGGAAATAGATAAGAATGACCCACAAAGCCGAAAAAAGGCGAAGGTCAGGTAATCGATTTAAGAAATTTCCGTAATTTACTGAAACAAGCTTAATATGGCTATGCTGAACAAGGGAAAGCTGTGATCCAACAATTCATAAAAGGCTTCACAGTACTGAATGGATCACCATTCGTTGATGATTAATTACAGAATAGGCCGTAGGCCTATTAGTGAGAAGGAGAAGAAAAAAGGCTTTTTAATTGCAGAAAAAGTCTGAAAAGGCCCAGACTCCCAGGTACGGCCACAGAACAACGAACTACGGTCTGGGAAAGCTCAGACAAACACGGAAATAGGTAAAAATGACCCACAAAGCCGAAGATGACGGAAGACAAGGTAATCGAGCGAAGAAATTTCTGTAGATTACTGAAACAAGCTTAACATGGCTAGGCTGAACAAAGGATAGCTATGATCCAACAATTCCTAACAAGCTTCACATTACTGAATGGATCACCAATATTGATAATTAATTATAGAATAGGCCGTAGGCCTATTAATGAGAAGAAGCAGAGAAAAGGCCTTACAATAGTAGAAAGAGTCTGAAAAGGCCCAGACTCCCAGGTCAGACCACAGAACAAGGAGCTACTATCTGGGGAAGCTCAGAAAGACATGAAAATAAGTAAAAATGCCCCACAAAGCCGAAGGTAAGGTAATCGACCTAAGAAATTTCCGTAATTTACTGAAACAAGCTTAACATGGCTATATGTTGAACATGGGAAAGGTATGATCCAACAATTCCTAACAGGTTTCATGTTACTGAATGAATCACAAATCATTGATTACAGAATAGGCCGTGGGCCTATTAATGAGAAGAAGAAGAAGAAAAAGGGGCTTGCAATAGTAGAAATAGTCTGAAAAGGCCCAGACTCCCAAGTCAGACCACAGAACAAGGAACTACTATCTGGGGAAGCTCAGAAAGACATGAAAATAAGTAAAAATGCCCCACAAAGCCGAAAAAGGCCGAAGGTGAGGTAATCGAGCTCAGAAATTTCCGTAATTTACTGAAACAAGCTTAACATGGCTATACTAAACAAGGGAAAGCTATGATCCAACAATTCCTAACAGGCTTCACATTACTGAATAGATCAACAATCGTTGTTGAATAATTACAGAGCTTCAGACTTCTAGGTTAGACCACTGGACAACAAACTACAGCCTGGAGAAGCTCCGAAAGACATGGAAATGGATAAGAATGCCGAAGAGAAGGTAATCGAGCTAAGAAATCTGTAATTTACTAAAACAAACTTAAAGTGGTAGTCTTGGGCAAAGGAAAGCTTAAGGAATGACAAGTTGAAAAATACAAGTACAAAGATGGCATCTAAAAGCTTTAGTTCAAAACATGAATTAAGTATCGTGCGACAAACATAAAAAGTGATAAATAGGGCCTACAGCAACGTTTTCGGAAATTCGCGTAACTAAATAACGCGAGAGACATTATTAATCATTTTCAACCTAAAAAAAGGCGATAAATTGGAGATTTAAGAGAAATTTCAGACTACTTAATATAATTTAATCTCATTTTATATCCCTAAAACTAAAAACCAACAAATAACTTAGCATGGAAGTGCGTTTAAATTAAGATAAACTTGGAAAGCTTCCAATAAGAATCTCATTCCGCAATAATTTCATTTCTATTTAAGAATTTAATTAACAATTTCAGGTGAAATTGAATAAAATTCTTTTTGAAAAAAATTTAAAATCAAAAGAGTTTTTTTTTAATTTAAAACTAAAAATAAGTATCTGTAAACACTTAAAATTTTTAACACGTAATTACAACTACTGTAAGTTGTTTAAAACGGCTAATAGAAAAACAAACTGGAAAATTAACAGAGTTAAAAAAACTCGTAAACATCTTTTCTTTAAGACGAGCTTAATTTAATTTGGAATTTTATTTTTTAAATTCGTCTTCATTCACAAATTATCGTATATGAAAGGGGCAAATTTAAAACTTGAGATCAATTGTTTATAAATAAATAAATAAATAAATAAAAAGAAATTAAACGTACGTTCAACTAAAGGAAATTGCTTTTTCGACGTCCCAGTAGACGTTGTGGGATGTGTGTACGACGCCTACTTTTTCGTTTCATTAATTAAGGATGTTTTAAAAATAATTTGTTAGAAAATGTGAAAAATGTTTATTGTGGCAAACTAAAGAGTAGTTGGGTTTTATTTGGTGGTTTATCACGGATTGTTGAGGCTAATTTTTTCATACGTTTTTTAGGTTTCTCTCCACGAGTAAAAGATTATTTTACTTTGTTTTTAGACAAAACAAACTGTGAGAGTATATTACGAGAATTAAATTCGCGTTTTTTGGGCTTTATTTCTTCTTTTACACCATTACGTTATACACCAACAATGACAGGAATGAACAACTATTACAAAATCCCTAGAATTGTTTTTACAAGAGCTTTTTTCTTATCCCACAGACAGATCTTTAAATCCAATCTTCTATGACAATTATTAGACGAATTTTATTATAGACGATTCAAAATTTCCAAAGAACTACTAGACAGATTTCAAAATAGTTTAAATAAAAGTTGTAGATAGTTTCATGTAGACCAACATTTATTCATAAAGTTTTTGGTAATCTTTATTACTAAGAGACGTACGCAATTTCTTTAAAAAACTGCAATATCGAGTGGAATATTGAAAGAAATGGAGTTTTTGGGTTCAATATTTCGATATATTTCAATAGCTATTAGACGAATTTCAAAATAATTCTAATAAAAGTGGTATATAATGTCAAGCTGAACAATATACATAAAATGTTTAGCCAGCTTCATTAATAACCAACGTACCCCATTTTTTGTTAAAGGGGGAATTTCGGGTACAATATTTAAGAAAATGAAGTTCTTGGATTCAAAATTTCAAGATAACTATTGTACCGATTTCAAAATAGCTCAAATAAAATTTGTAGATAATTTCAAGCTAAACATTATTTATTCATAAAATGCTTGACCGTCTTCATTAATAACCAACGTACCCCATTTTTTGTTAAAGGTGGAATATCGGGTACAATATTTAAGAAAATGAAGTTTTTGGGCTCAAAATTTCAAGATAACTATTGCGCCGATTTCAAAATAGCTCAAATAAAATTTGTAGATAATTTCAAGCTAAACATTATTTATTCATAAAATGTTTAGCAGGCTTCATTAATAACCGACATACGCCGTTTTTATTGAAAAATGAATACTGGGTGCAATATTTAAAAAAATTAAGTTTAAGGATTCTAAATTTTTAGATAAGTGTTAGACCTATTTCAGAAATTTGAAATGGAATTTGTAGATTATTTCAAGCTGAACAATATTTATACATAAAAATTTTGGCCATCTTCATTATTAACCGACGTATACGCCGTTTATTGTTAAAAGTGGAATATTGGGTGCAATATTTAAAGAAATGAAGTTTTTAGGTTCAAAATTTCAAGATAACTATTGCACCGATTTCAAAATAGTTCAAATAAAGGTTGTAGATAATTTCAAGCTGAACAATATACATTCATAAAATTTTTGAACCTCTTCATTAATAACCGGCGTACGCCGTTTTTGTTGAAAGTGGAATATTGAGTGCAATATTTAAAGAAATGAAGTTTTCAGGTTCAAAATTTCAAGATAACTATTGCACCGATTTCAAAATAGTTCAAATGAAGGTTGTAGATAATTTCAAGCTGAACAATATTCATTCATAAAATCTATAAACCTGTTCGTTAATAACCGGCGTACGCCGTTTTTGTTGAAAGTGGAATATTGAGTGCAATATCTAAGGAAATGAGGTTTTCAGGTTCAAAATTTTAAGATAACTATTGCACCGATTTCAAAATAGTTCAAATAAAGGTTGTAGATAATTTAAAGCTAAACAATGCTAATTCATAAAATTTTTAGTATTCTTCTATTATTCATTAATAACCGACGTACGCACACCAGCATCAGTTATGCCAGATTTAAAAAATGAGAATTATTAATCCCTGGATTAATCCCCTATTATTTGATTATTGTTACACCAATTTCAAAATAGTTCAAATGTAAAAGGTAGGTAATTTAAGGCTTAACAAAGTTTATTAATAACATTTTTGAGCATTTTCATTAATAACCAACGTACGTAGACCTTAATTATTGAACCAGTTCCAAAATAGTTCAAATTTAAGTTATAAATAATTTGAATTAATGTATTAATTTCAAAAAATGTTTTGTTTTTAATACAATATTAATGAATTTTGTTTTGAACGAACACAAAGTACCGTAATAAAATCATAAACTTATGAGGTGCTTGTGGTTTCGAGACCCCAATTAATAAAAAAGCTTTTAAAGGCCATCATTTGCAACTCGAAAAATGTTTAATGTGTTTAATCGTCCAAATTGTTATTTTAATACCACGCAAAATAAATCTTTTTGTAATAGTTTTAACACATTTAGTAAAAACTCGCTAAAAACCTCGCTAAAAACTAATAAAATGCATTTATGGAACAGTTTATTAAACGATACAATTTCGGATCAAAATGTTGGATAGCGCAAAATTTCAGAATTCGAGTATCAAATCGACGTTTGTTTAAAAACAATAAATTTTTTTATTTTATCTCTTTTTCAATTCATTTCTTTCACACACATACGAGTTATTTGCTCATAATTTAGTAGATTTGATGCGGATTAACTGTCCTTTGGGATGTACTTTTCTCTGATGTTTGTATTTGAAAGCGTCAAAAAAGCATCGCCTTCACAAGGTGTAAAGTTTAACAGAATTTTAAAACTACCTTTTTCTTAGACAATAAATTTTATTTTAATACAAATCTTAAAAGGAACAATACCAGTTTAATGTACTCAAAAATATATTTTTTTGGTTTCTTTTCAAGCTAGGGTATATTGGGGCAAGAATAATGGTTCCAATGGTGATTAAATTCACAATACAAACGCCGTTATTACCGATTTTGTACAAAGAAACCAATCTAAAAGATTTGAAATGGAAACACATAAGGACTATTGATCGCATTTACTTCCTTCGTGGCTACTAACAATATAAGACACATTCTAAAGAGTTTGGTTTTAAAATATGCCATGTAATGGAAAAAAAAATTTTGAAAAAAAATTTGAATTGAAAATAAAAATTATTTTACACAAGAGAATATGTGTAGGACCTAAGGGATGTTCATTTAAATTTAAAACACATTTTCGTGTTTTTGTTTACATCCAAATGCTAATGGCGCAATGATCGTAATTAAATTCAAAAATTTTGATTGTTTACTTTTAGTGTCAGTTTATTTACAATTTTTAAATTAAAAAAATTCGTTTAAAAGGTAAAATTTTGATGTTTAAAGTTAAAGGTATTTAATAGTTTTACCTATAAAGATGACCATAAATATCCAAGCCATGAACTTCTTCATTTTTGGTGCCCTCAATTAGGTTTGCCCATTTCACCCAAAAAAAATCACTCAAAAGATCACATTTCAATGTTTTTACTACGTATCAGTTAAACTAATAACTATTTAACATAGCTGAATTTTTTTTTCTAATTATCACATTTTTTAAGGGTGTACTTCTGATATGAAGCACATGTGTCGATGAGTACACACGCGAAAGAATACCGAGACCGAGATAATCCACAAGCTACAGTCAGTGGAGTATTGACCGGGGAGACCGTCTTGCGCCGAGGTGTTTCCTCTCCCCCGCATTTAAACGTATCCGTCTCGTTCTAACCAAACCAAAAACAACCAACGTCTCACTTTCACACTTTTAAAGGATGCCGAAACTCACTGTATCTTACGCACTTTATTGCTTCTGCATTTCTCTTTTCAAAGGTAGTAATCATAAAATAGGTAAATACATAGTTGGATGTTATCAATGGAGATGCGATTTTATCCGCACGAAAAAAAAATTTTTCACCCCTTTTACAATTTTTCCCACACACTTTCTTGCCCTCGAGATCAAAGTTCAAAAAAAAAACTCGCGTTCGAACAAGTGCATTATTTGTTTTTCTTTCACGTATTCTCTTTACGTTTTTCACACACGGTATGAAAATTCGGAAAATAGTAAAAAAGATTTTCCAATAAAATTAACATACGTATTAATAAATTTCCAACTTTCATTTCCAACATTAGAAAAAAAGTGTAATAAGTTTAAATTATTCATCCCTTTCTCTTAAAGTAATTGGATTTTGGGATCGTTCGCACAATTTTATGGTAGGGCATTATCAAAACGTAGAGAAAAGTATTAAAATATGATTTCAATGGAATTTTCAACAAATTCATATTTTAAATAATTCAACAAAATTGAAAGAAAGAGTACAACCTTCTCTTTGTAAAAGTTTATTTTTTGCTATTTTCTCAAGAAAAATATGAATAAAAAAGTAAATTAAATATTTATACGAGTTTTTGTTAAATTTTTAAATAATTGAATGGAACCCACATTTTTTTATAGTTTACAGGAGCGCACTAGGGTATGTTTACGTTGAGGGGAGCATCAAGTTTTATACGAGCTCACAAGCTAGGAAAAAACCAAAAGAGCTATCAAACGGTACTAAACTAGACATTTTATCACATCGACGTTAGGGGTCGCGACATTCAACTTTTTATTTTCTTATGGAGACCTTAGTTTTAGAGACGCAAGTTAAATTAAATTAAGTATTATTTATTCAATTTCAAGGGTTTCTGCTCTCGCCAACCTAATGGAGAGATCTGATAGGCAAATAAAAGAAAAACTTTATAAGAAGAGTTTTGGAGCCACATGCCCAAGTCCATATTATCCAGGTGTCATAAACCTTTTCAAAAATTGACACTAGCTGTAATCAGTGATGTGAGTCCTGATTTATTTTGAGAATTACGAAATTAATTACCGTAATTTACCGGTAATTTACCGTTTTCAATTACCGTTAATTACCATATAGTTGGGCAGTTATGTAACCATGTAAGTTGTAATTTTTGCCTGGAATTACGAACGTAATACCGTAAATTACCGTAGTTAAATGTTTCCAATACTGCGTATTTTTGGCGGTAAACTACGGCGGTAATTTACCAATTTCAAAATAGAATAAGTAACCTAAGAAATAAAAGTGGTAATAAAAAATCGTAAATTACGCGAGTTATTTACCAAAATTTTAAATTACGGTAATTTTACATCACTAGCTGTAATATTATGTAAAATATCTGAAATTATGTAAATGTCACATACTGTAGAATAAAAAAAGACACAGTTTTAATTTTGTAAGTATCTGCGAGCAATTTATTTTTCAATTTTCTTACGTTATTTCTGTATTTTGTTTACCTCTCTACGGATATAAGAACAAATATTATACAAGAAGAGAGAAGATGAAATGAAACAAAAACCCACTTTTACACTGTACTGAAAAAAACAATAAATGTAATTTTTCATTTGTTTACATATACTTTTATTTTATTTTCAGTTACTTGTTTAATGATTGATGGCGTGCGGTTTATGAAATGTCAAATTTATACAATACATAAAGCTAATTTAGGGTTTATTTAGTTATCATATTAAACATTAAGATTAGATTTTACATTATGTTTGGATAATTTAAGAAAATTATAAGTTTTCCAAAATTCTACAACAGTTTTTCCCAACCCAACTGTCACAAAATAATATTTTATTATTAGTATACCTAAGTAATATATTATATTACTTACTTAGTAGGCCTGGGCACCTGAACATTTTACAGGATGGTGACTACGGCTCTCAGCATTCTCAGTCATCGGGAATTAACATGTAAAATTATACTTTGGTAATTTTTTTCTGCTTTCCTAATTATTTTATGCCAAAAAGCTTCAAATAAAAGTTGTAGGGCACAAAGTTCTGCATCGAAAACAATAAAGATCTATGATTTTGCATGTAGAAATTAGATGTAAAAATGTCGAAAATTGCCTCAAAATAACAATAGCCATGGATTTCTCTTTTCACTTTGACACTGACAAATAAATGTTTCCTACGAACTAACCTAACAAACATTTGAAATGGATTATTAAAATTCATGGCTATCCCTAAGTACCTATAGTTTTCGCTATTTTCACGTTAAGTTTCTGCTTTTATAAAACATGGAAGATACATTTTTTCTGCAAACGTCAAAAAAGTCGACTTTGTGTGTCACTCAGTATGTAAGGGTTTAACTTTCCTGCCTTGGCAAGAAAACTTGTCAAACAAAGTACTTTTTTCTGCAAACGTCAAAAAAAGTCGACTTTGTGTCACTTAATATGTAAGGGTGAAGTTTAACTTTCCCGCCGTACCAGGATAAATTGTCAGCAAAGTACAATCTAGACTAGGGCTTCACGCGAGAGTCTCGCATGCCTATCTCTCACTTGCAACTTTGTGCGAGAAAAGCCGAGGCGAGAGTTAAGCTAGGTTCATAGCTCTCCGTTGATACGTTTCCGTTGGTACGTCGGCCAATCAGAGCAGAGCATTTTTCAAGTTTGACGGATGAATTTAAAAAATACTCTGCTCTGATTGGCCAACGTACCAACGGAAACGTATCAACGGAGAGCTATGAACCTAGCTTTAAGGTTTCTTATGGGATGCGAGCCTCTCGCGTGAAGCCCTAATCTAGACCATTGAATAAACAGCCGTTACTCTACCAGGAAAGAGCATGCCAGGTAATCGTATGTGAATGCAAAGGTTGTCTAAATATAGCGATTTCCGGTCAATTTCTCCAATATAAATGGTTGCTCATACTCCCACTTATAAGAAAAGACCATGACAACCAATGATAATGTAAATTCGAAGCAGTAAGTCATCCGAGGCTTTCCAAAATGATATTTCCGTCGCATTTTATATTATAGGCAACGGTTGTCAAGGCTCCTTCCTGTCTCTCTATATTCTATGGTCTAGACAGACAAAGTAAATTCTTAACCCAACTTAATTTTTATTTTTTAACTTAAAAAATGTTATCTACTCATTTGTAATGTAAAAAACTTAATGTTTATTAAATTTTCCTTTATAATTAGTTCGTTGCGTTTAATAATTAGCTTTTTTATTCCAAATTAAAGTTAATTTTAAAAAATATTTGACAATTGAACTACAAGTAATTGACAAGAGATGGTGCTCTTTCAAAAATCAAAATTTTCAGTTTTAAGCTTTACGTTTGCAGAAAAAACATAATGTTTTATACGGACTCAAAGTAGCGAGTGTGACTCGCCTGTATTGTCGGACTCGCTCGCTACGCTCGCTCTTCAGCCAAACACAGTCTTGTCACACAAAACGTCACTTTGTCTCCTTATAAAACAAATAACTATTCTCTGTTTAGACAGACATAGTCAATCTTAACCCAACATAATTTTTATAACGTAAAAACTGTTTTCTAAGCATTGTAACAAATAATTACAAATAATTGACAAGAAATGATGCTTTTTCAAAATTCGTAGTTTTACGTTTAAAAAAAATGTTTTATACAAAGTGAAGATAGTTTTGTGTCACTCGTCTGTATTGACGAAATTGCTCGCTTTTCAGCCAAACCCAGCAGTCTTGTCATACAAAACAGTACTTTCTCTCCTAATAAAACAAAGTATCTACTATTGTTTATTAATTTATATAAATCGATAGGAAGTGTTCGAGCTCTTTGTGCCCCCCCCCCCTATAAATAAGTCACTAATAAGTCACTGTCTTTATCTACTCCAGTCCCCATTTATCAAATTTCATCAAAGATTGATTTCAACCAAGAGTACTGACTTTTTACCCGATTTACCTACTATTTTTCTGGCTGTCCACCCGTCTCGTCTGTCTGTAACTTTTTCTATAGCTTTTCATCTGTCTCTATCTATCTTACAGTTATCTAACGTCCACTATTCGTGATTAAAATAGTTTTGACTTGTCTCTTTTTTAATAATTAAACGACGAACTAATAAGAATCCGATAAGGCCCGACTGACACAGGTCGATCCCACTGGCTACAAAAAATATTGACCCCAAATGTTCCACAGCTAAAACCTCCACTTTACATACTTTAAAAATGACAATTTTAAATATTTATATGTTTTTCCATTTATTGATATTTGCCCCCAACTTCATTTAGTCCTGACTTCATCGGCGATCGCTGGCTCGCCGGCAGGGAAAGTCCGGCCCTGGAACTCGACACAAAATTGAATCGAGAAGGCTATACATATCATGTATGTAGTTTAAAACGAAAAGTAAAGATATAAATGATTTTCAGACATAGAAGAGATGTGTTTTAAATCTTCTAATTTATTTTGTAGAAGCATTTTTCTTTATGGCAACTCGATCTATGTTAATTTATTTTCATTTTTGTATGTTTGCTTGATGCTAAAATATCAAATAAACCTATAAGGCCCTAACTATTTTCTTCAATTATATATATTAATAGGTTAATTATTAGAAACATCTGTAAATGTCTACGTTAATGATCTATGAAATTTGAAATCTGTGTTTAGTAGCTCGGCCCCCTTTTTTGCTAACAAACACCAAAATCCACTGAATCGAGATGGCTATAAGCCATTTAAATAATTTAGAATGGTTAATGAAAGTTATCAGGTATTATTCAAATAAATGTTAGTTTTTCCAACTGTGAGCGTGGGGTGTTCAGTACATCACCCCATCACCTATTCAGCATATTAATGTTTCATATTTATGCACATACTTAGAAGATCCTTGGTAAATATTCTGAAAAATTACGATAAGAAAGAATATTAATATTTTACAACACACGTTATAACACGGTGCACGTTTATTTTAAACAGTGTCGGATTAAAGTATTTAGAAGCCGTAGAAAAACATCGATTTTATAGCCCATTTCACAAGAATTGCTGACAATTTCTTTTTTAGTTTCAGAATTAAGTTCAATTTTCACTTTTTCCTATACATTTTATTAAGTTTATGGACGTTTTGATTTCCCATGAGTTCAAAATTATAAAAAAAAATTTGAAAATGTCTGTCTGGTTGTATGTAATGCCCGTTAACCAAAAACTACTGAAAGGACTTTGATGATTTGAGCCACTTTAACCAAATTTAAGTGTTATTTCGGACGCATTTCAGCAAATAAATAATCTACTTTTGAAATCGTTTTACCTTTAGACAGTAGCGGCCTCGGAGTCAAAATGGGTTTAATAAATTTTCTCAAAAATTAGTTCGTGTCAATTTTTAATTTTGGATAAACCTACGTATAACAAAAATTAAAACAAAACCACTTTGAATGAACGAAACTCTCGGTCATAGGTATAAACATACAAAATCATATTTCGGCGATTTCCTGATTCCCAATTAATTTTACAATAAAAATCTTCAAAGTTATAAAGCAGAAAATTTTGCATTTAAATCAGCAAACAAAATAAATTTTGGATGCTTCTAAAGGCCATAAATTTAATTTGAAAATTTCGAAAATTAACAGAAATAGCGATTGCCTTGCAACACAAGTAAAAATTGTCAAATGTTTTACGGAGCATGGTTTTACGCTTTATTTTAAAAAACAATTTTTGAGGGCAATTTTGGGGTAATTAAATTAACTGAAACTAAAAATAAAGTAGTATTTATAGTGGAATAGAATTAGGATTTGTACGGATGTTAGCTCCCATTAGCAATTTTATGCTTGAATATAATTGAGGACTCCGTCCTGAACAACCCCTGACAGTTTTGACAATTCAACTAGTGTGGCAACATTTAAAAAAATGGCCTTCTTCTTTCACTTTCACGTTTTCGTTCTTAAAATAAGAAATAACTCGAGCTGTAATCAACGGATAGAAAAAAGTTATGATAAGGAATTGTTTGGGATTTAATACCGCAAAATTCTAGCCCAATTGCGAGACTTTCACTCTATTAGATTTTCCTAAAAACCTTCCCGAAGTTAAGAGGTTGTCAAAAAATGTTTTCTTTATTTATTCTGAAAGAAGTAAGCCAATTTTAAAGATATTGCACAAAAAGATGTTACTTGACTAATAAAATTAGCATGCCAAATAGGAGTTTACAAAATGGATTTCAATAGCCGCAATATGGATTTCTGCACAATTTATTGAAGGTGCTTCCATTTTGTGACATCTTATAGAATTTAAACAATTTTTTTTTTCAAATCTCAATATTCTAATGTACTTTGTGATGCAATAAAAAAGGATATTTTGTTTCGTCATTTACTATGGATTTTTGTCCTTTTTGTCAAAACGCGTTTTACAAAAACTGTTCTATCTCTTCTAATTTTAACTAAAACAATTGTATATGCTTAGCCAAATAGAGTTTTTGAAGACCTTTCATTTAAAAAAAGAATTGTTTAATTTGGCTAAACAGAAGAGTAGAGAGTTGCCTTTTCGTGTTAGCAATTGCAGTGGCCGAACGCCTAACCTTTTTTAGGTTATTTTTGGGTCAAATGAAAGACAGAATATTTATTCATTCATGTATATCATTTAAAAAATATATGCTCTTTTTAATTCAACACCAGAACAGGAAGTATGAGTCGAAACGCAAGAAATTTTTTTTAAATCCGGCAAGACTCGCTGAAACCATGGTAAAATTTAATAAACGAGCATTTTCTCACTACCGATGCTTGCATGTACTTTCCATAGGATATGCGTTTGTAATGGACCGGTTTAATATTTAATGAATTTTTAGAAGTAACTGCTTAAGTTATTAACAAAATCAAAAAATACCTGCACATTTGGATGTACGTGAAAAATTACCTGACTTGACTGACTTAAAAAGTCTTAAGTTGACTTAAAAAGTGCATATATTTTTTAAATGATATACATGAATGAATAAATATTCTGCCTTTCATTTGACCCAAAAATAACCTAAAAAAGGTTAGGCGTTCGGCCACTGCAATTGCTAACACGAAAAGGCAACTCTCTACTCTTCTGTTTAGCCAAATTAAACAATTCTTTTTTTAAATGAAAGGTCTTCAAAAACTCTATTTGGCTAAGCATATACAAATTTGTTTTAGTTAAAATTAGAAGAGATAGAACAGTTTTTGTAAAACGCGTTTTGACAAAAAGGACAAAAATCCATAGTAAATGACGAAACAAAATATCCTTTTTTATTGCATCACAAAGTACATTAGAATATTGAGATTTGAAAACAAAAATTGTTTAAATTCTATAAGATGTCACAAAATGGAAGCACCTTCAATAAATTGTGCAGAAATCCATATTGCGGCTATTGAAATCCATTTTGTAAATTCCTATTTGGCATGCTAATTTTATTAGTCAAGTAACATCTTTTTGTGCAATATCTTTAAAATTGGCTTACTTCTTTCAGAATAAATAAAGAAAACATTTTTTGACAACCTCTTAACTTCGGGAAGGTTTTTAGGAAAATCTAATAGAGTAAAAGTCTCGCAATTGGGCTAGAATTTTGCGGTATTAAATCCCAAACAATTCCTTATCATAACTTTTTTCTATCCGTTGATTACAGCTCGAGTTATTTCTTATTTTAAGAACGAAAACGTGAAAGTGAAAGAAGAAGGCCATTTTTTTAAATGTTGCCACACTAGTTGAATTGTCAAAACTGTCAGGGGTTGTTCAGGACGGAGTCCTCAATTATATTCAAGCATAAAATTGCTAATGGGAGCTAACATCCGTAGACCTCTATGACCGTCCCCTATCTCTATTCCACTATTAATTTTTTTTTTATTATACTTGCATTATAATCTGCCAATTTCACACTAAAAAGCGTTCATAAAATCGTCTTTATTGCACAAGTGCTCTATAAACTCGTCTAGGTAACAACAATAATATTAACTGTTGTGTGACTGTTGTTCTCCTATGTAAACACAAAACATCTCTGTGGCAACAAATACATTCGAAATCGGCACGCTTAATTTTCAAATTTTAAATACAGATTTTTCCTCTTTTATAGAGGTTTTAGTTGCAATTATAATAAAAAATAGCGTATAATACTTGTGTATAAGTAGACTTTATCGCATACGCGCCATTACAAGCACTCGCAAGCTCGCGCTTGTAATTTTCGTCGCTAATGCGATAAAGTCTTTCTTATACACATGTATTATAATATACTATTCTAAATATCTATTACTCATTATAAAATAAATTCAATAATTGAATATAAAATAGAAAATTATTTTGACAGATAAAGTGCAAAACATTTGACAATTTTTACTTGTGTTTCAAGGCAATCACTATTTCTGCTAATTTTCGAAATGCAAAAAATTGCATTGTGCAATACAGTCTTCCAAACGAATCCAGAAACTCGTTCTTTTTGTTCTATTGGCAAAATTAGGGGCAGCTTTTGGAATCACGATTTTGATTGAACTCCAAAATAGGTCATATTTAACGTTTAAACTTTAAACCATAATTTATATCGCCTAGTGAAAAGCATTATTTCTTAAATTTTTAAGCACACACATGTACCACGTTGTACCACCGAATGAATGAATGAATAAATGAATGTTGAAGTTTAGGCGAGTAAACAACTAAATTATTTGCGCCACATAAAAAAATTATTACAAATGTTAAAAAATAATTTTTCCATTTACTAAAATAACCTGAATAATACATGTCTGAAATTTTGCAAAAAAAACTTTTTAAACACCCTGTATGTTTTTTAATTACCGTAGGGTAGGCGGCTAGGTCCACTTACAAAAATACCTTAATTTCCTACTTAAACATCCCTTAAAAGCTACCTTTGGTTTTATCTGAACCAAAATAATAAAGATCTGAAGGTATGAAAAACCTCATGCATGCGTGCGAAACAATCATTTTTACAGACCTACCTTGACGTCATATTTCTGCCCTTTTGTGCATCCACTCTCAGCGTACTTGAATTAAATTTCCTTTAACAAAATGATTTCATTCAACTCACACATAAATGAAAGTCTAATTTTTCAGTAGTAAAAAACAAATAGACAATCACCTTAAAAAGATCCACATAACTTTTAAAAGCACCCCAGGTCACATTTTCACACCAGTTAGAAAATTATCTACTAATTACTTCACTTATTTTGCTAACAAATTAAAAATTACTGCACTACGTGTACTAGTATACTAATTTGAAAATATACTGTTTGAAAAATACAAGTTTTAACGTGTCGCAGATAACACTTTTATTATCGACTATCGTACACCTGAGCATTTTTGATTAAAATTTAACACAAAGTAAATTAGAAATTGTTATTATTTGACTATTTTTATTTAATAAAAGAAAATATTCAAAACTTTTAAGTAAAGCTCCTCTGAATCATAAATTAAAATAACTTAATATACAAGGTCCTTCAAAAATATGGAACAATGGTTGTAATGGCATAATAATTATGGAATGTAACAATAAAATATCTTCTTATAAAAAATTTATTTTTTCCTTAAAAGTAAAAAAATTATATTTAAACAGTGTCTACTAAAAATTTTTTTTTTCAAGTGTCTGGAAAACCTTCCATGCTTCCATTAGTTTGATTAGCGCTATCAACGACCAGCTAAATGATCTACATCAATATTTTTACACCCTGTCTTAACAAATACACATTGCTACCCCTAACAAGTGGCCCTTAAATCAAAAAAGAAAATTTATAGAACAGCATTAAAATTGTAATGTCTACTTATTCAATATTTTTCTTTTTATTAGATATTTATTTTTACAATATTTATTACAAATATTTTGATCTACGATGCGGTTTATAACCCGCATGATTTGAAAAAAGAACAAAAAAGGTGGTAGAAAATCGATATAATACTGTTTGCGCAAAAACGATGAAAATATAGAAAAACTCAATTCCTTTTAAACTCGAACACATGAAAAGAAAAATAAGCCCTCTGTACTATTTTCCACAACCCACATGCAAAGAAACCCATATTTCTTCGTTATTTACATTAAGCTTTGTTTCTTATTTTTGTGTTTAAAAAACAAAAACCTTTCTTAACGTGAAAATTATTGCTTTAATTTTCATTTTTTGGGGATTTTTGGAAATGGTCATTCCTAAAGACAAATTGCGGGTTATAAGGAGACAACTTACATGATACAAATGGATTAGTGAGAGAATTCTTCTCTTCTCCTCAGAGCTGGGAAAAAAAGTGAAATAGTAAAGGAAATTTAATGCACTACAACTTCTTTTCTGAGGCTGAGGTGCTAGAGGCAAAAATGTGACGAAAAACATGAGGCAATTTTTTTTCATACATACTAACGATTTTTGATGGCGGATATCTCAAAAACTATAAGGAATAGAAAAAGAAAAACACAAGCAATCTTATAGGAAATTTAATAGGCTTTCATTTTACTAAGGGTAATTTTTTCCCCAAAATACTAGATATAAGCAAATACCCCAAAAACGGGACCTTTTCACTTCTCTTTCCCTTAGCCATGCATCTAGAACCAGGGTCTTTTAGTATTTTTACCTCCTAGTCCTAATTTCCAAACACATTAATAAAATAAAATTCCACCCTCTTTGATAAGACATTTGATAAGAAATTAAAAAAATGAAGAAGGTGGTCCAGTTCGCTTGTGCGAGAAATTAATTTTAAGAAAACCCCCAAATGTAACAAGTAATCGATTTTTGGAACTAAAAGAATAGTGAGATCGCGATACTGGGTGTGACAGTTCGAATTCGAGATCGAACTAGAAGCTCGGAGGTGCTAAATACAAAACCTTGTACGATGAACAAGGCCAGACGGAGCAAATGGAACCAGACGTGAGCAGAATAGGTAATGAGGGAACTGCAAAAGTAGAATTTAAATAAAAATTATGAATCACTCAAATCCAGTAGACTTCTGAGAGTAATCTTAGTATTAGGGGGTGTGGAGTACAGGAAAACTTATCAAAATTACCACCATTGACATTGCTTATTTTTATTTGTCTTTATAAAATTATCGTAATAAATAGGTACTCCATTGGAATACTAAAAAAGATAAATGCTTTATAATTGCCGCTTTTTAGCTCTCAACATGTCGACATAGTAGCTTTTGATAACTACCCTTAAGCATCGAGCCTGTCGGACCCTCCAGCATGCTTCAATCAGCCAGACAAAATTATTTCGAATATTTTTTCCCTAAGGATATTATGTACATTGCGCATAAATGAAAATAACTATTTACATTTTAATGTGGGTTGTTTAGCATTGGTTTTTATTTCCACTTTACAATTTCAAATTTCAACCCACCACAAATAATAATAATAATAATTTAGTAAAAAAGCTTGTTAAAAACTTATTATTTATAGCAATTTATTCGTTTAAAGTTTGTTTATGGAGGACCAATTCAGATTATGACTAACCCCGCGCCTACACTTTTAACCACTTTATTATCGATATACTTATCTCAAACAGAAAACCCATTTTTCATATTAAAAAAATTTTTTTTAATGAAAAAATATTATGCACTTTATGTCATAAATCAAATTTTATTTAGTATGAAGAAGAAAATGGATAAAAACTAAATAATTTTAAATTTTGAATACACATGCGACATCTATGATTTATTATGCGAACTCAAAACACGGACGCAACTTTAGAAGTTTTTTATTTAAATATTAAATCAATTATACACTTCATTGAAGTTTTTTTAGTTTAAATTAAATATTTTTTTATATAAATTATAAAAGTTTAAGCGAGTTGAACTTTTTACATTTGACCAGTGGTCAACTTTAGTCCTTTTTTACAACTTTTTCATCAAAATAAATTACCTATCATAAGTTTAAAAATTTATCCTACTACTGGGAATAATTTTTTTTAAAACTTTTTTAGCAAGATTATTCTCTAAATGATAAAAGATAAACTTAAGAACAAGTTGGGATGTAATAATTGGTATTAATTTTAAAGTTTCTTATCAGATAATTTGAAATTCCTTAAAATTTTCTTTTTAATATTTATTAACATAATTTTGAAATTTGTTTTTATTTACATTTTTGTAATTAAGTTCATGTAAAATTAAAACAGCTTATTCATAAAAAGGTGAAAAAATGCAGTTTGCGTGCAAGTTGTGGAACGGAAATAATTCATTAAAGAAAGCATAATGCCGTATTTTATTTATTCTTGTTAGAATTGTAGTGAAAACCTTCAATTCAAGGGAAGAAACGCTATTAAAACTGTTTGACGATAAACGTGAGGCAAAAATTTCATACATTAAAGATTTTTGCGGGAGGATATTTTAAAGAAAGGGGCCGTTTTTGGGGTTTTTGCTTATATCTCAAGAACAGTAGGTCCTAGGGAAAAAATTCTTGTATAAAAATGAAAGCTTATCAAATTTCCTACAAGATTGTTTCTATTAATTTTTTCTCTATTCGTTACCCAGTTGAAGATAAAATAATACAAAGAATTAAATTGTTTTTTCATACAGAAACGACTTTTGCGGTCCGATATTTCGAAAACTATAAAAAATAGAAAACAATTAATAAAACAATCTTGTAGGAAATTTAATAAGCTTTCATTTTACTAAGAACGATTTTTTTCCCAGAACTCACCGTTTTCGAGATATAAGCGAAAACCCCATAAACGAAACCTTTCCACCGCTTCCCACCCTTAGCCCTACAGCTAGAAGCGAGGATTTTTAGCATTTTTATCTCCTAACTACTCCAAACACATTCCTGAAAACAAAAATTACACCCTCTTCCACATAATATTTCATAACCTATTCGTTGACTACTCCAAATATAATCTCAACACCCGGTATAAAAGAAGAGCAAATGAAACACTGACCAAGTACCATGTACATGAACTTAATCTAGTCCCATTTATACTTTTATAATTAATCACCTGTATAATCGAAACAATTTAATAATAAATTTGTAAGGGAAAAAATCGTCTTACATTTGCTGTAAACTGCAATTTAATAAATCAAATAATTAATTAAAAGAAGCACGAGTTGAAATATGTTTTATTGTAACTTTTTGTGAATCAATAAATATTTCAACTTAAACCAAATGGATTTACTTTAGACCTCCTATACATACAGCTACTTGAATTTAATTGCTCATGAAAAAATTACTAAAGACCTTAATTAAATCAATTTTTAATTTTTTATACGTATCCTTGACTTAATTATAATAAATTAAATTTAAAAAGAATACCCATTAGAGTACTAGAGACTATAATTTGACCAATTTAAAAGTTCTTTTTGCACACTTTGAAACCTTTTAATTAAAACTTAAAATCAACATTTTACAGTAAATAGATTAAGTAGAACACTAACAACATTTTTAAAAATTTTATCCGATGAGTTCTTCAGTTAGGTTTTAAACTTCTTCTCGTAACGGTTTTGAGATCGTGTCGCAATAAAATGAACGCTTTTAATGTTTTTTTCAAAAGTTAACAAGTCATTATTTTATTAATTACCCCATTTACCCTAGTCATGTTAAAGTGTTAAAAAGTTAAAATTATTTTAGTGCCCATTTTTGGAAAAATGGTGGAATTGAAGGGTTTAATTCAAACTTTACTATTTTTATCTATTTTTGGATTTTCTTATGTTAACGGTAAGTTTGTATTTTATTTAAAAAGGCGTTTTTTTGTAAAATTTTGAATTTAAAGAAAATTTTGAATTTCATAACCAAAACAAAAACCATATCAAATCCGTGAGTTTTAGATTTGTGATTTAACAATTGACCAAAAATCGACTATTATTTAACCGAAGACAATTTAATTTAAAAAATGTTAAATAACTAACTGTAATTCGAATTTTACCGAAAATTTCAATTTACATAAAGTTAATTTTTTTACAGCTTCCGCAGATGTACCAAATGCATTTGATGCAAAATATTGGAGATGTTACTTAAAAAGAAATTACCAGTGTCCCGACAATAACATTAAGTTTTACTTATACACAAAGTAAGTATCTAAAAATTTTTTTTTAATTAGCACCAACAAAACTCATACAGGGATGGGCGTGCAATTATTCCAAATTATCTCTTTCAAATGGAACAACAATTAATTTTATTTTTGTTAGTGAAATAAAAGCGTTAATGAGACAATATTTAGTGCACTATTTAATTATTGTTACGCTTGATGCTTAAGTAAAAGTGTAATGATATGCTTACACCTCAATAAATCAGTTTTAAATGAAAGAGAATTCTTTTAAAGAAAGTAATAATTTTATTAAGTACTTTTTAGTACCTACTATTCTACATTTTTACGATAAATTCATTACTTTATATAGGCCAAGTTTTTGCTTTTACAATTTCTGTTCATTTCGAAGACTTGGAAAGAGAATTACTTATACGTAAAATTAGAGAGGATAGGATGTGCCATCATTTCCAAATATTTATAATCTCCATCCCCTTTCAAATAAATAACTATTTATATTAAGTGTTAAAATGCTTTTGATTTGAAGACTCTCAACTCCCTTGGGAGAGCATGCTCTAAGATAAACTGCTGATAACTGTCACATCTCTAGATATCTCCCTCTAGAAAGATTGATGGTCTAAAATTGTCCTATACTCGTTTACAAACAATGAACAGAGCAGGGCCGTAACCAGGAGTACGCCAGAGCAGGCTGAGCCTGTCCTAGCTAGAGTTTACTAATGATTTCGCAATAATAATAGAACGATAAGCTCCTAATTGCAGTTTCCAATAAGGCGGAGAAGAAAACATTGATTTTGAAAAAGCATAGGAGAAAGTCAAATTTTTACAAACTTTGGACATAAAACTTTCATCCTCAGAAAAGATTAGAGTAGTCAACAGATTTATAAAAACCCAAGAGAGAGAGAGAACTCTGAAAGCTCTAGAAAAATTATAGAGAGCACAATCATCAATAACAACATTCAGATACTGACAGACAGCTTAGAGGTGCTCACGGTCCTAAACAGCTACAATAGGTGATTTCCATTATATTTTCTGAACTGTCCTTGTGGTACTGTTTAGAACTGTACCCAACTGTTCCCAAAAATTAACAAAAGGAACGTTCTTTTGTGCGTAATCTTCAGTAACAACAATTTAATCTAATCCTAAAAAATAGGGTAGATCGAGAACCGATGATGAGCCTAGGGGAGCCTGCTTGAATTGAAGGTTGCACAATGAGACACAACAAGTGACCTAAATTATCTCGCTCTACACTTTACTATATCCATCAAGACACTTCTGTAGGTTGGTAAATAATTATTGGATAGACAAAAAGGGAACGCTGTAGTTTCATACTTCTGGCTTTTAAGATCGTAGCTATAAATGGACAAGAAGATCTAAAAATAAAAATATCTATGCAAGAAATAGTACAGGCAAATTACCCTAAAATTAGGGGTTACCTTGCAGGTGTCCTAAATAACATACTAGAAGTCCCCAAGAATCCCGTGTGAGCTTCCTCCAATATTGTGGATCTTAGTCCCTCAAGTGCAGTTTTTCGCCATTTACTCTGCCAGGTTGCATTTAATCGTAAAAGTAGCTTAGTAATATTTTATTAAGCATCAAATTATCTATTAAATAAGTTATAGAACACATATCTACGATTAAAGGGCGTGGAGTAGTACGTTACTGAAGAATAATGCTTCAGAAGAATTTTAAGATAATTTGCATTCACAAGGAGATGTAGGAGAAACTATATTTTCCTCTGTTCTTTTCAAGATTAAATTACAATGTAGTTTTAGAAATTTCAAATAAAAAGTAATGCGTAGGTATACCATGAGCATACCTATACTGAAAAAAATTGGCTATACTCTCTACAATGGCTTTGATAGCTTGGAAGCTGGGCTGAAGTCTTCATACCAACAATTACATATTCATAAACAGTATTTGGGTTATTTTACTTTAACATCCCTCCCCTCTTATCAATGAAAATTTAATTGTTAACAGTCCTGAGCTTGAAAGCTAGTGCCCGATGTGTCAACTGGATTTTCTTGTTCAGTGGCACTCATATAGCTGATCCCCAAGAGATGGGCCCAATGGGCCCGAATGTATTTAGACTAAGATATTTTTGTAATGAATAGGGCGGAGCCAATGCTCAGAAACGAAAATGTGTTTGGTAACATCTGATCGCAACAATTTTAGAGATACAGAGACAGAGAGAACTCGCTCCCTCCATCTGTACTACGCAAGATATTGGCTACGCCCTATTCTTTACGTAAATATCAACGTCTACTATCATCTCGATTTTTATATTATCGTAGTCTATTATTGTTAAAAACCGAAAAGTTTTAAAGAAATTCTATTTAATTCTTTGAGTCATCAGTAAAAGATTCAAAAGCAAAAAATAGGAGTTTATGAAAATCCCTCAATGTTGAGGACTTACCTTTGATGAAGATTCTGTCTCGATAGCAAAATGATGCTCCACTGATCTGAAAAGAAATAAAATATGTTAATTATATTAGTGGATGATTTTCGGTCTTTTAAAGTAAATTAAAACTAAAAAACTTTGTTGTACCTCGTTTAAAAAATTAAAACGTTTTAAATGTAAGAAAATCCAACAAAATTCCCGTATTCATATTCTTAATTAAATTCACGTACCTAATTAAAATTAAAAACATTTCGATTTTTACACTAATAATAATTAAACCAGCTGGAGCAGGTATTGCAAATTTCGACTGATTTGCACGTCACTATAGAAACAATCGAAACTACGAACTGCAGGTGTGCAGATAAACTTAAAATTTAATTCCAATACCAAAAATTTTCTTAAAACGATAAAGTGAGAAATTATCAATTGGCAGAACTCGAGGCTTAAAAAATTTTTATTGCGCCTTTTAATTAATTATTTATACCAATATCATTGTTGGCTTGTTTTAAATTGTTAAAATTTAATTTTCAACTATAAAGCAGCTAAAATTAATAAAAAATAGTTACTTTTTCTTGGATTGGAAAAAGTTAAAAATGTAGGAGCAGATGCGGCGGGGGCCCTTTTTAGAAGGAGCCCGGGTGCTTCGCACCCACTAAATTGTTTTTCTTCATTGCTCCATTCTTCGTCTTCTCTTAGTCTTAGGTACACACCTAAAACAACTGTTACAAAGAACTTTCTTCACCTTCACTCAGACAGAAATCAGTCGGTGTGAAACTTATCGACTCAGATGATGAGACTGGCAATGAACTGAAACTTAAAGACTAAAATCAACTTGCTAAACAAATATTGCTCACTCTTGAGTGACACACAGATTCGGGCTGTTCTCTATAAGCTATAACCGACAGGTTGGTCCTTCCACTCAATTGAAAACAAGGAAAAAACGTGGTCTAACAAAAGTACCTATAACATTAATTATTATGCTATCCATACCTCTACATACCTTTCTGAATTTTCTTTCCTGTATGTTGTAGTAAAATGTCAAACTGAAAGATCTTTTCAACTTTCAGATCATCAGGAACTCAAAGAAAACGCATCGATTTAAGAAGTAATATAGCCCTTCAAACAGCAGGATGGAATCCAAATCACTACAACGTGTTTATCATTCACGGATTTAACGGAACATTAACTTCGAGAGCTTTCAAACGCTTACGAAATTGTAATTATAAATTAATTGCAAACTCGAAACTTTTAATAAATATTTATTTTAGCATTTATCGATCGTGGCGATCATAATGTTTTCATGATCGATTGGAGCCAACTCACAAGATTTCCTTGTTACCTCTCATCGTTATCAAATATGAAACTTGTATCTCAATGTACTGCACAACTATATTCGCGTTTAATGGAAATGGGTGCTTTAGCTAAAAAGACCACTTGTATCGGACATTCTTTAGGAGCGCATATTTGTGGTATGATAAGCAACCATTTAGATGTAAAACAATATAAAATTGTTGGTAAGGGTGCAAACTTAAACAATTAAAGCGATTACAAATCACCTAATATTGTTGGTAGGATTGGATCCAGCTCGTCCTCTTATAGACAGGTTCGCTAACTCCTACTTTAAAGTAGGTCGAGAAGATGCTCATCAAGTTCTGATCATTCATACGAATGCAGGACTTTTGGGCGCAACTGGCTACATAGGGCACGTTGATTTTTGTATTAATAATGGAATGATGCAGCCAGGATGTAGAGGACACATGATTCGTAAGTTTTAGACTTGTGTTAAGCTCAGTTAAAAAATTAATTTTTGTAGGTCGCTCACGATGCAGCCATTTCCAAAGTGTTTGTTTTTATACGCAAGCTATTCAAAATAATATAACTTTTAGAGCTATACCGTGTAGTTTAGACTGTCCTAAAAAGAGCGGTACAATAAATAGCTTAATTAAAGGAAAACCATTAATTATGGGTGTTGATATACCAATGACGTAAGTTACATTTTAAACGTTAAGCCAAAATATGCTAAAATTTTATTTTCAGGACACGAGGGCAGTATTGTCTTACGCTCAATCATGAGGACGATTGTGCGTTTAATTAAAATTATAAGTTGTATGTATAAATATTTATTTATTGATTATTTAAAATTAAAATTTGTAGTAAGTAGCTGGACGTTTTTACTTTTACGTTTAAAAAAAATTTTAAGAAAAGAACTTGAATTTTAAAAAATAATTTACGACGCTACTGACTTAAGTGATAAGAATTAAATAAGAAAAATAAAGACATGCGCCATCTCAGGTTAATAAGATAAAACGTTAAATTATTGATCTATAATATCGACCGAAAAATTGAATGAAATTTGAATTAATCAAACTACAAGCAGACAATTAATAATTGAATAAATTAAAATAAGAACCTCACTAAATTACAAATAAACTATGAAATGAGCCACTGATATATTGCATAATCCAACGAAGCTTGTTTCATATGTTAAAAATCTCCGGAATTTTAAAATCTCATTTCTTTTGTAGTAAGGTAGTAAGCATAAACAAAAACTTTTCAATAAAAAATCTTTACTTAATTTAACGTGAACTACAAATGTGTGTCGAGTAAATGAGTACTCATAATACTCTGTAACAGGTGTCAAAACCAACAAGAGGAACAAAATCGAATAATCTAATTAACTGTAAAACTATGTATTACTAATAAGAATAACAAAACGTAATCTGATCAGTTTAAATTGCAAGTTTGAATGAAATATAAAAAATATAACTTTAACTTTAAGTTATGTTGTCATTCATACATAAAATTTGTAATAACAATCAGTCTTTAATTGGCACATGATTTAAGTTTAAGCTTAAATGCCTGCATTTATGAACAATACTTATTATTATGGAGCTTATAACTCAATATGAGATAAACAATTTTTTATCTTAATAAATCTACGTTTAAACTCCAAGCCACAGCCTTTTGTAAGCCTAAAATCTAATAGTAACTTGCTATCCATGTCTATTAAAGTTGCTTTGAAAACTAACTGCATCTTTCTACTATCCACAGTCGATATGGTAAACTGAAAAAAAAAATTCAATCAATTTAACAATCCAACAGCAATTTGTAAAACTTACCACGCCTGAAACATCAGTATTCCAAGTGTAATGCATATTGTCTAATAAAGATCCTAATAACTCAATCGTTTTCTCACAAGTAGTCTTAACAAAAAATCTCGTCATACGTTGAATTAAATGTTGGAAGTCATTCTAATACAAAAAAATCGATTTAAAAAGACACTTTCTTTCAGTAATTTATATTACCTTTGATGGGGCACTTTGTGAGAATGGCATTTCTGAACAAATATAAAGATCTTCATTTTGAGTAGGTTGCGAAAAGTACATATTTTCGCGAGTTTTAAGTAATTCAGATATATTTTGTGGTGGGGTGGCTGATGAAATAACTTGATTGGGTTGTGATAAAGTAACTGTCGGACGATCATATACTTTATTACCCTCACACCTCGATTGACGCTTCCTCGCATCATCTGACGTATCATTTCCAATTTCTTCTACAATTAAACAATAACATTACCTATTACAACACATTTTAATAATAATAAATAAAGCACACTTCATTTTGTTGCAGATCTTCAAACATTTCTGCTTTGGTAATCTAGCTTTATGATATCGTAATACACCACACCGCTAAATTGCCAAAGTAAAAACATTCAAAACTGTAAATCCTCCTGGACACTATAAAAAAAAAAAAAAAAAAACATAAAAATATACCTGGGGACACAAACTTCATTAACATCCATGGATGACGACGAATTTGATCAATATTGATCCTACTGGAAGGATCGATTGCTAATAATTTTTTAATTAAACTTAGAATTGTATTATCAAGTGTACTCCAAGGTTCACTAAGTAAATATTCATCTGTAGCCCATTGTTGAAAGCTTTCACACTTATAAGTCGGCTCATTCCAAGGCAAAGCTGAATAATTAAGAATTAAGCACTAAATAATCAAAAATAAATGTAATTACCTCCGGAAACTAAAACTAATAATACCAATCCGCAACTCCAAACATCTGCTGGTTGAGCTTGATATGGTGGAGTAAAAACTTCCGGAGCTACATACGGCAGAGTGCCACATCTTCTAGTAAGAAGTCTTTCTTTACCTCTCAAACGAAATAAAGTAGCTAATCCAAAGTCACTAATTTTGAGATTATCACCAGCGTCAATTAATAAATTTTCAGGCTTAATATCCCTATGTACTATTCCCTTTTTGTGAATGTACTCTAATCCGGCGAGTAACTGTCTCATGTATTTTTGAGCATTACACAGTGGCATTCCAAAATCAGGTTCTTAAAATAAATAAGACGTAAGTAAAATTCAACAAAATACAACTTGAAATTACCTATTTTATTGAATAATTCTCCTCCGACAGCATATTCGAGAAATAAATATTCGTAAGGGTGTTCTGGTGTTGATTTTCTTCTACCAAACCACTTAATAACATTAGGATGGTTTAAACAGCTGTGAATACGAGCTTCTTTAATAACACACTCCTTTGCATCTTTGTGTTTAAGTATGTTGATTATTTTTGCAGCTATTGTTTCGTCGAGAGTTCGATGTTTCAATAAAATAACCCTAAAATAAATAAATATTATATAAAATTCGATGTAAACAAAGCTAATACTTACTCTCCATAAGCTCCTTCACCTAGGGTTTGAATTCTCATCCAGGAGGGTGCAAGTTCTTTGTCCATGTTGTATCACAGTTTTGATTTGTTGGCTAAATAATTCTGAAATCATTTTGTATTTCAAAATTTCGGGATTGTTATTATTTTGTATAAATAGTATTAAACGTGTACGTCACACAAAAAATTTGCCGATTACTATTGATCATCCCTTCGGGGAATGGGAATATTAAGGAATCAAGGAAAATGTAATCTGTCAAGTTAGCAATACTTCGGCTTTTGAACAGTCAATTAATTAATGACGCATTACCTTTAAATACTTACGTTGATAAGATATTAATTTTATTTAAATAAAACTTATTTAAATTTATAGCTTATATTAATTTAAATTTATAACGAACGATTAATAAATGTGATGAACTGAAATTTGACAGTTAAAAAACCAACCACAACCAAACTCCCGCTTAAACTTAGGGACTTTTGTTGTGCCGTGGTGGGGATTGGTAGGAACTAACGCCGATTGTCATAAACCTAACCTATAATTTTAGCATTTTAGTCGGAATCTCAAGTAAATTTGTATTTTGTAATACTACACACTTTTAACAATGGATTTTTTGGAATATTCGGATATAAGTGCAGAAATAAAAGGTTCTATGGTATGTTACATTCTTTTTATCAATAACTCTAGTAGTTGTAGCTACCGAAAACCTATAGTTGAAGTTATGTTTTAAGTGATAATTTTTTTTGTGATTAATTTAATCAAAAATGTAATTTTATAGACTCCAGGAAGATTAAAGATGACTGACCAAACAATAATATTCAAAAATAGCAAGACGGGGAAAGTCGAACAATTTTCTGCTAACGATATGGAAGTGGTCAACTTTCAAAACTTTGTGGGATCGTGGGGTCTAAGAATATTTCTGAAAAATGGCAATTTACATCGTTTCGCTGGATTTAAAGAAAGCGAAAAAGAAAAAATTGCAAAATTTTTTACGACCACATATAAAAAAGATTGTTTAGAGAAAGAACTTAGCTTGAAAGGTTGGAATTGGGGTACAGCAAAATTTAATGGCACCGTATTGGGATTTGAAATTAATAATAAAACAGTTTTTGAAATACCTTTAAATCATGTGTCTCAATGTAATACTGGTAAAAATGAAGTTACTATGGAATTCCATCAGAACGATGATGCGCCAGTTAGTTTAATGGAAATGAGATTTTTTATACCTTCAAGTGAATTGGCAGGTGATGTAGATCCAGTCGATGCGTTTCAAAAGCAAGTTATGACCAAAGCAAGTGTTATCAATGTTTCTGGTGATGCAATCGCTATATTCAGAGAAATTCAATGCTTAACACCCCGGTAAGTTATTTTTTATTCAGAGATTAACTTGAGTAGGAAATTTAAAATTTTAGTGGTCGTTATGATATTAAAATGTTCCAAACATTTTTCCAACTTCATGGTAAAACTTTCGATTACAAAATTCCAATGTCGACGGTACTGCGGTTGTTCTTATTACCTCATAAAGACAGTCGCCAAATGTTCTTTGTTATAAGTTTGGATCCACCAATTAAACAAGGTCAAACTCGTTACCACTTCTTAGTTCTCTTATTTGGTCAAGAGGAAGAAACATCAATTGAACTCCCATTTACTGAGTAAGTATTTCTACATTTTCGTAAACTCAATTTTATATTAATGTTTATTCAGTGAGGAACTTAAAGAAAAATATGAGAATAAATTAGAAAAAGAGTTATCTGGACCTACATATGAAGTCTTGGGAAAAGTTATGAAAACACTACTTAATCGCAAACTAACAGGACCTGGAAGTTTCTTAGGGTAAATTTGTCTTTAAACTCAACTTTTTCCTCTTAACATTTTTTTTGTAGACATACTCAAACACCAGCTGTGGGTTGTTCTTTCAAAGCAGCAGCTGGTTTCTTATATCCTCTTGAAAGAGGTTTTATTTATGTGCACAAACCTCCTCTTCACATACGATTTGAAGAAATTGCTTCAGTTAATTTTGCTCGTGGTGGTGGTAGTACTCGTTCTTTTGATTTTGAAATTGAACTTAAATCGGGAACAGTTCATACATTCAGTAGTATCGAAAAAGAAGAATACGGAAAACTCTTTGATTTTATTTCATCTAAGAAAATTCACGTTAAAAATAGAGGTAAAAATGATAAAGCAAGTTATAAAGATGATTTTGGTGATTCGGATAACGAGGCTGAACCTGATGCTTATTTGGCACGTGTCAAAGCAGAAGCACAAGAAAGAGAATACGAAAGTGAGGAAAGTGAAAGTACCGATGAAGATTTTAATCCTGGTTTAGCTGAAAGTGATGTAGCTGAAGAATTTGATAGTAATCCATCTACAACTGATGACTCTGGTGAATCAGGCAAGTTTTAATTTTTATTAAGAATCGATTTTATTTTAAAATTTTATTTATAGGAGATGACACAAAGAAAGTTAAAAAAGTTAAAGAGAAAGAGAAAACGTCAAAACCTAGCTCTGATAAGCCACGTCAAAAGCGTCAAAAGGGTCAAAAGAAAGACAGAGACGTTAACCAACCAAAACGTCCAACTACTGCTTTCATGTTATGGTTAAATGAAACTAGAGAAGAAATTAAGAAAGATAACCCAGGACTTAAAGTGACCGAAATTGCTAAGAGAGCTGGAGAACTGTGGAAGGAAATGAAAGATAAATCTGAATGGGAGCAAAAGGCAGCAAATGCAAAAAAAGATTACGAGGAAGCTATGCGGATCTACAAAGCGTCTGGAGGTGGTGGAGGTGAAAGCACTAGTACAAAGGTAGCAAGTCCAAAGGTAAAAAGTAAAAAAGCAGAAAGTACTACAAAGGTAGCAAGTGCAAAGGATGGTGCTGGCACGGGAAGTTTTAAGAGTAAAGAATATGTTAGCGACGATGATAGTAGTTCAGATGATGAAGACAAGAAAAATGAAGCTAAACGTAAACGAGAAGATGCTGCAGGTGGTACTAAAAAGAAACCTAAACCTAAAAGTAAATCTGAATCTGAAGATAGTTCTGCTAATAAAAAGAAGGCCAAACCTAAAAGTAAATCTGAATCGGAAGATAGTTCTGATAATAAAAGTTCTAAACCAAAACCAAAATCAAAAAAGAAATCTGATTCAGAAGAATCAGAACTAAGTTCAGCATCCGATAGTGATTAAGTTAATTTGTTTACCTAGATGTAATTTTTTGTTCTACATTTTTAGAATTAGCCAGTATTATCTAAGTTTTGTTCAATGAATTTTTTATACTTCCTTAATTCGAAGTTAATATGTATTTGTTACAACATTCAAATAAATAACATAAATTCTTAAAAATTTGAATTTTAAATATAAAACAAGGGATGTGGCCATACGAGAAACGTTTTCCTGTTGTATTTTTTTTGTGCACTTTAAAAGTTTATAATTTAAAAATTAATTAATGTATTTCATTTAAAAGATATTAAATTAAATTTTAATAAAAAAAATATATAAAATTATAATATTTGACGCACAGGAAAAAGTTCCTCGTATGGCCGTATCCATTGCTTTTCTTATTAAATTCATTTTTATGTTAATATAAATTACATGATAAAAAAAATATTTTTTAAAATTGCTTTCATCCGGGATCGAACCAAGAACTTCTGCGTGTAAGCAGAATTTAGAACTACTAATTTAATTTTTTTTTAATTTGGCATAAATTGAAGTTCAAAATATAATTATATTATTTTATTTATTATGTTCAGAAAGCTAATTTTCCGTGCTTTTAAAATATTGAAAAATATACAGGGTGTTCCATTTAAATTAAGAAATTTGATCCCATTTCCGGTTAAACCGGAAATGAAAATATAAAGTGTTTGGTATCGTGTAATAGCTAATTTTACGAGCTTTCAAAATATAAAAAATATACAGGGTGATCCTAAAAATGTTGGTATTTTTGTAATTTCCGGTTTAACCGGAAGCGTTTTGTTAACCGAAAATAGTGTTAAATAATAGATATTTATAAGATTGGTACATATATCCATTTTCAAGTTTTAATTTCTATTACAAAAGAAATTAGATATTTTTGAAGTTTGAACATTCAAAAAATCATTACTCCAAAACGGCTCGAGCGATTTTGATAAAAATTTATATTTCGATAAAGAATTACGTTTTCTGTAACATATCCAAAAAAGAAAAATTATGGCAGTGGGAATTTTGAGAAAATCCATTTCAAAATTTTGACCTACCTTAAAGGTAGGCAATTTTGAAAATCGACTTGTTTCGGACGAAAGCCCTATATTTTGGATTTACAATGCCGTTTTGAAATTTTTATAATAGTAATTACCGGCCAAGTTATAAGGGAAAAACCATAAAATGGGACAATGTTCTATTGACCTATTTGAATAAAATAAATTGAAAAATTTTTTTCAAGTGGGGCTCACATGTACTATCTTATAGCCAAGTAGAAATAAATTTGGCCCAAATTTGCAAATATGCGCCCAAAATAACCATCTTAATTTTGGACACCCTGTCTGTATAGATTTCTTATTAAAGCTATTTTTGCCGGTTAAAATCAAATTTTATCAAAATCGCTTCAGTAGTTTTTGCTCTAGGGGGGTCGGGGACATCCATACATCAAGACATTTTTGGTTCAAAATATCGAAACAATTTGTTTTGCATTTTTGGAATCAGTGTGACTCAAAACGTCGGGAAATGCAAAAAATTTTTTTATTATTATTATTTTTTTGTCTCGATTATAACAACTTTTTCTTGGATTGGAAAAAGTTAAAACAGAAACACATATTTAGTAAGCTTTTAATAGGTAGTGCTTTGTACAATAAAATAAAAGTTTTACATTTTCTTATTTTAAAAACATAAATTGTATGCAAAAATAATCTTACAAACCAACATTAATATATACTTTTTAACTACAGCAAGATTGTGGATTGGGATCTTTCCCAGATCGTTTTGTAACAGAAACACGAGTAAATTCTTCTGCTACAGTAGGATGTATTCCGACAGTATTCATTAAAGCTGCTACAGTTAGTTTGCACCTTAAAAAATAATATAAAATTATTTGATTAATTATTTATGAAAAAACTCACTTCATAGCAGCAGCAAACCCTTGAATAACTTCTCCAGCGTGGGGTCCTACAAAATGTAAGCCAACAATTTTCTGATCATCTTTACGTAAAGCAATTACTTTCAAGTAACAATGTACAATTGAACGTTGCGGTACAAAAAATTCAGTTGGTTTATAAAATGCGTGGTACACTTCGATTTCATCAGCACCGTATCGTTGTATAGCTACCTCTTCACTTAGACCTAAAGAATCATTCAAAACTTATTCAATTAAAATAAAATTTTGGAAACTTACCTACACATCCATATTCTAAAGGAGAAAATATGGTTGTAGCAATATTTTCATAATCCATATCTTGTTTCGAGTTGCCAAATAAACGCCTTGCTAATAATTTACCAGCATGAATGGCAACGGGAGTTAATTCTGGCTTTTTCTTTAAAAGTAATTAAATTTTATTTTAAAAATATACAAAACAAGAACTTACATGTAATACATCTCCTACAGCATAAATATGAGGAACATTAGTTTGTTCATTTACAGTATCAATTTTACCATTTTCTTCCACAACTTTCACTCCTGCTCTTTCTAAACATAATTCTTTAGTAAGAGCCCTTCTCCCTATAGCAAACAGCACTGTATCATAAGTTTCTGATGATACTTCTTGTTTATCATTACTCCACCACACTTTTAATTCACCAGATGGTTGTTTTTCAATTGATTTTGGTAAAGATCTTGTAAATAGACAAAAAATAAATAATACTACAACAAAAATGTTAACAAGTACTTACTTAAATAAGAATTTTACTCCTCTTTCTTCCAACGATTCTTGTAAAATTTTGGCCATTTGTTGATCAAATTCTCTTAATACAACTGATCTTACCATAACTGTTGAATCATAACCCAATCCATTTAAAAAGCCAGCACATTCAAGTCCTATATCTAACTATTTTAAGAAAATTTTTATTTTTGGCAATTATTTTGAATCGACTTTGAAAAGGATACAACCGGCACCAATGACAAGTGTTCGACCTGGTACTTTTTCTAAACTAAATATATCGTCACTTGTAATTCCATATTCAATAGCTCCTGGTATCTCAGAATATTTTGGACGTCCACCTACAGCAATTAATATATTTTTCGCTTTGAGAAAACGTTTTCCGTCTTTAGTTTCTGTGCTAACTGTATAAGGATCTTCAAACACACCCAATCCATTAATGAATTCCACTTTTCTAAATGACCAACAGTAAGTTTTTTACACCAAAATAAAATTAAACAAACCTATCGCGTAATTCTACTCTTGTGACCCAATTAACAGATTTAATATGGTTTTGAACAGCTTCTTTTAACGATAACCAATCATTTTTAATATTTTGAGGTTCAACTTGCCAACCATAAGCTTTAGCATCCTGCAAAATGATTATCAACTTTAAGTTAAGTGGACAATGTAGGTTACCTGTATAGATTCTCCTAAAAGTGCCGCTTGGTGCATAAGTTTCTTAGGAATACAACCCACATTTACACAAGTACCACCTAAACCCCATTTTGTACCTATCGGTGATGGTGTAACATAATCTAAAACTGCAACTTTAGCTCCTAAACTACTAGCTTCTTTAGCAGCCGACAATCCACCTGAACCACCACCAATAACGACAAGATCGTATTCCGATGTGTCTATAAAATATTAAAGAAAGATTATAAAATAGATTTTAATTGAGATACTTACCACTACTATAAAATCTTCGTAATAAATTAAAATTTAAATTAGAGCTATTAAAGGTAGTTCGATGAGTTTTGGATAAAATCGAACGACTTAAAATAAGTCCGGTTGAAACCATTTTAATAAAATTTACTTTAATATTGCTAAAATGTTCATTACACAATTTTAAATTGAAGTTTCAATGATTTGCGGTTTCAAATTTTTAATATTTAAATAAATCAGTGTAAAAAGTTTGGTTATGATTACATGACATTTGACTTCAGTTTGTATAATGCGACATCTTCAATCTAAAGAAAGTACTAACAACGCGGGAGTAGTTACGGATGTGGCCATACGAGGAACTTTCTTCGTCCGTCAATGGTCAAAATCTTGTAATTTTGTATTAAATTTATTTTTATGTTAATGTAAATTACATGATATTAAAAAAGTTAAAAAAAGATTGTTTAAAAATTGCTTCCGTCAAGGATTGAACCTGGGACTTCGGTGTGTAAGCAGAATTTTTAGGTATAAACTGTTTCAAAAATTTCATTTTTTTATAATTTTGGCATAAATTGAAGTTCAAAATACAAAGTATACATTATTTTATATCTTCACAAAGCTAATTTTACGAGCTTTCAAAATATTGAAAAATATACAGGGTGTTCTATTCAAATTAAGAAATTTGATCCCATTTCCGGTTAAACCGGAAGTCAAAATATAAAGTGTTTGATATTGTATAATAGCTAATTTAACGAACTTACAAAATTATAAAAAAATATACAGGGTGTTCTTAATAATTTTCATATTTTTGTAATGTCCGGTTTAACCGGAAGCGTTTTGTTTACCAAAAATAGCGTCAAATATTAGATATTCATAGGATTGATATATATATTCATTACAAGTTTTTATTTTTATTATCAAAAAAAATTTTTGATTTTTTGAAAAAGTTTTGACATTCAAAAAATCATTACTGCAAAAGGGCTCGAGCGATTTTGATAAAAATTTATATTTCGATAGAGAATTACGTTGCCTGTAACATATCCAAAAAAGAAAGAATATGGCAGAGGAAATTTCGAGAAAATCCATTTGAAAATTTTGACCAACTTTGGCCCCTTAAAGGTAGGCAATTTTAAAACAATTTTGAAAATCGACTAGGTTAGGACGAAAGCCCTATATTTTGGCTGTACAATGCCCTTTTTTAAATTTTTATAATAATAATTACCGGCCAAGTTGTAAGGGAAAAACCACATAATGGGATAATCGTTCTATTGGCCGCCATTTTGAATTAAAAATTTTTTTTTCATTTGGGACCCACATGTACTATCTTATAGCCAAGTAGCTAGCAATGAATTTGGCCCAAATTTGCAAATATGCGCCCAAAATAACTACATTATTTTTGGACACCCTGTACAGATTTCTTATTAAAGCTATTTTTGCCGATGCAATAATTTTAAAGTGGCTAAAATCAAGTTTCATCAAAATCGCTTCAGTAGTTTTAGCTCTAGGGGGGGGGGGAGACATCTATCCTAGCAATTTGGTTAAAAAAATCGAAAGTTTTTTTGCAGTTTTGGAATCAGGGAGACTGAAAACGTAGATATGCAAAAAATTATTTTTTTTTTCGATTATAACTTTTTCTTGGATTGGAAAAAGTTATAATTAAATTATAATAAAAATAAAAACTTTCATTCATAATTATTGTTTAATTGTTTAGTACGACATTTCAGTTACTGTTTAATAATTTAATAAGAATTTACTAAATTTGAATAAATATTAAAAACACGAGTGCAAAAATAAACTTATCGAGTAACAAGTGTTAAGTATATGAACAAAATATTTCTATTCATTTAAAATACGTATGGATTTTCATATTCGTTTAACTACAGCATGATTGTGGATTTGGATCTTTTCCAGACCTCTTTGTGATGTTAATCCTCGTAAACTCTTCGGCCACAGTTGGGTGAATTCCAACAGTATTCATTAATGCGGCTACATTTAAGTTGCATCTGCAAATGGAAAATATTAAAATAAAATTATAAACTGATGTAATTTTAATTACTTCATTGCAACAGCAAATCCTTGAATAACTTCTCCGGCTTGAGGTCCTACAAAGTGCAAACCAAGAACCTTTTGTTCACCTTCACGCAAGGCAACTACTTTTAAGTAACAATATGCAATACTTTTTTGTGGTACAAAGAATTCGGTAGGTTTGTAATAAGCATGATATATTTCAATATCATCTTGGCCGTATCGATCAATAGCTATTTCTTCACTTATACCAACACATCCATATTCCAAAGGAGAAAATACAGTTGTGGCAACATTATCATAATCCATGAGCTGAACTGAATTACCGAATAACCGTCTTGCTAACAATCTACCAGCAACAATTGCGACTGGAGTTAATTCAGGTCGTTTCTATTAAAAAAAATTTGAGTAAGTTTAAATAAAATTTCCAACAACAATACTTACGTGCAAAACATCACCAACTGCATAGATGTGTGGAACATTAGTTTGTTCGTTAACAGCATCAATTTTTTCACTATCTCTCACAACTGTAACACCTGTTTTGTCTACGTGTAATTCTCTAGTTAGAGCTCTACGACCAATTGCAAAAAGTACAGTATCGAAGGTATCAGTAAATTCCTCACCCTCATTATTCACCCATTTAACTAATAATTCTTCGGAAGGTAATTTTTCTATCGATTGTGGTAGACATCTAAAAATAGGAGCTGTAATATTTTATTTATTACCTTGAGCTGGGCAAACATTCAATATCCCGGGTGAATAATCATTACAGGTAGCATAGATATTTCAATATTTGAGCTAAATCATATTAGATTTCTCCGTATTTGATTTGAAATTTTGGAACAAATTGTATACTAAAATTAGGATTGAAATCATGATATGATTTAAATAAACAGCAATTAAATTTTATGAACTTTTCAATTGACCTGTAATTGGAACTGCGCCCAGCTCTGATATCACCTAATCAATACTAACTTGAATAAAAATTTAACTCCTTTTTCCATCATCGAGTCTCTAATAATACTAGCCATTTGTTGATCGAACTCTCTTAAAACAACAGATCTTACCATAATAGTTGCATCATACCCTAAACCATTTAAAAATCCAGCACATTCTAATCCAATATCTTTAATACCGTTAAGAAAGCAATTTTTCTAATAAAAATAATAATAGTTGATTAAAAGGATACATCCAGCTCCAACAATAAGAGTTTTTCCAGGCACTTTATTTAAACTAAAGATATCATCACTTGTAATACCATATTCAAGAGCACCAGGTATATCGGGATACCGTGGTCTACCACCAACAGCAATAAGGAAATACCGTGAAGTGAGAGTTTGTTCCCCTTGTTTAGTAACAGTATGAACTGTGAATGGATCTTTAAAAATACCTAGTCCATTAATATAGTTGACTTTTCTACAATAACATTCAAATTAGAACCCACACTTTTAAAATTAGAGAACACCTACTTATCCCTCAATTCAACTCTAGTGACCCAATTAACTGATTTGATGTGATTTTGTACAGCTTGTCTTAAAGTATCCCAATCGTTCTTAATATTTTCTGGTTCAACATCCCATCCGTACGCTTTTGCATCCTAAAATACAAATAAATTAGTTTTTTTTATAAAATATGATTCAATACGTACATGTATTGCTTCACCCAATAGTGCAGCTTGGTGCATGAGTTTTTTTGGAATGCAACCGACATTCACACAAGTACCACCTATACCCCATTTGGTCCCAATAGGTGTCGGAGTAACATAATCTAAAACTGCAACTTTAGCACCCAAAGCAGCAGCTTCTTTGGCTGCGGCTAAGCCACCGGATCCTCCACCGATAACGACAAGATCATATTCAGGTTCAGCTTCTAAAAAAATCAAATTATTTTGTTAAGTCACGGATTTTAATGAAATTAAATTACTTTCTTGGCCCATTCGGATTTATTGTGAGTTTTTTTGCGGTTTTGTGGTTTAAAAAGACGAAGCGATAAATTTTTGTTTGATAAATTGAGTTTTGGAAAGTTTCCGATTTCTTGGCGTGATTTAGACAGAAGTTAGTTTTTTAAGGTTAATTTATGATTATCTACCATTAATTCTGAAAATAATATCGGGGTGTACATAAATGAAGTGACCTTGACTTGCAGTCAAGTTGCGATCGTACTACAGCAACTTTTTATGCAATTTTAGTGACGGTTTTTAGAAAGAAGATTTAAAAAATGTTTAAAACTATTTTAATAACAGGTTGTAATCGTGGTTTGGGGTTAGGTTTTGTTAAAAATTTACTCAAAGAACCACAACCGCCTCTTAAAGTAATTGCAACATGCAGAAATATCGAAAAGGCTAAGGTAAGTAATTAAAATTATTTTAAAACGTACCTCCAATTGGCGGCATTTTTTCAATAAAACTATTGTTCGGCAACTTTCAGAAAAAAAAATCTCAAAATCAGAGAGCGAAAGCACACGCTACTACGTGCAGATTGGACTGTAAAGTAAACGGAATAAAGAATAAATGTAATGACTCAACAGAGACGGACCGCGGATTTGATGCAACAATTTAATTCCCCCCCACTTCTACTGTCTTATGTTATCCTAATACGCGGGGTACTCAAATAGTAAAATAACTCAAATATTATTTACTTACTTTTATAATGCACAAATGCAGGGATGCATTTATTTATTTAAAACAAAAGTTGTCTTTTGTTATTTTTTACTTTATTCAATTTTTTTTATCATTTTATCGTAATCGCCCTCATTTATTTTTTAATTTAGAAGAATACTTTTAAGTAAATTGCTTAGTAATTAAAAGTAATTTTCTGATTAGATTGCTTGTACTTGATTATAACATAATCGCGTAACAAAATTAAATTAAATCGTGACGTATGCAATTTCATAAATGTTCATTTTATAATATTGGATTTTTTTTTGAAAAATGGTTTTAAAATTAGTTCGTTTCAAGGATAACTATAACTTTAAAAATAAAATCAATAAGCAAAAACTATTGGCGTCGATTTGCTTGTAAAAGAAATAGTAAATACCTAGGCAGTAATTTTTATTAATTTAATTATTTACGGTAAATACTAATTTGAATGACTAGTCAAAAATTATATTTGGAAGTACCTCTTATCACAACTAAATAGTGTAGGAAAGCACATATTAGATTAATTTTAACCGATACTTTGGTGACCGGGAAATTTCTAGAAGTTTCTAGGAAAATCCATGTTTTATTATTATTATTGCTTCATTACTTGTCATAATCAAAAAAATTTACATAGTTAAATGCATATATGGAATAATGGAATACGGAAATACATAAAGAGCTAGAAAACCACAATAGTCTGGTCGAGAGTCCGGTTCTGGTTGCCAGGCCGGGGGATCTGGAATGTCTGCTGATTCAGATTTTTTGACCGATTCTGGCTCAGTTTTTTCCGCTAATTACAAATCTGCCGGAGGCAAACGTATGACTAATTCTAGTTTTTGTCATATTTTTAACAAATATTGGGTCTCAAAATGCTGTCTAACCGTTATTCTTATTAATCAACGGATTGAAGAAAATAAACGCTCATTTTGAAGGAAAATATGTCTACTTTTTAATAGACTAATTGGAGTTTACTCATCATCTCACGTTTTCTTTTTCTATTGCATACTAGTAGTAACTTTTTGCTACACTGTTGGTGGATTTTGATAGTTTCACACCTCATGTTTAGTCAAAGAACACTCAAAATTTCTACGCAGCGTGCAATTTAAGTCGAATTAGCAAGAAAATAATTAAATGCAGGCTTTAATTTCTCACATTGTGATAAAACCGAGAGGTTATCAACTCCTGCAGTTAATGTATAAAAATTGAGCTGTCAATGGTAGTCATCTCCAGTAATGGGCAGTCAACTGCAGTCAGTGTAAAAATTCAGAACAGTGGTTGACATGTGGTTTTGAGTGTTTTGAGGTCTGGCTACTGAATTATCTGAAATTTGTGTATGCCCGTCTATCTGTTTGCCTGTCGATTCTTGTGTTTGAACTATCTATCTTTCTAGCTGCTCGACTGCATGTATGTTTGTCTGGCTGACTACGACTGGCTGTATGGCTGACTACGACTGCTACGACTGGCTGTATGGCTGGCTGAATGGTTGATTGGCTGCCTGCTTGTCTGTTCGTCTATATGTTTGTCTGTTGATTCTTTCTTCGGTCTTCTCAGATGGCTACCTATCTGCCTTTCTGAAGGTCTGACTTGTCTGCCAGTATGTCTGCCTGCCTGTCTGACTGCCTAGCCTCTCTGGTCCGTTTGCCCGTTGGTTCTTCGTGTACCACTGTCTACTACGAACAATTGTAGCGGAACACGTGATATATTTTTTGTACCTACGATTCTCTTTTCTGTTAGGTACAGTTTTGCTCATCAAATTAGATAAACGAAAAAAGTATTGCAAAGTTCAAATCTGAAGTGGTTTGGCCTAGATAAACTATTATCGAATTAATCTCTATTTCTTAAAAATTCTTTTTATCACATTGAAACGATATACAGTGCCTTTGAAAAGAAATGTACAAGAAATGTGATAATTACGTATAGGATTTTTCTTGGAGCACATTTAACGCTTGTTTTATTTATTGCAGATTTTCTGTAGCCTATTGATTATTGAAGCATAAAAATATTTAATCTCCGAGTGTCGATCCTATAATGTTATCTGCAAAATCAACATTAATAACTGAAGTCGAGAGCTAATTATAAATAAGCTCTCGTTTTAATTAAACCTTATCGACAATCAGAAATTATTAGATTTTATCGTAAAAAAATAATATAAATTAGTGAATTGTCATCATTCATCAATGATTAATTTTAGTTTTATTTTTAGAAAACACACATAAAATCATATAATATGTATAGAAATGAAATAATTATTGAAACGAAGCAATATTTGTACGTAGATGTAGATAGGTATAGGAATTGAAAATTTATTATTAATCCAAAACCGGGGTCGGTCAACTTGGCCCCCCGAAACTAGATTCCCCCCCCCCGAAACTTTGACCCTCTCTAAATTTTTAATTATAAAGGTGCTAGCTATAATTTTTGCGGTGCTAGCTGGTGCTAGCTCAGGCTAACCTAGTGCAATGATTAGTTTTTCGAAATTCGAATTTCGGGGGGCCAGCGTCAACTTAGCCCCCCCAAAAATAGATTATATAATAATTAATACAGCGACAGCTATGAATAATAGAAGCAAGGTTGACGTGACAGTTGTCATTCAGTGTTCCCACCATGAACAAGAAAACTCGCCGCAAGCGTCTCTTTTTCTAAACTTGGACTCGTATACGTTAACAAGATGCCTTATGAAACTAGTGCTCTAATATACTATTATACAAACCCAGAAAAACGAGAGAAAACCCCGAGTTTAGCTTTCAGCCTTTCTTGAATTTTATTGAGCCCTGATAACACAGTCTGGCTACGGCCCTGAGTATATTTTAATTTATTTGTTATTCTATTTATTAATAATTGTTGTTATAACAAAGTAACTTGTTAATTTTTTTTCAGGAACTACAAGAACTTGCAGATAAAAACAGTAATGTTCATATACTACAATTCGGTAGGTAATACTAATTATGTAATTATAGTTAATAGAAGTAAAAGTAAAGTACAGGGTGAACAAAAGAACTTTTTTTTTCATTAAAAAACTTGATTTTTATAAAATTTAAAATTTCTCTTAGTATGAAAAGGAAAATTCCAGTCTCATTCAGATGGTAGTTTCAGTAATTTCCAATACGGAGGATATTTTTATTTGAAATGACCTCATTAATAGATTGGAGGAAATTAAAATATGAATTTTTAAGGTGACAAACAAACGCTCTTAAACCGTTCCCTTTAATTAATCTTACCTTGAGCAACATTATTTAATGAAAAAACGCACGAATTGTAAAAAACATTAAGTTTTGCATTATGTATAAATCGTAACGACGTCGTCATAACACGTACAATTCTTTTAAAGCTATCCATTTTACTACTAAACTAATAATTTTCTTGAAAAATTCAATAGCTATGTTATGAATGTGAACTTGGTAACTATTTCAGCTTGAATAATTAATTATTTATTGTTCTTGTGGTCATGAAGTCATTAAGTAAATTAGCAAGTGAAAACTATTTTTCTTTCAGATTTGAAAAATTTCGATAATTATGGCGAGTTTTCTTCAAAAGTATCAGAAATTGTTCAAAATGATGGTTTGAATGTGTTAATTAACAATGCGGGCGTTTCGTCTAAATTTACAAGGTTGAATATGGTGAAGGTGGATCAATTGGTTGATAATTTTCTCACCAACACTGCTGCACCAATTATGTTAACAAAAGTAAGTTATTGTAGCAACCGTAATTGGTTTAAAATTGCTCAAAATGGAGGTTTTTGGGATTGTTAATGAAACAAATTCCAAATTATGTATCCCTAAAGGCATTCGATAATTGGAAATCCGAAAGACCTTTTTCCAACAAGGTTCAGTTTTTTAGAGCTTCCAAGTTTCTTTAGCCACACGTTAATATTTTAGTAAAACTACCTTAATTGCTTTATTTTTAGGCTTTGTCAAAATTACTGAAGCAAGCTTCAGCTAATAATGCGAACTTACCATTGGGGTCTCAAAAAGCAGCAGTAATCAATATGTCATCGATACTCGCTTCCTTACAAATCAACGTCGACGGTGGTTATTATCCTTACAGATGCTCAAAAGTAAGTTGGTATTAAATCAACTGATAAAACAGGGTGATTTAGTTTCGGGGATCAATGCAAATATGCAAATATGGTACAGTTTCAGTCCATGGGAATATTGGAAACTATAATTGGAGCAAAGTTGCATTTTCAAGTATTGCGAAGTTAGTGATGCACTTCTTGACTTTTAGGCTTCTCCCAATGTGTAGAACCAAAACTAAATCACCCTGTATATAGACCTATCAACATAATAATGTATCAAGAGCGTATGAAACTATAAGAGTCAGCCATGACGTGTGAGAGAGATACAAAAGTAACACAATAGTCCCTTCTTGATATACTTTTAATTTGATCGTTTGTTTTACGTTTTATAGGTGGCTTTGAATATGGCAACAAAATCAATGAGCATCGATTTGAAAAATGACGGTATATTAGTAACATCATTACATCCAGGTTGGGTTAAGACGGAAATGGGTGGCTCAAAAGCTCCAATGGAAGTTGACGACAGTACTAAAGCCATAATTAAGTTTATAAAAAATTTAAATGAAAGCCACAACGGTGGCTTTTTTCAGTACGACGATAAAACTATGTTGTGGTAATTTTGTAAATGTAAATAAATAGATAATAAAAGGCTTGTAATTAATTAATGTCTTTATTTTGAAAAAAATTTAATTTTGAGAATAGAATTCCGCAATATCTTCTTTTTCTGGGCATCCAAGCCAAATTTGAGGTGTCGGTAACGGATAAGGATCCATAGCTATCGTCCATACGTTATCAAATTTCCAAAAATATTTACCTTTAAAAAAATACGTGTAACCTAAAAAGTTTTTAATCAAAATAAAACTTTTGTAACTGTGCAAAAGTACCATCGATCCACGTTGTAGCAGCGTCTAAATTTTCTGGAACTTTCCTCCACTTTTCCATATGTTTAGGATAATCATCATCCATTAATTTAGTTGTTTCATTATACCTCCAAAAACGGTCATTTTTATACAAGTAAGTTTTACCTAAAACTCCCTTTTTGAGACAAAATTTTGTATTTCCATTCACTCACCATTTTTAGCCCAAATTTGCACAGCATCCACTTCATTTACGTAATGTGGTAAACCGTAATTACCTAACGGTCGTGGACTATCTTCTACAAACCCATGTCCATTATGAACCCAATACTCTTTTCCAGTAAATAAAACAATCAATCCATCAGGACGTTCATAAACAGCGTCGACTTTTGTTATATTTTCTGGTAAATTTGGAAACATTTGCTTCAAAGTTATCGGATAACCTGGATCTATTTCTTGCCACGTTTTAAGCCTCCAAATGTACTAAAATTCAAATTTCATACCTCTAATTTAAAATATGGACTCAAAAACCTTTTCTTTGAAAATAAACAACTCTTTTCTCAAAGTAGCTACTGCATCAAAATTTCCTTCACATATATCAGGTATAGATGCTTCTGACGGTTTTTGAGGCGAACCACCTTTATCATCATCATCCTCATACACTATCGTTCTATTTTCAACCACAATTCTTGGCGTTACGTTTTCGTTCTCATCTCCCCAACTTATGTCATACTCATCAAATGGATTTTCGGTTGGTTTTGGCGTGGGTGTTGAATAATTTTGCACGTCTGAAAATCCTCGAACTAATGCGCTTAATTTGATTACAATTCTTAAACCAACAACTCACTATAAAGTTCATACATTCCCATTATATCATCGTAATCTAATTCAAAATCGGAACTAAACCCTTGATAATAAGGAAACATAATTGATGTTTCAACTGACGAATGTGAAAGTCCCAAAGAGTGGCCTAATTCGTGAATGGCAACTGTGAAAAAGTCGGTTCCTGGAAATTAATAATGTTTATTTTGCCTATTTTTTGATAACTTAAAACCTTCTTGAGACTCTTCAGTGTATACAGTCCATTCTTCGTCTTCGTCGAAGTGAATGTCACCGCCATATCCGTAATCTTGAGGGTAGAAAGCGTGAGCTAAAATTGTTCCTGGTCCATCGAAAGGGAAACTATGTGAAATAATTAATTAGAGGTGATTTGGAAAATATAGTTTTGGAATTTACCTATCTCCATGATCTCCGCGTGCAAATATTACAATAATGTCGGCATCAAAATGGTTGATTGTACGCGTAAAAGTCAAACGACCGTATTTACCCCACGCGTTTAAAGCCAATTGGATGGTTTTGGATATTATTTCTTCTCCTAATTTAGGCGTCCAGTTAGCTAAACTAATTTTTTTGTTTAAATATTTTATGAAAATATCTACAGGGTGATTAAGTTTCGATTTTTACATAGAAACCGTAAAATTTGCAAAATTCTTCCAATTTGGGACAAAGTTGTGTCTTTTGCGGTACCCATGTATAGAACTGAAAGTGAATCACCCTGATGTATAATGCTTTAAGACTTACAAGTAAGTAATGTGTCGTTTAAGCCATTTCGATGAACCAAGAACGTATCGTTTCGATCTAGTGTTACGAATGATGTCGGGCATTCCACATCGACGAGCTTTCATGAGCTAAAAGCGATTTTTAAAACAAAAATAGTTTATTAAAAATGTACTTTCATGGTCCAGAATATTCAAATTAAAGCTAAAGGTATAGTAGGGATTTTTGAATTCTAAAATTATTGGGTAGAGCCAGAAGGAAAAACTGCGTTTGTGTGGAACATCGAATGGTCCAAAATCGATAAAGAATCAAAATAATCGGTGAAATTCCAGATTAACTCTTATGTGGAAAATTTTGGACCTACAGGAATCTATGTGACCCCGTAGCCTTGACCACATTTATACATCTAGATATTTGTGCGTAGAATTCCATTCTTCATCGATTTTCAATGTCGAAAATAAGCTTTGCACACAAAGAAGAAGTAGACCTTCATATGATCCATAACAGTTAATCTGGTCCCTAGTAAAGATGATCTATTTCTATTTTCTTGTATAATTTTAGTCTTTCATAATTTTTGGTGCCTCATCTCAGGTATGACCCCACCAAAAAACACAACTAAATGTTTTTTAAGAAACGTTTCCAAGCCAAAAGCAACAAATTCTACGTAAAAGAATTTCTAAGGCAAGGTCAAAGGTGCATTGGCAATATTTTTCCCCCTTTTGGTATCCTGTTTAAAGGATCCTGATCCTGATTAATTGAAATGGAAAACCAGAAATATCTGGTTCAAAATATGGGATTTGAAAGGACTAGGAAGACGGTGAATAAATGTCACATTAAAGAGATGCAAAGTTTGTAGAAGTCTGTAGATGTCTGTAGGACAAGGTTTAATCTGATAGAGCTCTCTGTTCTGGTTCAGATAAAGCTTTGACAAAAAAAGAAGTTAAAGTAACTATATCTCAAGAAGATCTTGTACAATAAAATAAGCCCTGAGTAGTCTAAAAAATGTGAAAGTTTCTTTCTTTAAAGCAAGGGGAGCTCTCAGAGAAAAATTTAGTTTTGAGGACCACCACTATTTGATTGTTTCAGAAGATACAACTAACAGATAGGTTTTATTTAAATTTTGCACCTGCAAGGTGGCGTTGTCAACGATTCCAGTTTGAGGTATAGCTCCAAATTTTTGAACAGTTTTGATAGCCTCTATGATTGCATCTTCACTGTATGAAGCTTCTGAACCCTTGTTTTGCTCCAAATATCCGTACCTCTTCATGAAATTGAACTGAAAAAAATTGCTTATCCATTAGAAGTTGTTTTAGGAAACTTCTTATCAATGAAGTTAACAGACGCAATGTAAGTTTTGTTTTATATGGGCTAGTACGTTCCTGAGTTTAAAAACAAGAACATAAATAATATGAAAATGGTCAAGTTATTATACAGTAGATTTTTACATTATTTATTAACATCGATTTTGCATGCAGTTGAAAAATGAACGTCGGAGTCATTAAATATTAAAAATAAGGAAAATCGAACTTACAGTTTCATAACTTGGAATTTTTGAGACTTGAACTGTAAAATTGTGGTGCAATTTAATAGGTCGACTAAAAACTGGAATTTTCGGAAACGCAAATATCAACACAATCAAAACACAAAAATTCATAATTAATAAACTAAGGCAAGGTTTCGAAAACAATGCCTCTTACATTAACACAGTTATTGATGCATGCATCTAATTTATTAATTATTAAACTGATTTAATTATTTGGTATTTAATGTACTTGGAATTAAAACACTGCATTATGTCGATGATGTCACTGTTAAAACATAAAGAGACTCTTCAATCTTTCAAGATTCGGTAACACACTTGAATCACACTAATAAAAGAAAAAATAAATAATTACATGGCGCCATATTCAAGGGGATTTTTAATGTAAATTGAAAAGAATTTATTAATTTGAAAAATAATTTTTTTTTAAATATTTTCAAGGTCATTTTTATGGGTAAATTTGGGCCTCAATTGCTTTATCGGAGAACCGAAGGTTTTGGGACAATTCCTGTCATAGCAATTCCAAAATTTTAGTTCCAAGTCTACAAAATTTGGAGCACCTTATTCCTATTTTCTGCATTCTTCCACTGTACATCTACTAATTTATTGTTAATGGACCAATCTGCAGCTCGAGCAAAACTGTGTGCTTCTCAGCACTACTTTGGCTTCCCTTGATGCTCGCAAAGTGACATTTAAATTGTTTCCAATTTTACGTCAATTTTACAATATCAAAGATGTTGGAAAACATAGAAGAATCTGTGGAAAATGACGAATCTACTACCGTACAAAGTTCGTCATCGTCGTCGTCTTCAGAAGAGTCCAAAAAAACTAAAACGTCAATTGATGAGAAGCGAGATCACTGTTTGAAAGGAGCTGGAAGGCAGGAAGCTTGTCTAAATCCATTTGTAAGTAACATTTACAAAGATCTACTTTTAGTTAATTTTTTAAAGCATTTAAGATGGGCTTTTGGGAAGGCTTTAAAAGTTCGTATGGTAAACTTGACTAATAAAGATCAAACAAAGGTGTTTTATGCTGCTACACATGCAGCTATAATTTACGATTACAAATCGTACGGAATGAAACTCTTACAAGGTCACGTGAGTAAAAGAAAAATTTTTAGATTTAGAATAAAAGAGAATTTTAGAAAAACTTGATAAATAGCATTTCGACTGATGATATTGGAAAATTTGTTGTAACTGCCGATATAGGAGACGACAGTTCGATCATTGTATGGGATAGCTCAGAAGGGTGCGTTTTTAAGCATCAACTAGTTAACCATCTCACAGATTAATTAGAATTCCAGTTCACACAATGTTTAATCCACACTCAACATTTGGAGTTGCCGTAGTTAAAATAAGCGAAAGTGCAAAATATATCGTTTCTGTTGGTTGCGAATTTCAACCAATTATAAAATTTTGGTTGTGGACTTACGGAAAAGAAGAACCAGATGGTCTATATTTTAACTCGAAAACTTTGAGTTTTTCAAAATTTGCTTTTAGATTCGTGTGGTGCCAAATATTTTTATGGCGCTGCTGTAAGAGTTCGTTACAATCCAAATGTGGAAGAACATATCATGATTGCTTTTGAAAAAATGGTTGCATTTTACCTTTGGGTAACGAATCTACTCTGTCTACCGACAAGATGCAGCTAAGCCACTCCCCACAAATTTCTGTCAAATAAGGTTGACGCATGTCAATTCTTATGCGAGTATTATAAACCGGATTTTCAAAATTCGACCAATAGAAAAATTCTATTAGAATATCCCGCGCTTTTTTGGGGGTGTCTTAGCTGCATCTGTTCGGTGGACAGAGATTAGTACACTAGCAAATAGTATATTGTTTTATAAGAACCAAACTGGAACACTTTTTTAGGTGAGTCAGTGCTCTTATCGAGACGAAGTCAAGTCTGACAACTACTGGCGAGCCAAAAAACGCCACTTTTCTTATTTATTATTCAAATTCTTTTTTTAAGGATGGCAATGCTGGAAAATTAATTGATTATCCAACAACGCCAATTAAAAACAAAAGAGGAATAATAACTGATTGTGTTTATGTGGATAAGTGTCACGAATGTTTTGCCTGTACAACAAGCGGGTGTATACTCGTTTACGGCTCTACTTCTTACACGCTGGATCCAGAAGAAGCCGAATTACAAAATAATAAAGTTTTCGTAAAATTAGTAAAAATTTCTTCTGCACGTATCAACTGCATGCAATCTGTAGATGGGTGAGTTGAATTTAAACAAATTAAAGCTTTAATTACTGGGCCTTAGTATAATAGCTACTGGAGATACGAGAGGCGAAATTAAATTTTATGATAAAAGACTAAGAATTTTGTACTGGTGTCAAAATTTTAGTTTGCCTTCAATAACTTCTATAACTTTTGGTTTGGATCCCAGAAGGTATAAAATTGAAGATCCTTTTGAATTCGACGACGGTGAAATAATTTTAATTGGAGTTTGTTAAACCAAATTTATTTCGAATTTTAGATGACAATCTATTTCCTTTAAATGGAGATTTCGAAGATAAATCTGAAGAGTATGAGCACTTGTACGCCCAACTTATACCATCAGATGCCACATTACAGAGACTTCCTTTTATTGTACGCGATTTTATTATTGGTAAGCAGGTATCCCTTTTTAAGAGGTCCTGGGGCTACAGGACTAAAGGCTTCAGGGACTATTATCAATAAGTACCCTTTATTGAGCAATCGCAATTTAATTAAAAACTTTTCAGCTACATGTGATGGCCGAATAGCAGCAATAGACTACATGAATAATAAATGTGATTTTTTAAACCAAAAAGCGGAATATCCAATAGGAGCCATCGAAACACACGACGAAATGTAAATTTTTTTTAAATTAAAAATTGTGTCTAGAAGGCTGAGAAGTGAAGGCTGAGAAGTGATATCTCCTCAGGCTTATAAAACTATCAGCGGCTTAAGCTTACTGGGATGCTTCATTCAGATGTTTTTATTAAGCAAAATATTTATATTAAATATCCTTGGACCTTGAGCAAACTCGTGAGATTTGGCACATAAGTACATGCATGTCGTGCATGGTAGGAAGAAATACCTCTGGCGGTTATAGAGAAAACGACAGGAATGAGGACATACGAGCTTGTTAAGCTAACAATGCGTCAGCCACAAACTCTTAACAGATAAAACATTTTCGACATCAATAGGAACGAAAAGAAGAAGAGTTTTCTAAGCAAAGATCCAGTAGGTCGTAGATGGGTCTTAAACCAACTCGAGAGATTTTATAAACAAGTGCCTACATGCTTTGCATCGTAGGAACAAATACTTTGGGCATTCAAAGAGGATGCAATAGGAACGAGAAGCAGATGAGCTTGTTATGGAAGAACCTAGTGCTTCAGCCAAGAGCCCTGAACCAGCTCATCGGTTTATTTGCCTGACTGAAGTTTAGGGACTTTTTTATACCAATGTTTAGGCGGGAATAATTCTACCATACTTTTAGGAGTTAATGTAATCATTTCCCAGCCTTTCTAAAAATACAGGGGTTGCCAAGAGGGAAAAAATATTTATTTTTAAATTATCAGAAAATTTTATTCTTTAAAAGAAGTTTTGCTTGTTTTCAAACACCCAATGATGCTTTAATATGAGAAATTAGTTTTCAAATAAAAAAGTTATTGAGGTTTTTCAGTAGGTAAATTTTTGGGCTTAGAAAAATGAAAAATTTTTGTAATATAGCAGGCCATCATCAGCCTGTGATGTCAGCCAATTTTTGCTTATTTGGGAATTTTAAAGCAAGCAAAACTGCTTTTAAAGAATAAAATTTTCTGAGAAATCAAAAATATAAAGATGTTTTCTTTTGACAACCCCATCCTGGGACACACTATATATTTCAATTTAATTCCTTTCTACCAACCAATGTTCAAAACTTACATTTTAGGAACTATTTATGTATAGGATATGCTGATGGTTATATATGTTTGTACGATTATATGTCTCGTGAACTTATTGTTGCACAAGATCTACCAGATGAAAATCAGTTCGCCTGGACAACCGAAGACTCGCATGAAGTTACAGCTCTAAAATATTCGCCAGAAAGTGAGTTTTTCTGATTTGACTATAGAAAAAAGTATTAAATTTTTCAAGGTTTACATTTGGCTTGCGGAAGAGCAAACGGAAGCATATGGTTTCTCGATCCAATCCATTTAACACCAAAACATCCAACGCCCTATCGTCCAGCTAAAGGAAGCATAATAAAAATGGATTTTTCCTTAGACTCTTTATATTTTGCTTGTTATGTAAGTTTGTTACTTGGATAATTTACATAAATGTAACATTTTTGTAGGATAACCATTCAACTGTTTGCTTGATGTGGTACGATACGCAAAATACCGAGTGGGTACTTTTGGGAAAGTTGAAATCTCATTATAAGCCAATTACCGATATTTTGTTTACACCCTTTCTTCCTACAAGATTTTTTAGCATTGGCCAAGATAGACAGTTGGTGGAATATGATCTACAAGCGAGGTTTGTTTTGTTTCATCTTTGATGTGGCCTTCTCACATCCCTTCGAACCACTTTTAGTGGTCTTGTGCTCTCCACACTTTCTTAATAATTGCATAAATTCCTCACTTATTGGTAGTTGTGATGGAGAAATGGAATTGATAAGTTCCGAACGTATCGAACAAGTAGCCATACCGATTTCGTTTACTTATTGTCCAGAAAAAGAAGGCATCTCTGACAGATATTTTTTTATAACCGATGACCAAGTGAGTTACAGAAGATTTTTGATTAAAGGCCTAAAACTTTTTTTAAGTATAAATATAAAACAGTACACGATATCACTTTCATGTGTCGTTCCGTTCTACTTGGACCTGCTTATGGTTGTTACGACGGCTCTCCAGTAAAAAAAGCAAGGGTAAGTCTCTGTTTTTATCGTGTTTCTCAATCACCAACTTCATTTTTTTGCAGTTTTTACCTCAACATACGGATAAATATTTAATTTATAGCAACGATAAACACTTTGGAATACAGTTGCTTCCGATCGATGGTAATCCTTATAAATATGTTGGAACTGTTGGGCACCCAAAAAGGGTATGCTCATCAAAACTTCCAATTTATTCAATTTCTAAATTTGCGTTTAAGTTGATAGATTTTAAATCATGTCGTGAAGGAAAATTCGTATTTACATTCGGCGAAAACGATAACTGTGTGTTGATGTGGCAAGTCAACTTTGTGTGAGTTTTACGATTTTTAGGAAAAATTAAGCTGATTTAATTTAATTAGAGCTCCACACGTAATGGCTAAACTGGGAGGACCACGGTTGGAACCATTTTATTGCTTAATCGAAGGCGGTATTTTTGGATGGTTGTTTAAGGAAATGGAAGATTTATTTTATTACATGCAAATACTTCACGAAGGCGAAAATACCGTGTTACCTCGAATTGTAACTGATAAAATACCAGCGGCCGAACTACCAGATCTTATGAGAGCTTGTGGATATTATCCAACAGAGTTCGAGGTATTATTACTACAGGGTCTTTGTAAATAACCTCAACCCACGTGACCAATTTCCTAAATAACGGCCCGTCGTCTGCGTTGATCTGTCGTAGTTTTCGCTACTATAGCGAAAACTACGACAGATCAACGCAGACGACGTAACGGCCATATACATAAGCTCTGTTCGTTTGACTTGCACTAGTTACTCCGAACATCAGTGAACCAATGAGAATAAAGAATACAGAATAAAGTCTTCAGTCATTGGTTTACGGACTGCTCCGAGCAACTAGTGCAAGTCAAACGAACAGAGCTATAATTTCATTACATTTGGTACGTGGTTGCCTAGCAAATTGGTCACGTGAATGGGTTGATGTTATTTTTGAAGGCACTGTATTATCTGGAAAAAGGATAGGCATAGGCATGTCTATGTCTATGTAGAGTAGTTCCAAGGAAAGATGAGCCCACCACATGATTACCGTTAAAGTTACGCAGTAATTTTGTACTGCCGTTGTTAGAAACATTGACTAGGAAGTCAAATGATTGTTTTCGGTTCCACAGTTTCTCGGAGCCCATCACTATAGGGGAATTTGAGATATATTAATTTTTAGACAATCTTTCTATTTTGGAGAATATTGAAACTTGGTTGAACCCATATTGAGAAATAAAACTTCACATTACTACCAGGCACGTAACTACAGGGGGTCCTAGGGTGGCCTGGCCACCCCAAAAATCATACTTGCCACCCCACTGGCCACCCCACTAGAAAACAATAGTTATTTTAATACTTGGTGGCTAAAATTTATCCTCGGATTTATCAGATTAAAAAGTAAAAGGGACATTACAAAAAATTAAGTTTTGATAAGAATATAATGCGTATTGTAAAATATCATTTAAGATAATTTATCTACATTTAAGTTAACAAATACCGCCGTGAAATATAATATAAAAGAAATATAATATCTCGGCTATTCTAAATCGCAAGCTAACTTAATTTTATGAGAACTTTCGTGGAACTGTTTAATTATTTCAATTTCCGCCATTGAGCTAAGTATGAATTTACTTTTTGTCATTCATAAATGTGTTAGATTTTCAGTTTAGTCCTGAAAAAGCTTTTCGGCACATCGCAGCTCGTTTTCGAATTTTAAAATCGCGTTTCAAGTTATTAGTTTGTGTTACGTGGTATTTATTGTGCTTATTTTTTGTTACCCAAATAATTGTTAACTTATACCGAGTGCCCACGATCGAAGCGGAACATAGCTAAATAACACACATTACATTAGCAGTTTTTTGCACACAGTGGCATAAATAGAGGGCCCGCATTGCGGGAGGGCCCCAGGATAGAAAGGGCCTCCGAAACATCGCTTAGTATGAAATTTCGTTATTTCGTTAAATTTTCGCGGGAGAAACTCTTAGTTACGCCACTGGCTGCTCACCAGCGTCAGCTACAAGAACGTAATAGTAATCTATTGAATATCTGTTTCTATTAAAACAATTATTTGAATTTGACATATTATGGCTGTTCATAGTTTTTCAAATTATGAAAATATTTAAATTGCTTCTTCAATGTTAAAAAAATCATTAACTAAGAAGTATTTGGTATCAACAGACTAAGAAAATAAATCTTACCGTTCTTGTAGATGAACCTAGTGAGCAGCAAGCGGCAAATGTAATTCCCTGTGTTATTTGGCTATGTTCCGCTTTGATCGTGGGCACCCGATATATACTTATAAAATTTAAAAATTCAAAAAGATTGTTGCTTAAATTTGGATACCACCCCGTGTAATATTCCCAAGAAACAAAAACAAGAATCTGAGAATACTACAATTAATAATTATTGGTAAGTCACTACGATGTTTACGATCTCTTTTCTTAGATTGCATCCTTGCATCAAAATTTATTAGCCTTTTTTAATTATTAATTGGACTTTTTCTGTTATAGCCTCTCATATGCACGGCACGGTTTGTTGTCACTTACAATATTTATGACCTTAAGGTTAAACCGCGCTTGTTTGACACTCGATACGATGTTAAAATCTTCTGATATAAGTACATTTTTGTGGCCCCCCCAGTTTTTGACAAGGCCTCCCGGTTGCCACCCCTAAAAAAATTATCTAGTTACGTGCCTGATTACTACACAAATTATTGATTTTTAGATCGAAAACATGATTACCGATGTAAAATATCGCAATTTCGATGAAACTAAAACTGTGATCACAGACGTATCATTTTTGGACTTCATCAAATTATACGTAAATTATAAACCTGTCTATGGTATAACAATCCAAAAATTAGAAGAAGGTTTTGAAGTTCTCTGTCAAGCCGCTGGAGGTTCCAATTCTCTCTCTGCGGAATCGTTTGTTACTACAGTTTGCGAAAAGGGTTCGATGAATAAATTTATTTGATTTTTTTTAATTAATTGTTTTAGGCGAGGTGTTTTCTGCCAGCAACGTTCATACGTGTTTGACTACTTTAATGCACGAGACAGCGAAGCCTACTGGGGACTCTTACGATTTTTCGTTTTTGCCCGACGTAAGTAATATTGTTTTGTGTCTGATGACGTTAGTCATTGGGACCCTAGTTAATAAAATATTACAATGTTAGGGAGGAACAAGGGGGAAGGCGGGTCAAATCGAATGTTAGGGGTGGAAATCAAATGCTGAGGGTGGCTAAACAATATTTTCTGCAAAGAGGAAACAAAGATTATTTGTAGGGACAAGGTCCGCCTATTCCACTAGGCAAGCAGAAGATCTTGTTATGGTTTAAAATGAATGAGCAGATTGAGCAAGAAAATTGGTATAAAATATGGAGAAACGTGAAAGAACAATCGAAAAACCAGAGAAGAGTAGGAGATTTTTCAGAATCCATATGACCAATAGAGTTTCGGGTGTCTGAAGGGAAGAGCAACGACAATTTGGACAGTTTTGAATTTATTAGGACCTCCTCCCATCAGCTCCAATTTTAAGTTGTCTCAGTGACCTGGCCACATTTCCTTACTAGTTTATGAAATTGACATTATTTAAAACTTTCTATTCAATGCACCCGATTTAATACCGGTTGAAATTCCATTTGATAAAAATTTAAATTTAATTTATAATTAATGTTATATCATAATCTTAATTTGAATAATTAATTAACAGAAAAATATTTTTTTTTCAGGAAATCGATTTTGACACCTTTCTTGAAGACATGTTAGGAATGGACTTAGATAGACAAAATTTGGATGATCCAGATAGGGAATCTAATCACGAAGAATACGAACCTCCTTGTTAATAATAATTTATACACAATTTTACAAAAGAAAAGTTTTATTAAATTTTCTTGTTCTTAAAAATCTCCTTTAATTACAGTTAGGGGAAGTCCGGGAGAGTTGAACCGCTTTTTGTTTAAAGTATCGTATTTTCTTATAAATGATGCTTAGTGATTCAATTATAATAATAAGCAGTAGCTTATTTATTTAGGTTTACTTATGCATAATTACTTTTTCGATATTATAGTACTGAAATATGTTATATATATTTGAATGAAAAATGGGATATGAGTCAACTCTCCCCACCCTTAGGGAGAGTTGAACATTGCTTTTTAAAGAGGAAAATAAAAACATTTTGCAGCTTAAATCACACATATATTAAACAAAACATCACAAAATGAAATTGATATAAAGAAACACAGTTATTACTCTTCTTATAAAGAAAAAAAAAAAAACTTAAACATATTCTGTTATTCTGTTCTTAAACTCACTTCTGGATTTTTGGAAAGAAAACCACGAAACCAATCTTTTCCAGCAGCATTGTTTGTTGTCCAGCTACCAGGATACTTACTTTTATTCGCAGAGGCGAATTCAAAAGCCAATTGCAATGCTTGATGGTGCAAGTCTCCCGCATATACTACTTTGACATTAAATTACACTCACACAAAAAACAATCAATCTTAGCGAAAAAACACTTAGCACACGTCAAACTACAATAATCAGGCAGTACAATAGTAATAACACACAATTCCTACCTCTATAAACACGGCCACAATCTCAAAACTAAATAAATTAATAAAATTTACTCCGCCGTAACAAAAACACGTTTCCGAACCTGAGAGCCAAACAAACTGGCCATTGCAAAAAGTGGTGGAGTGCTGGTTATTGGCCTCCCGCGCTCTACCAATGACCGTGATGACGTTTCGTTAGCGCGAAATTTAAGCTGAGTTTTAAAAGGTGGCTCAACTCTCCCACCTGAGCAAGTCTCCCGGACTTCCCCTACTATTTTAACTTTTTCCAATCCAAGAAAAAGTTATAATCGAGAAAAAAAAATAATAAAATTTTTTTATGCATTCCTCGTTTTGAGTTCTCTGATTACAAAAATGCAAAAAAAAATTTTTCGATTTTTTGAACGAAAATATTAGGCTGTATGTCCCCCCCGCCCTAGAATTTTGTGCCTTTGAGTGTATTTATTTATAAGATAATAAATAAAATTTTAATAAAAAAAAATATAAAAGTATAATATTTGACGGCCAGGAAAAAGTTCTTCGTATGGCCAAATCCGTTGTTTTTCATTTTTATAAATTTAATTTAATTTAATTTGTTTTTTATATTAACAAATAAGAGGGTAAACAATAAACATAACGATTACTAAATGATAAATCTTTTAACAATAATAAATAACTAGCAGAGAAATAAATAATAAAAATAAAATCTTCGCTAATTGGGTTGCCTATCCGTTAGGCGTACATTACCTTATAAAAGTGCGTTTAGTTGCGCTTCAATTCAAAATCATGAGAATCTCTTTTTTGCTAATTACAAATACGGGCTTATTAATTATAAAGTCACACTTGAATAAACGATAATTCCCCAATTAAGTTAATTAAAAAAAATATACGTAAATTCACTTTTGCAATTTTTTAAATTTAAACGTAACCTTTGGAATAATACAAAAAATATCCTGTGTCTTTTGAAAGAAACTTTCAATAAGTGGCTAATTTTGCGTGTTTTAAAATTTATTTTTGCTAATAAGCGCCACATGCACCGGCAAAGTTAATTTTTCTTTCATTCAATTGTTATTATTTATAAATACAAGTGTAATTACTAATTAAACATATTTTTTATATTTTAATTATTTTAATAACTTATTTTGTAATGCACGCGCCGGCAAAATTCAACAACAAAGATAGTAATTTCAAGTCGTTTGATGCTGTTGTAATTAGTGCACGAACTGCGAAAGTGAATAATTAGTTCTAAATTTTTTAATTTGATTGTTTAAACATTTACCTACTCATCTAAAAAAATTACTTTTTTTTATTGCTAATTAATATTTTCTGCACATTTTCGTTTTAACTTTTTCCAATCCAAGAAAAAGTTGTTATAATCGAGAAAATAAAAATAATAATAATAAATTTTTTTTGCATTTTTCGACGTTTTGAGTCGATTACGAGTTTTGATTACAAAAATGCAAAAAAATTTTTTTTGATTTTTTGAACTGAAATGTCCGTCTGAATCTGAATGCCCCCCCCCCCCTAGAGCAAAAACTACTAACATCCGCAAAAATAGCTTTAATAAGAAATCTATACAGTGTGTCCAAAAATTTGGGCCAAATTCATTTCTACTTGGCTATAAGATAGTTCGTGAGCCCCAATTGAAAAAAAAATAAAAAAATTTTATTATTCAAAATGGTGGCCAATAGAACGATTGTCCCATTTTGTGGTTTTTTCCTTATAACTTGGGCGGTAATTATTATTATAAAAATTTCAAAACGGCATTGTATAGCCAAAGTATAGGCCTTTCGTTCTAAATAAGTCGATTTTCAAAATTGTTTCAAAATTGCCAATCTTTAAGGGGCCAAAGTAGGTCAACATTTTTTAAATGGATTTTCTCAAAATTTCCTATGCCATATTTTTTCTTTTTTTGGATATGTTACAGACAACGTAATTCTCTATCAAAATATAAATTTTTATAAAAATCTCTCGAGCCGTTTTGGAATAATGATTTTTTGAATGTCAAAATTTCAAAAATCTCTAATTTCTTTTGTAATAGAAATGTAAACTTGAAAATGAATATATGTATCAAACCCATAAATATCTATTATTTAACACTATTTTCGGTTAACAAAATGCTTCCGGTTAAACCGGAAATTACAAAAATATCAAAATTTTTAGGAACACCCTGTATATTTTTAAATATGTTAAAAGCTCATATAATTAGCTATTAAACGATAGCAAACACTTTATATTTTAACTTCCGGTTTAATCGGAAATTGGATCAAATTTCTTAATTAAAATAGATCACCCTATATATTTTTCAATATTTTCAAAGCTCGTAAAATGAGCTTTCTGAAGATATAAAATAATGTATATTTTGAACTCCAATTTATGCCAAAATTATAAAAAAATGAAATTTTTGAAACAATTTTATACCTAAAAATTCTGCTTACACACAGAAAAGTCCCAGGTTCAATCCTTGAAGGAAGCAAAATAAATTTAAAAATTAATTTTTTAAATATAATTTACATAATTAGATTTAATACAAAATTACAAGATTTGACATACGGAAAAAGTTCCTCGTATGGCCACATCCGTTGTTTTGTTATTGTTTATGGTTATTTCCGTTATTTCTATAATTGTCCACTTTGTGGGTGCGTAGGTCAAAAAATTATATTTTTAAGCCTAACAAGGCGAATTATTTTAATTAATTACGTTCCTAAAGAAGATTGAACTAATTATAATTATTATTGCTTAGGTAAAACAGTTGTTAAACGTTTTAAATTAATTTAATAACATAAATTTCGACTTTTCCTTTGGTAGTTCTATCAAGACCAAGCGAAGCTTTCTGAAGACTTAAGTCTTGTTAAACTTTCGGTCAACCCTATTAAATTCATTATACAACATTTCAAGTTCCAAAGCCTTCTTTAGCTTTATTATTTACTACTACTAAGTAGAGTATCCCACTTCTGAGTCTAGAATAAATTTTTGTATTTTTTACCAAGATCCATAATTTTCTCTTCTTAGAGTTAATTAATTAAGACAGGAAATATTTAAAACTACTTAAATAGTAAAATAAAATTAAAAATTTCCATTTTATTTAGACCAACTATAAATTAGGTGTTTGTAGTTTTAATAAATAAAGGAAAGTGCGGCATGGCTATGACATTAAATTGTGAAAGGAAGAGGAATTATTTAAAAAAAGTAGCTATTACTCTATAACTATCATTTATACGACATTTCATAATTATACAAATGCAATAGTGCAATGAAATGTTTTTCTTACATAAATTTTTTTTCAAAAAATAATAAATTATACATTTTTCATCACCTTACACATTTGAAAAGGTGTTGATGAACTCACAATAACTCAAACAAGGTGTTAATTTTTTAATTAAATTTACACACTCAAAAAACAAACATTGAAACAGGAAAGTGATAATAATAAAAATTACCTGTGTAAACAAATAACATACAGTAATGTCCGCCTATAACGAACCCGGTTGTAGCGAACTCTTGGTTATAACGAACTTTTTTTACTACAACTGCAACTAATTTACTACAACTGCGTTTTTATTATTTTATCACTTATAACGAACCTTGGATATAACGATCTGATTTTATTGGTCCCTTGAAGTTCGTTATAAGCGGACATTACTGTAGTTTAAATTATTTTAACCACACTTATGTATAAAAATATAAAAGAGAAATTTTCAAGGTACACATTACTAGTAAGTAAATTAATAATTATTAACATAAACGTGCTATGAAATGTAATAAATGTTGTTTATGGTTGCTTTCTCCCAGTCCCAGTCAAACGAAGTCTTCTCAATTTTCAACAAAAGTCGTTGGTTAAAAAAAGTTAACCATTAGATTGGTTTATACCTTCCTAACCAATTCATTCATAATATACGTGTGGATTTTACTTATTCACAGAAAGTGAAGAGATCGTACAGGTGTAGGTAGCATTGTCTTTTAACAGTGCACGTTGATGGTTCTTTAATTAATTAAAATTTGTGACTTTTTTGTGAATTTTTTTGAGTTCGCTTTTTTTTGGATTTTGTAATGTGAAAGAATTTCTAAGGTAAATTAAAAAATTTTTTTTTTAATGTTTTAATAGTAAATTACATCCCTCTTTTATTTTTATAAATATTTTTTGAGTTCAATTTTTTTTTGATTTAGTAATGTGAAAGAATTTAAAGGCATTTTTTTTAATTTAAAAAAATGTTATTTTCGACATTTAAAAATTTTTCAAATCGTATACTAGCCCCCGCCCTCATTTTTTGTTTGCTTTTGGATTATTTATAAATCACTTTTTCCTTTTTGAACCGCTTTGTTGTAAAAAGTTATCAAATATTTATTTAGATTCTTAAATTTTTTACCTGGGGATACCAAAAAGGGTTCTAATTTACATACAATTAATGACAAACTTTATTTTTTATTCATTAAACAAATACCTAGCTATTATTATTTTTATTAAAATAAAATAAAAAAATTAGTATTATTTTTTAAATTTTTTATCTATAGGGATACCAAAAAGGGGTTCTAATTTACATACAACCCCGCACAAACTAATGACAAAAATTTTAATTTTTTTTTCATTTTTATTAAAATAAAATAAAAAATACTATTTTTATTATTTTAAAAAAATTCTACTAATACGGACTAAAGTTAGAAATTAAAAAGAAAGTCCATTTAAATAAATAAATAAAACAAATTAAAAATTTATGTAAATTTTTTTAAATTTTAAATGAATAAAAGTTAAGTTAAATTTTATGTAAATTAGTCTCGATTTTAACAAGTTAAAACCACCAAAGAATACGTAATTAAACAAATTTTTTGTGTCAAATTAATTGTTTTATTCTACAATTTTGAAACTAATCCTGCTAACTGTGAAGTGTGACAGATTTGTCACGAATGCAAAATAGATAACATCAATACAGTGACATAATAATTAATTTTTTTGTTGTTTGTAACAATAATTTGTTTATAATTACTAGTTACACTATGTAATTCTTATTCTTTAGACTTAAATTACCTAAAAATCCTTCATTCAATTTATTGCTCGGTAATTAAGTCGTTCGTAACCCAATGTGGATTTGTAACAAAATTTAGAATCTGAAGGAAATAATAAATTTTTCAAAAACTTTTGTGTTAGTGTGTCAGACTGGCTCACACGGCCACGCGGCGAAAGAGCGGCTCTGAGCCCCCGGAGGACTGTCGTTGGAGATAATAGAATTTTAAAAATCATTCCCATTTTAATTTATGGGGTTATTATTAATTGTAATACCAATCACAAGCTAAATTACTATCACAAACTTCGTAATTCATTTATTTGACTCGTTTAAAAATTTTAAAATAAAATTATAAAATTTTGACATGATCACTCTTGCCATGGAAAACAAAATAAAATCAATAACATGTCTTGAACATTCATTCTGACACTATAACAACGCCAACTATAACGTTATATATTTAATATTGTTTTCCATGGTAAGAGAGATTGTACCAAAATTCTATTGTAACTGCCAGAGTCTTACATCCACTCAATCTTTCTCGTTCATAATGTGTCGTTCAAGAAATATGGATTTTTTTCAAAAGTTTTGTCAATAACCAATAACAAAATGATTAGTCCACGGAAATCGTCTCCACAGCCACAGGGCGTGTAATTTATGTGCAACTTTTTAAATTTTTCTTCTTTCTAAGCTCCTCGAATTTGGGAATTTGGGGGATAAGGTAAGCCTAAATTATTAGATTATCTCATATGAACGTTCTTGGTTCTTAGATTGGTAGCATATTAATGAGGTTGTATGATTGTGACCTTACAGGATTTGAAAATACCTCTTGAGAGGACTAATAATTTTTTTTTGACAATATGAATATGACGCACTTAAATCGTGTATCTCATTTTTTATGTAAAAACGGCTAATTGTTTTTAATCACATCACCCAATACAAATAATAATTGTTAAATTATCAAGTATGGAATATCAATGAACTCAAAAACTTCAATTAGAAGCTCAAAGAAAAGATAAAGATGTACTTGTGATAGAGACTAAAATATAATGACTGTATGATAAAGCTAATTAAGGAAAAATAGTAAAATCAAAAGTTTCTATAAGAAAGTTTTTACTATTATTATAAATCAAAAACTCTGATGTGGCCATAGGAGGACTTTTCTGGAATATTTTGACGCTAAGTCAAACTATAAAGTGTTTGGTGTATCATCTGACGATCATCTGATGAATTTAATTAACTCTTAAAATTTTTCCTTTATTTCCCGGTTTTTGGAAGGGCTTTTTTACCCAAAATAGTAAATATTCAGAGTATTATTACTTTCCGATACCTTAAGGTATTAACGGAAAGTATTGTAATGGGGTAAAAAAAATTTTTGAGATAACACCGGATATATGTGTTTTGAGGTCCCCCGAGTCGATCTAGACCATTTTTAGAAAAAAGTCTGTGTGTATGTGTGTATGTGTGGATGTAGTTCCCCACGAAATCTCTGAAACGGCCGAACCGATTGACTTGAAATTTGGTATAGGGTCTTATCAGATAACGACGGAGTGCAGAAAGGAATTTGTTCAAAATCGGTCCGCTAGGGGGCGTGTAATTAAAGTAAATAATCTTTTTTTAAATGGCAACATATAATTATTTTTGCATAATCCGGTAGAGAATTTTTTCCTGTATGCAGTGCTATAAAAATATTTAACATTCTTTTGTTTTAAAAAGGTTTATTATACAATTAAATATCTAATAAATATCTGTTGTGTCAACACAAGACTTTCCGATTGAGTTGATTATTTTAAGACCAAAACAGTTAGAAAACAAAAGAATACTGAACATTTTTATAATCACTGATTAAAAATAAATAAAAGTCAAAATTTTTTAACAAATGTCAAATTTTTTGACAACTGTCAAATTTTTTGACAATTGTCAGAAACGTCAGCTGCCAAATATTATTAGATATTTAATTGCGTAAAAACTCTTTCAAAAACAAAATAATTTTAAAAAATTTTATATCATTGAATAAAAAAAAAAGTTCTCTATCGGATGATTTAAAAAAAATTATATATGTAGTTCCATTTAAAAAACACAAAATTTCCTTAATTGCACGCCCCCTAGCGGACCGATTTTGAACAAACTCCTTTCTGCACTCCGTCGTTATCTGATAAGACCCTATACCAAATTTCAAGTCAATCGGTTCAAATTTCTTCAAAAAAAGTCCAAATTTTTTAAAGACTACCGACACGTGACCACCTTTATATGTATAAATAAAGATGAAAACGACTTATTTCGTGAGTTTAATTAGTTAATTTAGTTAATACATTTATTGCTAATTATTATTAAATATTTATTTAGAAAATTTATAATTAAATTAATTATTTATTCAATATTTTAAAAGTCACGTGTCGGTAGTCTTTTAAAAATTCTAGTGTAGTATTCTTTTGTTTTCTAACTGTTTTGGTCTTAAAATAATCAACTCAATCGGAAAGTCTTGTGTTGACACAACAGATATTTTTTCCAACTTTCGCTAACTTTTCAAAACATAAATAAATCGTTTTTTTAAATTTTGACATTCAAAAAATCGTAACCCGATTTTGACAAAATGTATTTCAAAATTTCAAGCTCCAAGGAGCTACATTGATATTCTCGGGAGAGACATCGAAATCTAAAGCGTATGAAAGTTGTACTGGTCAACTCAGACAGTTGGAACAAACATGTTGGATGTTTCTGAAAGGAAGTTTTATTCTCTTTAATATGTATTAGAGGTCAAATTGAGGTAACTGTAGTCTTTCAGGAGTTACAGTGACTTCTCTCCTCTTCGGGAGAAACGTCAAAAGCATATGAAAATAAATCAACTGATGGTTTTTCTTTGATTCTACTTGTACTGATGGTTAACTAAGAAAGTTGGAACAAATGTGTTAAATGTTTCTGAAAGGAAATTTTGTCATCTTTAATATACCGGGTGACATAGGAGTTGGGAACACTCTTATAACTCCGTTATTTATCAACATATCAAAATCAAATTTGGTGTGGATTATAATTAACATAAATTGCAATTATTTTAACTACTTGCAAAAATTCTGTCAATTCCGATTACGCCGAAAATGAAGTAATTGATGGAAATGTGACTAAATTACTTTCTGAAAGCTCCACAACACCAACCTTTAACTTTTGTGGCGTAAACATAATTTCCATAGTACAATTAGCTCTCACCGATGATTTTGTACCACATCACAGCACTCTAGACAACTTTCTTGCAATTACAATGAATAAATTAATTTTTGATCAGCTTTTGGTGCTTTAGAATTTTTTTCAACAAATCTACTGAACCAAAAGGTGCGTTGGGTATTCGTCTAGCTCTAGAATTAATCGTCTGTATGACTGCATATTTTATTATTCTGATCGGATGTTTTAAACTTGCGAAATTAAATAAAACGAAAACGAGAAATCACTGCACTAATTTATTTTTTCGGAAGGAACCAGCAGCAAGAGTTGAAGTTGAAAGTTCAAAAGTTATAAGATTACTCCTGCCCACTGTCTTATTTCTAGGAATAGTGTTCATTTGTGACTATTTCCAAAACTTTTACAACATGCCTTTTTACTTAATTGCAGTTTGCCGATAATGCCCACGGTTCATAGTTGCTGATTGTCTAAACAGGTTTTGGGCAACTTACAAGGAAATAAAAATAGATACATACTTATTTACTACTTTTATTTTAAATTCTCAAATCTTATAAAAACAGACATTTTTGTGCCTCTTTATAGTCTTTCTGGTACTACAAACAATTACGGAATTCTTTGGGGGTTGGGGTTCCATTTCTTCAAAGGCCCTTCAAGCCTTCAAGGGAATTTTGGTTACCCTCATTAACTTTTACTCTTAAAATGGGTTAAAATCGTTGCGAAAGCGAGAGACTTTTTAATGTCTCCAGGACCCAAAAAGCCTTTAAATTTCGCTTTCTATGTATCCAGGACCATAAAATTTCAACAATTTAAATACCTCAAATAAGGAAAAAGCTACTACATCACCTTTTCATGTAAATTAAACTTCTAGTTCAGCAGAACTTTAAAACTGTTACCTCACCTTTTCGCACAAAAAATTAACAATTAATCAAAAATTGAGCTTACTAAAATTCGATGAAATTATTCCAACTAATTACCTTGGTTTATTTGAATTTTAAATAAATAATTTGGCCAATTTTTATCTTGAGGCTAAACAATAAATTTCATAAATGTTACTATACATTACGTTTAATTGTAGACTGATATCAAGGCGTGTCAATTTTGATGGTACTTTCTTATAGATAAAAAGAAATCTGCATAAAACAATGGGTCGAAAAAAAGCATGTCAATATACATTTTACTGTTGGATGCTAATAAATTTAAAAAAACCGCTACAGAGTGCACACCTTAACGTGTTGAAATTCAATGTCGCGATGGTAAAAAATATTTAGTTGAAAAGTACATTTTCCCGTAATTTATTATTTTTGACTAGTATGCCATTTCGTTAGAGTTATTTGCAGGTAAGGATTGTTTCCATAAATAAATATAGTTATACAGTGTGAATAGAAAGTAAGGAATATTGATACTTGTGTGCTAGTGCCTTTATTATTATAAAAAAAAAATTCAAGCAAAAGTTTATTTTTTAATTGTTTGCCACAATTCGAAGTTTTCCAATTTTTTTCTGACGTCATACCTTCAGACCATGACGTCATCGAGTATTTTTTTAAATAATAATGTATACTTTTTAATACGAAGTTGGATAGTACATATTTTCTTCTTTAAAACCATGTAAAAATATCTGCCAAAAAACTGGACATTTTTTTTTTTTTTTAATTTCTATACTTAAGTTAACCTCAAAATATTTTGTTTTCTTGATATATTTGTATATAGAAAAAAATCTATCTAAATACTATCCAATTCCACAAGAAAAAATATACATTGCTATTTAAAAAAAATCCCGATGAGGTCATTGCTCGAAGATTGTAAAGGTAAGAAAAATTAAAACCATCGAAAAATGCTTGTTTCGAAATAAATCAATTTGACGTGTCCAACTGTTTTTTGATATACTCCAATTTTTTCTTACTTTTATTCAGATTCACACTGTATATGTAAATGATATGATGTGCTGTAGAGGTGAATACTTAGGTATAGTTTGTTTCAACAGAATTTGAAGTTGTAAACCAAGCGCGACAGATATGATTAAGAACATAACATTGAACATTACACTGATAATCTGATCTCGACTTACCGCAAAGCAAAGCAGCGACTTCATCATTTTAGAAGCGTATTAAAAGAATTATTTAATATTATTAGTAATGTAACATAATTTCAACTCTTAAACAGAATGCCATTAAATTAATTATGTCTATGAATAGTACGAATGTATTGTAGAAATTTGAAAATAAGCAACTGATTTCACAAAGTTCCTGAAAATATTATAAACATAAATGAAGTGATAGTGATACAGACTTATTTGGTAATTAATGACTGTTAGGTAGAAGGCAATGATATTATTGTTCTTAGTGAGTTTCTAAATTTTTTAAGTACGCTCCTGAAGCAATATTTTCCCTGGTCGTTTCATAAAGCGATTAGTTGAAATTAGATTATCAGTGTAATGTTATTACACTGCAGCGCTTGATTTACGACTTCAAATTATGTTGAAACAAACTATACCTACTTTAGTTACCTAAAATATCCACATTATGCATCTGATCCAAAATTGTGACGATTCGTCCTTCTCTTTCTATGTCGCACTTAGTTAAGAACCCATGAGCATAACTATTTCGGAATTTTAGGAGGTGGGAGGGTATAGAATAACAGAATAAATAATTCAAAAGTATTAAACTCTAAACTTTGTTTCAGATGCCAACGGATTCAAAATATTGGCATTCAGATAACGTCGATAGCGACGATTCGCCCGGGAATAGTTTCTCGAGATACTATTTGGATCCATGGGATTTGGAAAATTACGCTTACATTCGAGATCTTCACGACAGTCATCCACAAGACTCGCTAGAGCTCAGCTCTCAACAGAGTAGTTACGGAGAACCAGTCGAAGCCAACTCTTCCTTTTATTATGCAGCAGTCAAACCCAATTCTTATTTGCCGTCTCAAAAACAAAGATACGACTCGTTTCTAGAATCGGAATACGGGATGGCAAGATATGCCGAAATCGAAGATCCTTACGGACACATTCCACATCGATGTCGTGCTCATAAGCAACAGTTTAGAAATAGGGAAGCTGAAGATATTTATGGATTTCCTAGTTATTCTTTAGAGCCAGGTGAGTTTATGAGTTTGAGATTATTTCTACTATTGTTACGTAAAGGTGAGCTCATTCAAGATTTTTTTGTTTGATCTTATAAAGGGCCATTGAAAAATTATTAGCTCAAGGACCGACAATTAATGTTTACTTAGAATGCAATTACACGCAGTGATGGGTTCGAAGTTAATTCAAAGCCACACTGAGAGAAGTGTTTGTTAATAATTAAGGAATTTTGGTAATTGTTAATAAATCCTTTACTGAAAAATGGCGAACCAAATATTTATTTTTCAAAAACGAGGGGTTTAATAAAACTATTTAAATTTCCCCGATTTAATACAAACAAATTATTAATTATAATCAGATTACAATTGATAATAAAAAATAATATTTATTAACAGTAAATGTAGGTATAGTAACCACAAATAAAATAGAATTGAATAGTAATATGTCTAATTTCCTTGAAATAATTCCGTATTGATAAAAAATAAATCCTTATTTCAATCAAGTAAATATTTATTTATAATTAACATTCTCTCCATAATGGTGAGTAAGTATTATAAGGTAATTAGTTATTTATTTCACTTCTAATATAAATTGCTTCCTTCCAATTTTTGGTAACATCCACTCAGCAATGGTACTCGTCGTAGTTGGAGACGTTGGAGTGGCTGATGATGGCACTTCGGCAAAAATCAGTGATACACTATAACAATAAACGCCAAGAATTAATATACATGCATAATTACTTTTTAATTATACTTACAGTCTTTTAATTATTGAAGTCGATGATCAACATTCAAATTTGGTTTTTAGTTTCATACGTGTATATCAAGCACAAGAATGAGCTCTTTCCACTGCTCTTTCAAGTCGAAGTTATCCTCTTGCACACTTGCACTAATTTTTGCAACATGGCGACACTATCAATTCCATTCTCTTCAAATAATTTGTTTTTTAACATAATGGTATATTATTAAACTTCAGAAATTATTAATTAGGTATTATTTTTAATTAAAATAAATAAAATGAAATAATCAGAAGTATTATTTATACACAATACACAAAATACACTGCATCAAGCGTCACTCCCGACTTCGCTGTTAAACAGTTTATAACCTTGTGGTATAATATTTTTAATAAATCAAAATTTATTTTTAGTAAATGTTTGGAAAATTATATTTATTTACTAATGGTTTATTACACCCAAATAGTGCCTTATTACATACAAGAAAAGGTTTAGTTATTATTACCAAATTTAAATTTTATAGTTAGCATATTTCTTTCTTACTTATTATAAACCAGCTACATTAACTACAAACAAAATAGACAGTAATAAAGCATTGATTTATAAGAAATATACCGATTTATAAGAACTGACAATAGTTAATAGATTTTATTTTTCAGAAATCCAAATAATTAAGTATAAATAAATCTGACTCAAAAAAATATTTATTAACTATGACTACTATCATTTCTTTCAGTGCAACTGTTAATTGAGTTAATGTTTGTTAATTAGCATTAAAATTATTAGGCTTCGATTTTTCGTTTAATTCGTTTAATTTGAGGAAATGAATGTGCATTTTCTAAATAATTTCCTTAATAATCGAGTATCGATTTTTTTTATATAAATAAGTTATAGGAAGAGCAATTTTTTATTATTCGGATATGCTTTCTACCACAATAAGTAGCCACAATTAAATATTAAGTAGTATTTGTTACGCCAAGTGAATTCGTATTTTAAAATAAAATATACTTACATTTAATTTGCACTTAGTGATTTTCCTTTTTATAAAATAATGTCATAGTAAAAAAAAAGTTTCAAAAAAACCATTAAATTAGATTATTAATTATCAAGTTTCACTCTTATGTTAATAGTTGTCAATTGAAATCCTAAAATTAATCGAAAACTTTTTTATTTCAAATTAAAGAGAAAGAAAGTTTGCTTGTGTATGGATGAATTTCTCAAGTGAAGTTCACTTTTGCTTTCATGAAAATAATATTGAGATCAGTGAAGGTGACTATACTTACTAGAGAAGCAAATTAGTACTTCTTTCGATTAAATCTTCATAATTTTATGTCATTTAGAGCACTATAATTTAAAAAAAAGGTTAAAATTATTAAAAATAAATATTACGAGCATTACAACAACAATTTACCGGATATATTTAATTGTTATTTTAAGGTCATCCTGTATTTAAGTTCTGTAATTGAACAAATATAATTACATCTCGTATAAGTTAATTTAGTTGGGTTGTTGTTGGATACTTTTTAACCGAATATATGTAATAATTGAGAAATTATAGTTTTTAATTTTTACAAAATATGAATTTTATTATTCTTTTTTTATGTAATTGGAAGATCTACCTACATATACGTATACATTCTAATTTTATTTTATAAAATTGTTTGAGTTGCGAAATAAGCGAAGGATCATTCTACATGGGCGTTCTTTAAATCATATTATAATTAGATAATTACAAAATTTTACAAGTCTTAAAAAGGTAGAAATCGGAAATTATTTTTTGATTTAATTCTTCAGGTGATGTCAGAGTTTAAAATTAAAATTTCAACGGCTCACGATGATTTAACATAATTTAAAAAAAAAAAAAAAAAAAAAAGCGATACTTTTTGATACGTTTCGAATACAGAGTGTCTCCTTAGCATGATCACCATAGGAATTTCGTAAACCGTAAGAGATACAGGGTGGTCGATTATATGACACCAAATGCAGCCTTTTTAATGACCCATTCGATGCTGCTTTTGTTTTATGGAAAAAATGATTAGCACTCTAGACATTTAGAAAAAAAAATGAAAAAGTTTATTTTCTTTAAATGACTATAACTTTATTATTAATGAAGATAATTACAATTTTTAAAAAAGAGTTAATAGCCATTATTAAAACCAATAAATTTAATAAATAAAAAAAATTATTACGCCGTTTTGGAGATATGATGCAGACTTATATTATTTTAAATGCAAATCAGGAAACCTAGTTTTTCTTTTCAAAAAAACTACAAGAGTTGATAGGGTTAATTTATTAGATTCTTTTTTGGTAATATAAAAATAGAAAATATTTGTTATTTATGTTCAAATAATTTTTAAAAGTCAAGTTATAGGTACAGGGTTATTTAAATTCGATTACCACTATATTATAGAGATCTCGGAAACTGTAAGAGATACAAATTTGCTTAAATACGAGCAAAGTTGCGTAATTAGATAGGAAATAATACGCCAAAAGGAAAATTAAAAAATTTCCATTAGGTCCCGAGTTTAATAAAAAAAAATCGAAATTTCGGAAAATCTTATTTATTTTTTTCTGACGTTATTTTCAAAGTTATAAAATTAAAACCACATTTTCATTGCTAATTTTAGTCTCTACAAGATGGCTATTTTAGATTTTCAAAACAACGTTTCGATTTTGAATTACCATCACCAACTCAAAAATTTTAAATTAAAAAAATTTTTTTGGTTCATTATTGTATTTATAATAGAAAGCTAAACTCAAAAATTAAATAAAAAAAGCAGGTTCGTATCTAAAATTTTTGAGTTGATGATGGTAATTCAAAACAGAAACGTTGTTTTGAAAATCTAAAATTACCATCATGTAGAGACAAAAAAAAGTGTCATAAAATTGTGTTTTTAGTTTTCTGATATTTTTGAAATTAACTTCAGAAAAAAATAAATAAGATTTTTCAAAATTTCGTTTTTTTAAATCTCGAGACCTAATGTAAACTTTTTAATTTTTCTTTTTGAATAATATTTATTATTCAATAACGCAACTTTGCTTTCAGTTAACCAACTTTGTATCTCTTACAGTTTCTAAGATTCCTATTATATACATAATATATAGTGGTAATCGAATTTAAATAACCCTGTATATGAAACAATTGAATAGATAAAAACAACTGAAATAAGTGAACATCAAAAAAAGTGTAAAAATAACCCGTAAATTACTAAAAAATTAACCCTAGCAAACCTTATACTATAAAGATTCTTAGGCGGTTGCGAATCTGTGCTTACATCTCGTGTCGCGAGCTCCGTTTACGCCCATAAAACCTCATTTTCCGTACTTATATCATAATATACTATTTTGGAGCTTCATAACTTCATAACATAATCACGAAAAAGCAGTTCTGAGATCTTCAGCTTTAGTTTAAAAAAAAATCGAAAATTTTATTAACAACTTACCTACATTTTCTCGACCTCAATAAAAAGTAATTATTGTTATATGATTGTAATCAAAGAAAATTTATGAGCTGAAAAGGCATATAAGGGCAGAAAGTTAAATCAGGTTAAATGTTAATATTGTTAATAAACTTTTCTAAGTAAAAAAAAGCAAAAATTTCCTTTTTAAAGGTAACTGAACGTAAAAATAAATTTTAATAAATTCTTGAATATAATTAATAAATTAATTGCCATTTTAAAGAAAACAAAACAATTGAAATTCTATAATTGTATAAAATTTAATAAAACAAAGGCTTTATAAAGTGTTAATTAACAAGTAAACAACTAACGAAAAATTTTTCACATACATTTTTTAAAAATTTCGTTAAAAAGAGGTCACGGTTGAGAATCATCGCTATAATAATTATTTCTTTTGACATTTTTTATATTAGTTTATGGTTCATTACACAGGCGTGCATTTTTTTTAATATAGTAATTAATTACGTATTATTTAATAGTTTCACTATTTTTTTATATCAGAAAGGAAAGTGTTTTGATTTCAATAGCGAGGTCGATATAAGCGGACGTTTTCATCATAAATTCGTTATTTAGTAATAACTTTTCATATCCTTGTCCTCTGAAGTAATAATTTATGCTCTTCTTTCAAATTTTTAATTTGTAGCTCTTGAAGACACCATAAAATTGTAGGTACATCTTTTTACTCATAATATGTGCCCAGAAAGCATAAATGATGTAAGACCATCATAAATTTGTTTCCTTAAGACAGATTTTTGGGAGCTGCTTTCATATGAGAAACTTCAACGTGAAAGCTTCCATTTCAAATTTAAAAAAAATCTGATTTTGCCTGTACCAGCACCAGCTCGTGGTACGATTTCGAATAAGGCCTTAATACTAGAGTGAAACGTTGACTATTATGAAGTCTTATATCAAATAGATGCACACAAAATGGTAGAGGCAGGAAGAGAGAAACATGGGTCAAAATATTTAAAAAGAAAAACTGAACCATCTGCGCTTTGTCGATTACATATTTTTCCAAGAAGTGACCATATAACATCTCCAAAAACTATAAGTGAAGAATTGTAGTCATCAAAAGTTGGGTTAATGCTAATGGTGGTGGGTGGGTGCCCCTCTATCTAAGGGGGGTTACATCTAAGGCCTCTAAGGGTGTCTAGTAAAGATTCCATCTTTCTCCAAATTTATTTTTTTAAACACTGTTGAGAAAAAATGATAAAAGACTGATCTTCAGTATTCAGGGAGCAAATGTAGAGTAATTGACTTTAATATCTTCAGACATTAAAAGCCGGCCCTGGCATTTTCCAAAATATACTAGTATAAAAACAATTAATCAAAACTTGATTAAATATTAAATTAACATTTTCTGTTTCTACCCGATTTTTTTTATTACCAACAAAATATTAATTCTCACACTAGGAATTGTAAAAAAATTAACATTTTTAATATTAAATTATTACTACTGTTATAATAACAAATACCTGCTACTTAAATTTTAATTAATGTGTTACATTTCACTTTTGTTTTACAAAAAAATGCAATCAACCTTGTAGTGCAAAATGTTTTAAATAGTAATTAGATAGGTACAAAAATGCATTAAAATTTCCCATCGAATTACATAATGCAATTTGTAAACAATGTCAGTGTACCTAATAATATGAATTATTTTGTATGCGTTAGTTATTTTAAGTGATCTAAAAATCGAGTACATTATTTAAGAATTAATTTGCCACAGATTATATAATGAGATTGTGTTTGAAATCCTCATGCTTCTCAACAGTTTTATAACAGAATAGAGCAAAAGTGACCATGTCCTAAGCCCCACCAAATTTGATTTTCCAAAAAAATGTGTATTGAATTGTGTTCGTTTTGTGCTGAAAACAAAAAAAATTGGTGCAGCCGTAGTTTAAAAGATATAAGCGTAAATAGCTGGAGGGGCTCAAGACATGACAGCCCACTTAAAAAAGCCATCTTTTAAAGAAAAGGTTCCGTTTTTGGGGTTTTCGTTTATATCTCAAAGAAAATTAGATCAGTTTAATAAGTCAAGACGCCAACGATCCCTTTTCCATTAGCTCTACGAAACTGATGGTTGGTTGAAAACTGGGCAAACTGGCCCACTAGCACAGTGGTTCAGCCACACCGTCTGCCGTCATAAACAGTGGAAAGGTATATGCAATGGTTTTGATAGACGTTACTCTAACCATTGAATAAATAGCCGCTACTCTAACAGGAACAAGCATTCCAGGTAATCGTATGTGAATGCAATGGTTGACAAGCAATTTCCGGTCAATTTCTCCAATAGAAATAGTTGCTTCTACTCCCACTTATAAGGAAATGTCATGATAGCCAATGATAATGTAAACTCGACGCAATGAATGAGTCATCCATGGTTTTCTAAAATGTCGTTCCAGTCGCATTTTCTCTTTCTCTCTCGCAGGCAACGGTTGCTAACCTTCTTTCAGGATCTTTATATTCTAAGACTCTATCTATAAGCTCTAACCTAACCTAAAGTGATAGAATGCATAAGACACCACCAGGGTGTGTTCTTAGCTTAACCTTACTATCCGCTCCCGGCGTACAGTTGAGTCGGGTACAGAACGCACCAGTTGCATGCGGTTGGTGGGGGGAATACGGGTCCTATATGGGCCGGTTCCCGACCGTTACCGATTCAGGGAGCTTTCGGAAGTTAGCTAACATTTCGGTGCTGCGGGAGAGGTGCAGCCACAGACGGGGTTTTATTTGCTGGCATCTGCCACCCCTATTGGTGCTGCACTCGCAGTGGCTGAAGGCTTCTCGCTTAGTAGGTGGGACACTCGTTATCCACGTAGCGGTGCATGCGCCCTTACAAGGGTAAAAGCCTCTACCGGCTTGAGACTGTTTCACTCATGTGGAGGGTGGGCTGGTTTTTGGGTTATCCAGGTCCGAAGTGAGCGGAAGATCACTTACACATCTGGTCGCTTGCGACCCCTGATAAGTGGTCTCCAGTGGTTCTAATTTTCAGTTTCAGTTTACGGGTGACACTCCTCGCCCTCTGTAATCAGGTTGATCTGACGGTGCTAAGCAGAAGTAATTGTAGTGGGGCGACCGATTCCGTCACCAGATCCGCTGAGCATCACTTGAAAGGCAATGCTTATGATGGTCTCCGCTGGCTTAGCCTCGGATGAAGAAGGTAATCTTCAAGCTGTCTTGAGAACCCACTCCTGTTCGAGGCGGGTGTTATGATTGTGCTGGAGGTATCCTTTTGAGTGGTAGCTCTTGGGCGGATGTCTTGTCAGGTATGGAATGAGGCAATTCTCCATTGAAAAATTCAGTAGACAGAATAGTTGTGGAAACTCTTCTCTCGGCGTGATTCTTTGTCTTATTTTACTAAACGTCCTGACAGATACAGAGATAGAGATGGAATGATCACTCAACTGTTGGGAGCTGTCCTCTCTGCTGAATTAGCCCTATATGTTCCTTAGAGTAACATATCAAAAGTCCCACAAACACCAGCATGTCCATGTCTAATCCATTGATAATTTTTTCCTTGCATGTTTTTGGGAACAGAGCTTCCTGCATTGGAAAGGTAGAAATTATTTGATCGTTTTAAAAAGTATCTTATCTTGCTATGAACTAAATAAAACTACAACGACTATGCCATTATTTAAATTATTTGCGTAATTTTTGCAACAAATACAAATAACAGTATAAATAAAAAGTTCATGGAAATCACATAACTATTCATGAAGAGCGCATACAACGTACAAGTTGCGATGGTAATAAGGCAAAGCAATTGCATGTTTAAATCTTTATTTAATCAAAGTCTATAACAATTGGCAAAAAATAAAATAAATAATACAAGTGCGTAATCATCCGTTAACTCGTCACGACAATCGTTTCTTTTTATTGTTAAACAATAGGTACCTACATTAACGAATATTAAAATATTATTTATTACCAACACATAACGACACGTAAAAACAATAACTAATTCAATTGAATGGATGAAGAAAAAAAATTACGTTTACTTATTTGATTAATCAGCGATTTCCTTTTAGAAGTGTTCGATTTGAAAGTAAAATTTTTACCTATAGGTAGGTGAGCGAGCAGATGTTTAATCGCGAATCTAATAATATATTGTTATTAGATTTAGAGAAGTGACATCAAAAGTTTCGCTTTTTTTTAAAAGAGAGAAATGTTTAGTGAAATTTAAAATTTAATTAAAATTTGAAATCAACTTGTTTATTTTACCTATTTCTTCGCAAGTCATCACGTTCACATTGATAGGTGAGAAACTCAAAAAAAAAGTCGATAGCTCACCAATAAGAGTGTGCAAGCGGAGAGGGTGGAAAAGTCCCGTTTTACGGTTTTCGCTTATACCTCAAAAACGCTGGGTTTTAGAAAAAAATTATTCCCATCAAAATTAAAGCTCATCAAATTTTCTACAAGATTGTTTCTATGCATTCTTTCTATATTCCTTATAGCTTTCGAGATATCCGCCTTCAAAAATGGTTAAAGTTTGAAAAAAAAATGTTAACTCACGTTCTTCGTCAAACTTTCTCAAACCTCAGCCCCTCTTTTTACAGTAAAAGTCAATTACGCTATTGTTCACCCAAACGTGGGGTTGGGATACAAAAGGGGTTACTTCGGGGGGTGCTGATGTATTTGAACTCCTAAAGCCCCAGGTTTGGCGCCAATGTAAGACCCAAACTTGGTGTCTTCGTAAAAGTGCCCTATAGGCGTAGTTCAGACGTACGAGGGGGTAGGTTCGAGTTCAAGTATACACACAAATTAAATACAAAAATTATATTTGGTTAGCGGTGCCGGAGGCAGACTCCCACAGAAAAGAAAACCTTTTATTACTTTTTCTACAACAGGTACGGAGTTCTATCAATTTGAAGATTTTCGCAGGCAGATATCTGGAAAACTATATAAGGAATAGAGAAAAAAGAATATAAGCGTTGATTGAGGGAGTTTTATTCACTCCCTCAATCAACTATATAAGCAATCTTGTAGGAAATTTGATAAGCTTTCATTTTACTTAGAATAGTTTTGTCCGTAGGACCCATGGTTTTCGAGATATAAGCGAAAACCTATCTACCTATTTAAAATAAAAAAATTCACATGAATGTCAATAGATGACGCATCCGTCTAAGCATAATTAGGCATTGTAAAGTGGTATTTTACGGTTTCTAGACCGTAAAGAGTTGCCATACAAACTAAACGAAAATAATTATATTATGTTGATGAAAAGAACGATTTTGCGTTATGATTCAAAACGTAAAGTGTCACTTTTTGATACAGTCGAATAAAAAATAATTTTTTTCATTTCCAACATCATTTTAAACCGCTTAAGCGATTTTGTTTGTCGGGTAAACAAAATTAACAACTATGCGCAACCCTAAAACTTTCTATAAAAAAATTAATAACAAAAATACGTTAATTAGGAACGAAAAAGGTCACAACTGATTTAAAACTGTGATAACGATTTTTATAATTACCACAAAAAGGATTACTTAAATGTACGAAATTTATTTAATTTGACTTTATAATTACTTAAGTGTTGAATTTAATTTATAATTTGTAAATAATTAGCTATTCTTACAACAACGGTTCCTGTAAAAAATCAAGCGCTTCGGAAGACGATTTGGGGGCTTTTCAGGAGATTATTAATTAAAACTTTAAACTTTTCGAAAGTCAAAATTTCAAAATCAATCATTTATTTTCTAATGAAAATAAAAATTTTAAAGTTGGAAATTAATGACTATTAATCCGATTATTATTTGACACTTTTTTTGAGTTAACAGAACGCTTCCGTTGAAACCGGGGGAGACTCGGGGGTTACAAACCTCTTGTATATAGTTTTTAATTTTTGTTACGATAGTTTTCATATTTATACTGAATTTTATTTTTTTCCTATAGTCGAAGATATTCGTTTCTACAATCCAAATATTCGCGGCTCTTCAACTCCAATTTATGCCTGTTCTCGACACCAACCAAACCGAGCTGTTCCACGAAGAGTCAGTTACAGCTACGGAGACACAGGGTAAAATTAATTAGCTCAATTGAATAGCAAATTTTAATATTTTTAATAAATTTCAGATCCGACTATTACAACTGCTATCAGCCTCTTTACCAAAGACTTGAAGATAGAAGAGTGTCAAGTCCTCCTACGAAAAACGGAGTTTATGAATCTGTACGAAATAATACTTTTAAGCCAGATAATTTTGGTTTAAGCAGATATGGACATTTACAAATCGATTATTCTTATAGCTGGAATAATCTCGACAAATATATTTATAATTAATTTTATTTCTATTTGTTTTTAAAACGTCCTCAATTTAACAAAAAATAGTCAGTCATAATTCACGAATTTACCTCTATTAAAAAAGTTGAACCTTTATAACTGTTAGCTCTGAGCCTGTATTACTGTTAGCTCAGAGCTTTCAGAGGTTCAGAGTAGAGCTAAACGATAGAGTCCATAATTCAGCTCACTGATTCCTCATACTCTTCCTCTCTGTCTATTTCAGTAGACGTAGACAGCGAGAAAGTATGAGCAATCGGTTAACTGTTGGGATTTTTTCTGTGTTCTGAGTGTCTGAGTGCACCCAATTTAAAAAAATGTGGTATCGAAAGTAGAAAGTCATGATGGGTGCATTCAGACCATAGAAAACACCTGATTGATCGCTCATTTTCTGCCTACGACAGATAGAGACTGAGCGATCGATCAACTGTTGGAAACTGAATGCGCCCAATGATCGTTACTTGATATTGCCTCTAAGGCATCGATAGTTATAGTTCGATACCTACTCAATAGGCGAATACACTTGGCCTCATTTAGCCCTAATTCAGGCAAATCGCTTACGGAGATGGGGACACAACACTTTGTAGTATATATTTTCGAGTCTTATCAGACTACATATTTATTTATTGTTAAATGATTTTAATTATTTATACAGGGGTTAATCATAGAAACTTGGTACTATTCGTTTTGTAAAGCAAAGTACCTATTATTGTATTCAGTCAAAGAACTCACTCACTACTATATGTACTCGTATGTAAGTACACGTAGACAGTTCTTCTCGGATTAAATGAGATCTAAAAGAATTGGAAATATAGTTGCTATTTTCTTTGAAAGAAGACACAAATAGAAATGTACATAATTTTAATTTAATAATAAATATAACAATATAATTGTACCTATTTAAATGGTAGGTAGATAATGTATTAAGAAAACGTGAGTGTTGTAACTGTTATGTAATAAGTAATATAATAGAAGATTAAAATATATACTTATCATTGCCATTTTTGGCGAAGCTTACTATTGATTTATATTGTTTGTAGTTGTACATATTTCATGAGCAATAAAAATAATTAAAAACAGTGTCAGTAGCTCGGTAGTAGGCGGTTTTTCATTATTCTTCGAATTAGCAGTCGTGGATGTAAGAAGTATACCTACCTAGGTATCTGAGTTCTATGCACAAAATTATTTTCGTTTCCTAAAATTATTATTTTGTTATAAACTGAACGTCTTAAATTAATTCAATTCAATTCGCAATATTACAGTCGTTTTCGAAAATGAGAAACCTTGTTATCCGTTTTTCTAGTTATATGTATGAACTTTTTAATTACCAATTTATAGAGTTAAGCTGTACCAGCGGCGTCACTAAAAACTTGGGGGTATCTCCACACGATTCAGAATAAGGCCCTCCACCCTCCATACATTTTCTGACATAAATAACATTCAAAATTTATTTGAAAATTTCAAATTACGAGTTTCAACTTCAAATAATAGGTTTGTTTGTGCAGCAGTTGCCAACCGTTGGAAACCGTCCGACGCATGCGCATGTTCAATTTCGAACGCGAAATTAAATATGCGCATGCGTCGGGCGGTTTCCAACGGTTAGCAACTGCTGCACAAACAAACATAATAATAAAACGAATTAGTGGAAAAAACGGCCAAAAGTGCACTAGATTTGCAAAAATAAATTTTTTCTGTTTTTTAGCAGTATGTTGCAAAGACGAATGTTTAGAAATAGTATATTAAAATACATGTGTCACAAGATAGCATTTTGACGCACGAAGGCAAATTTTGCCAGGCCGACTGAAAGGAGGTCTGCAAATGCCTAAGTGCGTCAAAAGCTCTTGTGACACAAGTGTTTTATACTATTTTTTCTATTTTGCAATGATTTATTTTAAAAATTGATTCTAAAAAAATCGTGTTAGAGAATTTTATTGCTTAAATTCTTGAGTTGGTCCTACTGACAGTTGACGTTTATTTAAACTTCTAAGATTTTACCAAGAGATGGCGGGTAAAGTTTGATTGATTTTAATATTTTTAACTTTAATACTAATGAATTTACGTAAAAATTACATTATTCCTTTGGTATCTATTACTTAATAAGCATTTTTTATAATTATTTTTTTAAATTAAGAATAATTTTTACATAATTGATTTGTATCATCTGTCAAAATAATTATTTTAATTACCAATGTTAACCAATCTCAAACTAAAAAAAACTAGAAACAGTACTTAAAAGTAGAACATTACAACATCGTTTTGGACGGTTTTCGATGCTGTAATGAGTATATTGTAAACGCAAAATAGAAAAAACATTTTTTGATTTTAATCACGAGCGCATTAAATGACAACCCTTGCAAGTTTTGATTGTCTACTTTTTGGCCGTTGGGGTTGCACCTGAGAATATCAACTTTGGCAAGTCGATTCTACATTAGGTATTTATTTTCTTATAAAAATTCATGTAACTTAGTGTTCATTTGTGACTATTTCTAAAACTTTTACAACCGACCGTCTTTTATAGTTGCTTATTGTCGAATCATCTGTGTAACTTTACAAGGGAGGAAAAGTATTTACCTATTTCTTTTTTAAATTCTCAAATACATAATTACAAAACAGACATTTTTAAAGTGTCTCTTTAAGCTAGCCTTGTACCACAGCTTCTAGAAGCTAGTTTCTTTTTCTAAGCCAATGGAAAACTTGCATTTCTCTAGCGTCAGGCGCTAAAACATGGGCCAAGTTTATCTTCTATTGGTTTGAAAAAAAGAAACTGGATTCTAGAAGTTGCGATGAAAGGCTAGCTTTATGGTACAGCCGGCCAAAAAGTTTTTGGCCACCCCCTGACAATTTTAAAAAGCAACCAACATTACACGCCGTGTAAATTAAACGGCGTGTAATGTTGGTTGTTTTTTAAAATTGTCAGGGGGTGGCCAAAAACTTTTTGGCCGGCTGTACAAACTACGAAATTTTTCGGGCGCCCCTTTTATTCGGGGACCCACCCGCAACGCGGGCCCGTTATTTACGCCACTGGCTGTAACCTGTAAAGCACAGGGAAATATTCCATAATTTGTGCTATAGGATAATTTCTAATGGATGTTTTTTATTGCAATAAGAGGTTTAAAGTGGACATTTTCAACAAAATATAGGTAGTACAGTCAAATAATAATGAATTAAAGGGCTGACCTCGGAATAAAAGTCAGAACGCTAAATATTTGCATAAACCTATATTTTGAGGTTTTAAAGACTTGCTCAAAAGTTTCATACAATATCATGTCCGCGTGTTGTTTTTTTTTATGAAATTGTTTCATAGCAAACTTGATTTTTAAAATTTATTTGAACATAAATAACAAAATATTCTATTTTAGTATTACCGTAAAGGAATTAAAAAAATCAACCCTTATATTTTTGAAAAGAGAAAAAAAATAGCTTTTTAAAAACATAAAAAATGAGGTTAGGTTTGTATTTAAAAAAACATAAGTTTGCATCATATCTCCAAAACCGCGCACTAAAAAAATATTTTATGAATTAATTATTTGCGTTTTAGTAGTTAGTGCCTATTATCTCTTTTTTGAAAATTGAAATTATCTCCATTAATAAAAAAGTTATAAGCATTCAAAGAAAACGCAATTTTTAAGTTTTTTCCTAAATATCTAGAGTGCTAATAGATTTTTTTTAAAAACAAAAGCAGCATCGAAGTGGCCATAAAATCATGCACAATTTTCTCCATTTAACCGATTTCATATCTCTTACGGTGTCCGAGATCCCCATATCCCCATGCTGTGCACGTTATACAGGACACACTGTATATAATATAATAATCGTCTAATGGTGGGTTTCCATTGCGCGTTATGCGGTACGCGTTATGGCTGCGCGATGATTCTATTGGTCGATTTTCGAAAATCGACCAATAGAATCATCGCGCAGCCATAACGCGTACCGCATAACGCGCAATGGAAACCCACCATAAAGTCAAACTTTGACATTGAGCAACGTTGCCAGATTTATGAATAATTCTCGGATCGAGATTAATCCACGACTATTTGTACGAACATATGTGTCTTTAGTGTAATTATTTTTAATAAAACGAAAAATCTATTGGAAATCGCCTTACTCACTTTGACTGGTTTTTGTTTTTTAATAAAATCGTTCATAACTACAGTTGAATTTTTAAAAGACTACCGACACTCGTCAAATCAGGTCTAGATTCATATTTCCTAAATAGAAATTAAAAGCTGGCAATCTAGATGTCGCTACATTGAATATTTGATAATTTTCTTTGAATAAAAAATGTCGTAAAAATACTGTGTTTAGTTGTATAAAAACATTACCTCATTTCATTTTCATGTTAAAACGACTGTTAAAGAATCTAAAAATTGCATTTTTCTATTTCTTTTGTGTAAAAAATATCATGACATTTGGTAGTACTGCCACGGCATCTATGTGTCGTATTAAAAATTAACCTACGAATGTCAATCTTGACACTTCACAAGCGGAAATACGAACTTACATAAATTAATTCTGTCTTTTTCTATCGCACTCTCGTCTCTCATGCTACAAAATTTTTATAACGCATGTGTTATACTTTTACTTGTGTTTGAAACACAACTTTTGTATTTTCTGTTTCTTTCTATGCTTACCCTTACTAATATAAAAATGTTAAACGTATGTTATTTATTGAGTAGTCGAAAAGTCACGTGTCGGTAGTCTTTTAAAAATTCAACTGTACAAAATTATTCAAAAATGGTGCATTTTCATTGGTTCACTACGACTATAGGATTATTTTTCCTATTTTTTATTTATTTTTAAGATTGCGTTTTTGACACTTACCGGAACAAACCTAAAGTTAGTTAGAAATGTGAAGAGACAATGCAGTTAGGGACTATTTTAATTTGGCATCCCTGTACAGAGTTGTCACATTACAATTTAATTTGTTTGAAATTCAATGTTTTTTAGCTCGATTTGTTGGTATGTGGCAACCCTGCGCTGTCATTATGAAACTTCAAAAACGCAATTTAAAAAAAATAATCCTATACCCAAAACAAATTAAAATACGGCGCTTCGTTAACAAAACACGGTCAGTTTTAAGCGTCTATTGTCACTCTTCAAAAATTTAGTTTGCTAATAACAATAACTAAAGTAAATTAAAATTATTGTAATAATATTATTTAAATTAATAATTTTAAATAAAATTTGTTTTAAAAGTTAGTTATGAGTGAAGAAGAAATTATTTTGATTTACTTTTAGTTTGTTTTGTGTACAGGTACCTACCTGTACCTTTTCTTTAAAAAAGTTTACTTAAACTTGAAAAATTCAATTTTCAATTAATTTAACTGCCCTTAAATGAATTAAATTTAATATTATGTTTCGTGTTTTTAAAGTTTAAGTAAATTTCACCATTAAGTGTATGAAAATTATAAACGGTGGTACTTCGCAAGAACTTTAACCTATCATAAATTTGTTTATTATGGGATTTTGACTACTAGAAATTTGTTGAAAATTTAATTGTTACGTGTAAAAACTAAAGTGAAGTGCATTATATCTGTTGAATTACGGCTACTGCAACAAAATTGGGATTCGCAAAATTCGGAGTCAGCTATGGGTGAGTCACTTTTATGTCCAATTTTTATACTAAAACAACTACTGATGTCTTAATTAGTAACTAAAATTGTTCTTCATAAGTGTTTTGTTCAGGGGTGGATCTAGGTTTTTCAGGGGTCAGGGCTATTGAAATCCAGTGGGCCCCATTTTTGGTTAGATTAAGAATATTTAAATTGAGGTTTAAAATTTATTTTTGATTTATAATCATTCAATTTTTGTGGGCTTTTGATACTTGGGGCCCAGGGCTTAAGCCTTATTAGTTCATATTTTTGATGAATTTGGATCAATCAAACAATAATTTAAGACGATACTTATCAATTTTGTACATAGATGGTGCAAGCTACTCAAAATTGAAAATAAATTAGAAACATAAAAATAAAGATTAGGGAATAGAAAATTTATCAGCTGAACAGATGGACAAACAATTTGAATTGATTTTATTTTATCTTTTTTAATTAAGATTTGGATAATCATATTTTTCGTCAGCAGAAGGTGCCAAAATTTCTTTAAATAAATTTAGCATTATTACTGCTTTTTATACTAACCACGGTACAAAAACATTATGTTTTATTATGCCATGATACTAACTTTGAAAAAGTAATGATTGCAAAAAAACACCTTACAGAACATTGCTTTGCATTTGTCAAGTTCAGTTGACCAAAGTGAAAGACCCAGCAGTCATCAACACGATTAGGTTTATTGAGATGGGAGAAACAGGAAGTTATTCAAACTTTGTACATGACACTTTTAAAATCAAATCTATTGTTTTTAAAATTGCCCAAGTATTTAGGAAATTTAGATAATACTGTAATAATGTAGCTACTAAATAAACATTCCCATTCTCACAGCGTATCTTATCCATTTAAATAAAATACCACAATACAGTGTCAGAAATATACAAGAAATAATTCTACAGGATAATAAAATAATCAAATAAAACTCACTGTTGAAATAATCTTTTAATCAATTGATGAAAGTGTAATAAAAGTTAAATTAATAATTCTCGTAAATTATTAGTTTAAATTCAAAAAAGTTATGATCAAAAATGGCAACATTAAAATATATACAAAACAAACAATTCTTATTTAGTAAATCAGATGATCGAAAAAATCTAAATCACTGAAAAAAATTTAATTTACATGCAATTATTTTTTTGATATATACAGTTAATTACATTTATTAAAAGAAGTAGACATGGGAGGAATGTCTAAAAAACATTTTCAAACTTAAAATTGAAATAAAAAAAAATTGAGTAATTGTACCACAAATACAACTAATTTATATTTTTCTTTTATACGTTGCTAAAGGATACAATTAATCGCACTGATTTATATCAGATCTAAGCTAATAATATACCATTATTACAACTTAAATAAGTTGCAAAAAATATTTACAATTTTACATTATACGATCATTACTTATTACTAACTACAATTAAGATTCACAATTGTTTTTTATAAAATATACAACTTCATAATCACAAGTAAGTATTTACAAGTAAATTGCATTAATTACCTCAAGATGTTTGTAAAATATTTTCAATTTGTTTAATTTTTAAGAGATCGATTTTAAAGCATTTAAAAAAAGTATCAACTAAGAGGTTACGGTTAATAATTAAAGGCAAGAAAACGTTTACATGCTTGGATTACAAAGTTATACGGGAAATTAGCTTCTTTCAAATTCAAATAAATTACACAGACATCGTTTACCACAGTTTTACAACATTCTAACCACATAAAATCTTTTACAAACATCTCGTTTTATTTTAGTAACGCCTAATATTAGAATTACCTTCTAATTTAAATATTATAAAAGAAAGCGCAATAAATTTGAAATACAATCACACGCAAGTTGGATTTTTTTAAACTTGACCCAACGCCAGTCTTTCTTTTTCCGCTAGTTTCTTCTTACGACAATCGGGACAATACCACTGCCCTTTGGGAGGCACCATAATTCCCACACACTCAAAATGAAACCACTCAATCATACAGTCGTCAGAATCGCAACCGATCATTTCCGACACTTCATCGTACGGACATCTGCAGTAACAATAAAGTGTAGGCTGATTTGGTGGTTTATTTAGAAAATGTGGCGGTTGATGTGGTGGCGGTTGTTCCTCTTCGGACGAACTATCGTTTGTTTCCGTTCCACTATCTGGCTCTGAAGGTCTCGTTAAAATAGTCGGTGGTACACGTTGAAAAGGTATGTTGGGTACTTCGTTCGTTATTAACGGGGATCTAGATACTATTGGTTCTTCAGGTACAAAGGCCGGTATATTTTTGATAGTTATAGGTGGAACGGTTAAAGGTGAACTGGGTTGTCTAACTGGTGATGGTAAATCGGCTTTACGCCATTTTAAAACTGGTGGTTGATATTTATCGTGCTCTTCTTCGCTAGAATAGCCGTAAAATCTGTTTGGTATTCGCCTTCTTTTAGACGCTCTTAAACTCAAATCGTTTGAATTAATATTATCCCCACTCAAATCGAAGCCGTGGTCGTCAATAGGATAAGTCATCGAGTTACTAACTGAGTGAGGAGTGGAAACGGTTGGGGGTATCGGTGTCGTATTTGGTGAAAGCTTCGGAAAAGATAACGTGAGAGGTGATACGCCAGAAGGTTGATATTGATACTGATAACTGGAACTTGGAATGTTTTGCCTAATGGAAGACGATTTATTTTTCTTATTCTTTTTCTTCTTTTTCTTACTTTTAGATTTTTTCTTGGGCTTCACTTCTTCGGTTTCTGGCAAACTGGGAGTCGAAGGTCGACTCGATTCCAAAACGGAACCGTTAATAAACGGACTAATCCCCGCTAGTAACAACTTTCGTTTTTCGGCCAACAATTTATTTGCCAACTTTTGTGGTTGTTGATCGTAAAAATCTTCGTCAGTTTCAGATTCTGTCGTATACAGATCGGATTCTTCTATTTGTTGTTCTGTTTGTGGTTGTGCCGGTATTGTTTCTACAGGAGCTACAACTGCTGCTGTTTTTCTTTCTTTATTTTCACCTTTCTGCGATTTCATGCGTCTTCTTCTTTCTCTTCTCGCTTGCTGTTTTCTTCTACCTTCGGAACTAGAACTATCCGAATCCGAACTATCGGAACTTGAACTAGAACTACCAGAGGTCGAACTGCAAGAACAGTTTGAGTTACATTCACAACTTGACGAATCGCTATCGTCGCTCGAATCGCTCGTAGCGTTTGGTTTTGTTTCTTTTTTATCGGGTAAAACGGGTGATTTTGGTTTTATAACATCAGTAGTAGGTTGTTCTTGTTCTTGTGTTTGACTGTTTGAAAAACAGTAATCGTGATCCATACTCTGAGTTCTTTCGACTGGATTTGGTTTAGTTTCGGTGATCGAATCGCGATTAGAAATACAATAATCGTGATCTTTGTTAATTACTTCCAAAACAGCCTCTTGACTGATTTGTTCTTCAAATTGTTCTAAAACGGAAGTGGATGGTATAGGTTGTGTTTCCATCTCTGTTTCTAAACCGGGAGTGTCGGTTTTTGTTTTGCTCGCTTGATAGTTCTTAAAATCGTCCCATATGTTATGTAAAACAGGAACGGACGACTCAAGAGACTCTAAAGGCTTACTTTCAGATTTTACTTCAACAGTTTCTTCTGATTTTATAAGAGAGCCTTGATCAACTTCTACTACACCGTCAATTTTTTCTTCAATACTAGTTGCAGGTTCAACTTTACACTTTTCTTCAGTTTCAGAATCGCTACTGTCACTTTCAGAAAGATTAAGTTCCGGCAAATCGTACACGTCGACTTTCGGTTTAGGTTTAACTTCTTCTTTTTCAACTTCCACGCTTACTTCTTCAGTTGTTTCCAGTGGATCGATAATAGTAGAAGGATCTTTCGATTCGACACTTTCATTAAGAGATTCGTTAACTTTTTCCTCTTCGGGTGGTTCTCGATGTTTAAATTCGTGTTTGAGCAATAATTTTTTAGAAATAAATTTTTCTAAACAATTTTCGAAAGTACACGTGTGAGGTTTGCTATCGCTGTGCAAACGTTTGTGTACTTTTAAAGAGACTGCTTTTGAAAAAATTAAGTTACACTCTTCGCAAGTAAAAGTACTCGGCGGTATACAAAAATGATAGACGTGAGGCCATTTTTTTTGTAAGCACTTTTTACATAAAACGCTTTCGGTGCCGTGTTTCCAAAATAAGTGTTTCGTTATGTCCGGTTTATTTCTATAAGCTATGCCGCATCGATAACATAAATGGTGTAATTTGTGCTTCCATACGTGATTTGATAATTTTGATTGATTGTTGCATAATTCGAGACAAACGTCGCAAGCGTGATGTCGTTTTCGTAAATGTACCATTAATCTGAAATTTTAGAAATAATTTTGTTTAAATTACAAGATACAAAAATAGTTTTTTTAATAGTCAATAACATTAGCGAGAAGAGTTTCATTTTAACTTTTTCCAAGAAAAAGTGTGAAAATTTTTTTTATTGCATTTCTCGACGTTTTGAGTCCCCCTGATTCCAAAAATGCAAAAAAAGATTTTCGATTTTTTTGAACTAAAAAAATCGGAAAATTAAAAATTTTTTTTCGAAATAATCCGACTTTTTCAGATTTTTTGTAAATACTGGCAGAGATCATCGAATTCCGTATAATTTCGCATTTTCCGTAGAATTAGAATTTTAAAAATATATCGGGAAATGCCCTGGAAAATTAGGGGAAAATTCTAGGGTGAACTTTTTCAATCAATTTTGATATTTTGCTTTTAAATTTTTTCACGATAGTTATTAAAATCGAGAAAAAATCAAAAAAAAAGTTTTTATTGGATTTCTCGAGGTTTTGAGTCAAAAATGAAAAAAAAACTTTTTAGCAAAAAACAAAAAATTTTTTTATTGCATTTGCATCGAAGTTTTGAGCCTGATTCCAAAAAAGCAAAAAAAAATTTCGATTTTTTGAACTAAAAAACTAAAATATCTCGGTAAACTTAATTTTTTTATCTTTATCGACACGTGGCTTAAAAAAATCAATAAATAATTAATTTAGTAATAAATTATATTTTGTTTTGCTTAATGCATTTCTTAATTTTACAGTACAAAATATGTTTAAAATTTCCTAAAGTTGATCTAAGCTCGTTGACCTTGAAAATTAAAAAAAAATTCCTTGCGGCGCTATGGGAACCTGGGGAACTCAGGCCCGTGATAGTGTCGCTACTCGCTACGCCACTGCATTTGCGGCCAATTTATTTTGTAGCCTGTGGGGCCAACCACTAGCCAGTCCAGCCCTGTATGTATGCCCCCCCCCCCGGAGCAAAAACTACTGAATCGATTTGGATGAAATTTGATTTTAGCCACTTTAAAATTTCATCGGCAAACTAAGCTCCTAAGCTTTTATAAAAAAATCTATACATGGTGTCAAAAAATAAGGTGGTTCTTTTGTGTGCATATTTGCAAATTTGGGTCCAATTCATTTTTACTTGGCTATAAGATAGTACATCTGAGCCCCAAATAAAAAAAAATCAATAAATTTTTTTTTATTCAAAAAGGCGGCTTATAGAACGATTGTTCCATTTTGTGGTTTTTCCCTTATAACTGGGCCGGTAATTATTATTTAAAAAATTTTAAAAAGGCAAAGTACAGCCAAAATATAGGACTTTCGTCCTAAACAAGTCCATTTTAAAAATTGATTCAAACTTGCCTACCTTTAGGGACCAAAGTAGGTCAAAATTTTGATATTGATTTTCTCATAAACTGCTCAGAGAGTTTTCTTAATTTTTGGATATGTTATAGACAACGTAATTTTCTATCTAACTCTAAATTTTTAACGATTTGCATGATGCGGATTCGGAGTTAGGATTTTTGATTTTTTGAATTTCAGAACTTCAAAAATCTCTAATTTCTTGTGTAATAAAAATGAAAACTTGAAAATGGATATACGCATCAATCCCATAAATATATATTTTTTGACGCTATTTTCGATTAAAAAAAGACTTCCAGTTAAATCGAAAATTACGAAAATATCAAAGTCTTTTAGGAACACCCTTTATATTTTTAAATATTTTGAAAACTCGTAAAATTAGCTGTTACACGATACCGAACACTTTATATTTTGACTTCCGGTTTAACCGGAAATGGGATCAAAATTCTTAATTTAAATGGAACACCCTATATTTTTAAATATTTTGAAAGCTCGCAAAATTAGCTTTCTGAAGATATTAAATTAAATTTTAATTAATAAAAAAAAATACAAAACTAAAGATTTGAAGGGCAGGAAAAAGTTCCACATCTGTTTTGGCTACTATGTAGTGTCAAAAGCGATTTTCCTTTTAAGCAATGACATTTTAAAGTTCCATTTTTAAAAGAGGGTAAGCGCTTGCACATATCAAAGTGAGTTCGGCGCCAAGCAAGTGAGATAGTTTGTTAATAATCAATTTACTGCTAGATAATCACCAGCTCTTTATGAACTCAACACTCGCCCTCTTTTAAATTAAATATGTTCAAATTTTTAAATAAAAATTAAATTTGTTTTTAAACTACTCGAGATCCATAATCTTACCTAAAAGCTGATGGTAAATCATCCGTGATACACATACAGCATCGAAAGCTAATGTCGTTATTAAGCTCCATTCCAACGTAAACACCAGGACATAAATGGCATATAAGTTCACTATAACTATAAAAATTTGATTTACACATAATACACAAAAGTATAGTCTTTGCATGCATTTTTCGATTATGTAAATACAATTCCTTATGCACAGTTGTGGCATAACGACACTGAAAACATTCAAAAACGTGAGAAAATGTAACTCCTTCGTCAGTAGTATTCGATTCGATGCTAAAATATGACGTCTCTAATTCAGGAAAACCTTCTTTAATCCTCATTACAAAACTTTCCGGTATTAATTCTTCAGCTGTTATACTATTTACAACAGCTGAAAAGCGATGTTCAGCTATTGCGTGTAATCCCAACTGTTTTCCATTAACAGCAATTTTTCTCGCGTGATTACAATATGTGCACGTCAAAACCGTTTCTTTTAAACACTTTTGTAATAAAATCTTAACGTCAAATTTATCTAAAGGTTGTTCGAGTCCTAATTCGATAATCGGTACTTCGGGTCCGGCTACTGGAAATTCAGGTGTAACAGGTTGTTCTTCTTTTTCGTCTTCAACACTATTATGAAATTCATTATCATTATCACTATGATTTTCACAATCCATCGAATCTACTTCCATAGTCAATTTTTCGCTGTCATCCGAGTCTCCATTTTCAACGTAAGGCTGACTTAATTTTGGCAACTTTAAAGTTACTTTAGGAACTTTACGTGTCTCCTCTTGTTGTTCCAACTCATTAGATTTTAAAAATTCGTCTATATCTTTTAGTCTTTCTTCGTAGTTTAAAGGTAAACTCGCTTCTTCAAAATTAGGACTTTCGAAAGGCGACGGTGTACGTGACTTGGATTCTGTCGATTTATTTGACTCTTCTTCATTTTCATCTTCTGTAACCGATTCTTTTGTTTCTTGCTCTGGGTTTTTTAACATAGTATCGTTAGTTTTTGTATCATCGAGCTCAATTTCTTCTGACAATTTTTCATTATCCACATTCTCACTGTTCGTTTCCATGGTTTCGAAGTCAGTTTTCAAATTATTTTGACTTTCAAATTCTTGCAAATCACCAACTTGATTTTCGTTTTGACTAAGATTTGTTTCTGACGCTTGTAAACTAACATCAGGTTGTGACGTATTTTCTAAATTATCTTCGGTCGGTGTTTTAATTTCTAAATTATCATTTTCATTACAAACAAATTGCGTATCACCTGTTACGTGTTCGACAAATGAGCTCTTTTTCGTGCCCAATTTATTATTTTTAACATTTATTTTTTGACTAGGTTTCGTAGTGTTATTAGTAACTTTACTTTTATTTTCGTTAATATTTCTAAAAACCTTCCCACTACATTGGTGATTAAAAAAATTATCACTCTCACCAAAAACCGTTTCGCATTCACAGCACATAAGAAAACAGGGATCTTTGTAAATTTGAAAAAAGTCTTCTTCCGAATTTAATTGATTTGGCACACAATTATGTTTAGAAACTAAATGTAAAGATAGTTTTTCTGGTTGCGAAAACATTCCTAAACAATATAAACAAATAAACCGTTTATGAACTTCGCGCATATGTAGAAAAAGATTCCAATTTTCGTAGTAAGTTCCACAAGCCGAACACAAAAACACTTTGCGAGTTACACGAAAATTTGTAGACGGTGCTGTACTAGACGTAGTTGACATCGGTGGTGCGATCGGGCCTTGTGCTGTACACTGGTTATGATGTTCGTTCAATGCTGTTAGCGATGGGAATCCCGATTGAGCGCATCTTGAGCATTTGAATTGAACGGTTGGTTGTAAACCGAGATATTGGGCGTATTCGCGCAACTTTGGACTTCCTAATTTTTTCTTTTTTGTGTTTCCTTTTTTGCAATTTACAGTCGGTGCTGCTGCTGGGGTCGGGGCATTTTCCGTGCTCTATAAAGACATTTTAATTAGTTTCTAGATGTAACTGATATTTAATTATAAAATTAATAAGTGGAGGGAAATGCACGGATAGAGATTTGAAATTTTTGAAACAAACCTTATACTTATTTAAAATTTAGTACCAGAATAAATAGAAATGGTAAATTTCTTTGAATACACATCGATTGTTTGCATTTATATACTTTCTTATCACAAATAAAGGAGTTAAATTCAATTAAAAAGAACATAAATAGTCACATGGAGTAAAATCAAAACTAGTTAGTTAATGGTGTCCTCAAAATAAATCGAGATCATATATAAACATCTTGCTAATCTCAAAGATAAAGAAAGTTACATAGTTTACACATATTTACTTATCACAAATTGAAATAACCGCTGAAATAGTTCGTTGTAATTTAGATTTGAAGTATCTCCCCAGTCACCGCTGACCTATTGAGCAATTTTGAGCTATCGAAAAATTCAACAATTTTTGGCGTTTTTTAACTTTTTCCAATCCAAGAAAAATTTGTTATTATCGAGACAAAATAAGAATAATAATAAAATTTTTTTTTGTATTTCTCGACGTTTTGAATCCCCCTGATTCCAAATAGCAAAAAAAATTTTTTCGATTTTTTGAAGCAAAATGTCAGGATGGTTATTTTGGGCACATATTTGCAAATTTGGGCCAAATTCATTTTTACTTGGCTGTAAGATTATACACATGAGAAAAAAATTTTTTTTTATTCAAAATGGCGGTCAATAGAACGATTGTCCCATTTTGTGGTTTTTCCCTTATAACTTGGCCGGTAATTAATATTATAAAAATTTTAAAACGGCATTGTACAGCCAAAATATAGGGCTTTCGTCCTAAAAAAGACGATTTTCAAAATTGTTTCAAAATTGCCTACCTTTAAGGGGTCAAAGTAGGTCAAAATTTTGAAATGATTTTTCTCAAAATTTCCTCTGCCATATTTTTTCTTTTTTGGATATATTAAAAACAACGTAATTCTCTATCGAAATATAAATTTTTATTAAAATTGCTCGAGCCCTTTTGAAGTTATGATCTTTTAAATGTCAAAACTTTAAAAAACTGTAATTTCTTTTGTAGGTAGTAAAAATAAAAACTTAAAAATGCATATATGTATCAATCTCATGAATATCTATTATTTGACACTATTTTCGGTTAACAAAGCGCTTCCGGTTAAACCGGAAATTACAGAAATATCAATTTTTAAGAACACCCTGTATATTTTTGAATATCTTGAAAGCTCGTAAAATTAGCTATTACACGATACCAAACACTTTATACAGTAGAACCCCGTTATAAAGTACCCCTTTATAACGTTTTTCTGGATATAACGGACTAAATCTTTGGTCCCATTTTAATATTTTGTTAATTTATTGTGTTTTTATAACGAACTTCCGGTTATAACGTACCAAATTTTTCGGCCCCTGATGGTACGTTATAACGGGGTTTTACTGTATTTTACTGTCCAAACGTTTCTTTAGTGCGTTTTTTAAAGATTTTTTAATGTATTTTATTTATAAGATATTAAATGAAACGTTAATAAAAAAGACTATAAAATTCCAAGATTTGACGGACGGAAAAAGTTCCTCGTATAACCACATCGTTTGTTTTTTAAATGTATATGAATCTTTAATGCAAATAATTTTTGGCTGAATATTTCGGAATCTATTTGTTCTTTGGAAGTTGTGAGAAAAGCTTCACTTTTGACGTTATTAATTCCATTCAAAATATTATTTGTTTTGCATTATGTGAGATAATAGAAGTAAATATTATGAAATGATCAAAGAAACAATCAAATTTCGTTTCATAAAAAGTATGAATGATAATTCGTGTAAATACAATAGTACATAATTAGTTCTGCGATCTGTAATTTGTTCAAGAGATGAGATAGGTAATACTCTACATTTAAAGCCTTCTAAATAATACATTGTATGAATCTATAGCCTTCATATGGTAATAGTCCTGCATCAATGTATCTAATTTAATTATTAAATATCAATAAACAACTTGTCAAGGATATCAATAAACCATATTTATTTATCTTCTTGTGCACTAATTTCCAAAATTTCCCACAACTATCCTTAATAAACAAAAAAAGGGCTTATCAAACATAGTTTTTACTGATTAAATGTACATAAACTAAAACTCACCCCTTCTGTATTATAATTATCTGTACTTCCACTGACACTGTGTTTTTCGTTATGATGTAATCCGGATAATTCGAACAAAGATTCATTAAAATATGGATTAGTGGGTGGTTCAAATTCACTATCAGTTTTTAGTCGTTTAAAACCTTTAAACCCGCTTTGTAATTCGAAAGGTAATAGTTTCCGTTTACGGATAACACTTGGCTTTTCGTCAATAACTAGAGTGTCACAATCAGAACTGTCAACTTTATCGGAGTCTTCTCCTTTCGTATCACCATTAACTTTAACATTTTTTAACGTAACAACTAAATCGTTAGCAATTGTTGGTTCTTCTACAGGTAATACTTCGCTGTTGTTTATAGGTACCGGCATAATGGAAACACTGTGTTCATTACCCAAATCAACTTCCATATCCCTTTTATTTTTATCAAGTAACTTACACAATACAACACTCTTGATTCCAATTACATCAATGTTAAATTTAATTTGTTGGTTATGTATGTAATTGTCAATTTGACAGGCTAAAATTACTGATAAAATTGTACCAATTTGAAAATTTGTTTCTCATTTTCAATGTTTCGAGTTGTTTTTTCACACATTTGCTACGACAAAGCAAAGTTCGAAGCCATTACTACTGATGGGACGTAGTAGTTCCAACTCCTATACTATATAAACCTTCAATCACAAACAATGCACTGGAGATGTTTAAACGTTACCTCTTATTTTTTCGATTAATAAATAATAAAACATACACTTTACTACAACTGCAAACTTATACTGTTTTTACAAATGCTTTGTTTAAAGTAGTTACAAGAATTTACGTCTCCCCGCCTAAAAGGTTAACACAATGGCGCACCATTTTGGCTTTGCAAACATTTGCATAATACAGGTTAACCAACACGTTTCGTTAATTTAAATGTGAGGGATCCTAATTTTTTAAATAAAGCTTTGCAATGACTCTCGAAGTTACATAAAATATACTAAAAAAAATAAAATCATCTCGAATCTCCTATTAAAATCGTTGCATCAAATTATGACAGGATTGGCAATCATCTGCTCATGCGCAGTAACGAATAACCATCAAAAAAAGCAAGCGTTGTCTGACAGCGCTGCCAACCGTTAATATTTGGTTTACAAAAAAATAAGTTTTATGTTGCGCTGTGTTGCGCAGAATTTAAAGATGAATCATTTAAAATTAAATTCGGATATTGAAGAACATTTAACAGATTTTCTCAAATTAAGAGACGTAATTTTAATTTATTTAATTTATTTTTTTAAATAACGGTATGCATTTATAGCGATTTGAACAAATTGAAAAAGGAAAAGAAGATTTCAGTTCGGTAATTACAAATCTTACAGAAGAAATAAGTAGTTTAAAATTATCAGAACAAAATTTACTCAAACAATTACGTTCCTACACTAACTCGAATGATGAACAAAATAAAATTAATTTTTTATATGGAAAACTTAAAGGTGAAGTTCTTTATATTTCAAGTTTTGAAATCGTTAAAAATAAAAGTCGGCATAACGATTGTAAGAATGTTTAGTTTAAAAAAATCAAAATTACAAATATTTTCAGAAAAATACAATGAGTTGGATAGGAAATATAATAAGTTAGAAAAGGAAAATTTGTTTATCCAACAAAATCATTGCTTGGAATTACTAGAACTTGAAGAAAAGTTTATGGTGGAAAAAGATTTAATTGTCCAAAAACATTTACAACAAACGAGAGTATTGCAAAATGAAATTTCAGAAAAGAGTATTACACTTAAAAAAAAAGGTTATTAAGTTTTGACCATTAAGGGTCTTTATTTCAATTAGGTTTACTCGAATGCAATTAATTTTTTAGATAAAGAGGTACAAGATGAACGTGAACGCGTACAAAGCACTTGTGAGTTTCGTTACGATGAAATGGAATCGTATTTACAATCTCAAGTAAGAGATGCTACTTACAAGCTTCAAGAATCAAATGATTCGACAAATATGTTACGACAGGAACTACTGAGATATAAATCTAACGAAGATAGCCAATTTGCAGTGTTAAAAGAGGTAACTTTTATTCAGAGTTGGGCAAGATATTTATAAAATGTATCTTTGATACAAGATAATTCAGTTTCAGTATTTTTGATACAAGCACGATACAAGATACTTTCACTTCGAGTATCTTCGATACAAGATACTTTTAATTTTTCTTCGAAAGATAAAAGATACTGATACTTGATACTTTTTTCATTACTTTGCCGTGAATTTACCAATTAATAGCAGACTTTAAATGTCAGTATCCGCACTACTCAAATTAGTATATTTCACTGAAGTAGTTCTTTATAAAAATAAATTAACTCCGCCAATTAGACATTAATTAATTTTTTTCCAAATAATTTTTGAATGACTAATATTTTCAGTGCAATACAAAGAATTAACTTTTAGGCCTTTTGATCAACGAACGTTTTTGTAAGTACCTATCCAATGTTATTTTTCCAAAAACGAAATTACTTTTACAATCTAATGTTCTTCTTTGAATGATTAGCCCGGAGTTCGGATTTACCCCATTTTACAGTGCAGCTCATTACCGTTTACGCTTGCAATTTTCAAGAATTTAAAATCTTCTAACAGGAAGGTCACTTATTTACCAAACAATGTCTTTGTACCTGCTCCTTTGCTAATTTTATTTCCAAGCTTTTTAAAAAAAAAATTAATTTTTAACTTTTACCAATCCAAGAAAAAGTTATAATCGAGAAAAAATAATAATTTTTTTTATTGAAGTTCTGGACGTTTTGAGTCACCCTGACTTCAAAAATCGAAAAAAAAAATTTTCGATTTTTTTGAACCAAATGTTCCGTTTGTATGTATGCCCCCCCCCTAGAGCAAAAACTACTGAACCGCTTTTAATGAAATTTGATTTTAAAGACTTTAAAATTATTTCATTGACTTTAAAATTATTTCATTAGTTTTTATAAGAAATCTATACAAGGTGTTCAAAAATAAGATGGTTATTTTGTGCGCATATTTGCAAATTTGGGCCAAATTCGTTTCTACTTGGCTATAAGATACTACGTATGAGCCCAAACTGAAAAAAGAAGTTTTAAATTTTTTTATTCAAAATGGCGGCCAATAGAACGATTGTCCCATTTTGTGGTTTCTTTCTTATAACTTGGCCGGTAATTATTATTATAAAAATTTCAAAACGGCATTGTATAGTCAAAATATAGGGCTTTCGTTCTAACCAAGTCGATTTTCAAAATTGTTTTTAAATTGCCTACTTTTAAGGGGCCAAAGTAGGTCAAAATTTAAAATGGATTTTCTCAAAATTTCCTCTGTCATATTTTTTCTTTTTTGGATATGTTACAGACAATATAATTATCTATCGAAATATAAATTTTTATCAAAATCTCTCGAGCCGTTTAGGAGTAATGATTTTTTAAATGTCCAAACTTCAAAAATCTCTAATTTCTTTTGTAAAAAAAATGAAAACTTAAAAATGGATATATTTACCAATCCGACGAATATCTATTATTTGACAAAAAACGCTTCTGGTTAAACCGGAAATTAGAAAAATATCAAAATTTTTCAGAACACCCTGTATATTTTAAAATATTTTGAAAGCTCGTAAAATTAGCTTCAACACGATACTAAACACTTTATATTTTGACTTCCGGTTTAACCGGAAATGGAATCAAATTTATTAATTTAAATGGAACACCCTGTATATTTTTCAATATTCTGAAAGATCGTAAAATTAGCTTTCTGAAGATATAAAATAATGTATATTTTGAACTTAATTAATTTTATATCTTTTTTATTAAAATTTAATTTGATATCTTATAATAAAACACATTAAAGAAAATTTTAAATTATAAACTTTTAAAGAAATGCACAAAAAAAATACAACAGGAAAAAGTTCCTCGTATGGCCACATCCGTTGTTTTTCTTTTTTTTAAATTGAATTTTATTATTTGAAATAGTGTTAAAAAAGTATCTGGGCACATTGAGGCTAATAAGTATCTTTGATACAAGATAATTCAAATTCAGTATCTTTGATACAAGATACTTTCACCTCAAGTATCATAGATACAAGATACAAAAGTATCAAAGATACATGTATCATTGATACTGCCCAACTCTGCTTTTATTATCCACAACAGAAAAGTTACTTATTCAAGAATTTGTAGAAAATTAAAAAACTTGAAAATAAGGTACGAACTTTGGAACATGAATTGGAAATTTCTCATCAAAAATTAAGTCGAGAACGTCAAAATATTGAAATAGATGAATTTCATATACCTCGCAACAAGAATTTAAGTTTAATTACAAACACACTTGATAGGAGTTCAAGTTATTTGGAAATGAATTATATAAATGACGCTAAATACGGGTCTTTAAACAAAAAAGTAAAAGGAAGAAGTGAAACATTCACAAATTCTCACTCAAATACACTTGATAAACACAAGTCTTTAAATAAAGAATTAAAAGGAAGGAATGAAACATTCACAGATGTAAATTGTCAGCCAGATATCAACATGAATAACAATTCTGGCCCACCAAAAATAACAAGCTTTGCTCCACCACTTTTGCAGTTAAATGTAAATCGCAAAAATACAAGAAAACGTAAATTATACGATCACAGGAATTCGGGTTTTGAATATTTGAAAGATTTAGAAGAAAATCAATAACGTGTGTTTAACAAGTTTATTTAAATTTTGTAAGTTTCTGTTAGATTAAAGTTGGAACAAATTGAGACTAATCCAGACTTTATTATACTAATAAAATTACATTTACGAGGCAAATATACAGTAAAGCCTCAATCTGATATTTACAACGTTTCGACTTTCAGTAATTATAAATTATACAACACTCTATTATTTCACTTATGTTAACTGTTATTAATATACAAATAACAATAGGAAAAATATGTCCACTGTTTGAAAATTTAAAACAATTGTCAATTAAAAGATATGAAATGTTCGTCCTTTTATGAACGATGAAAAAAATATGAATTCTAATTGAAAATACATGGGTTTTAAATATTTACTCTAATTTTTTTTTCATTTATAAATTACACATTTTAATTCTACAGAAAACTTACAATTTATTTATAATATGATTAAAAAACTAACGTAACTTTTTACAGATATTTATATACAATGCCACCGAGATGGTTACAAGACGCATTTCAATTTTATATACCTTTACAAAACAGAGAAAACTCTTAATATAATCAATCAAAAATTAAAATAATAAATTGTGAATTTAAAATATTTAATGCAAATCACAATTTAAAGCTTGAAGCTAATTATAAGATCAAACTAATAAACTATTTTAATTATACACATAAAATGAACATTCAAGCTTTTACCAAAAACACTCTTAAATTTGAAATAACTATAGAACAATTCTGGTAAGAAACATACAAAAAAAACTCGATTTTCATGCACTTTTATATACACAACAAAACTTTTAATCGTATACAAAATAATACGATTAAAAGATTCCCATGTTTTGAGATCACACAACTGATTCCAATTTCATTTAAATTGTTTTACTGTACACTTCATAACGTGCTATGCAAATTTCAAGCAAAATACATATTTATATAATGAATACGAATAGTACTTAACGGTTTAGTAAAATAATGATACATAAATTTTTTTACATAAAGTTAACATTTATTGGAGTTTTCTTTGAATTTGTTAAATCAAAATTTATTTACAAATTATATACAATTATAAAGAATAAAGAAAACTACAAAAAATGCAATAAAAAGAAATACAAAGTAGAATCAATCAATAAAACTTGTTATTTTACTTCCAAACACCCTGTTCCCTTTTCAACGAAACATTTAACACTAATAAACAAACATTATAATCAGATATGAATAGGCACGTGCACTAACAATTGATCACGATCAGAAAACACTTCGCTGCACATTTCACATCTAAAGATATTTTGAGCGTGTTGTGCAGATAATTCGGCCAATTCGTGTAATGGACTCGGATCCGATATAAATTCTTGTTTAATTATAGGTTCAAACATTTCCTGTAATGCAGATTCGGGGTCTTGTTCAATTATTGTATTGTCACACTCTTCTTTGATCTTTTTATTTTTCGAAACCAACATACCACTTTTAACAAAACGAACTACTTTGTTACCAGGTCCTATAATTGTTCGTCCCGGCCTTAAACTGTATTGTCTTTTAGGTGGTGGGGAACTTGAAACTTTTATTAGATTTGTAGGTGTGGGTGTATCGGTTTCTACTGTTTGTTCGCTAGCTATTTCTGGTGGATTTTCTATAATACCGTTGGTTTGAGATTGTTCACTGTTTTGTAAAGTTTCGTCACTTGCAATAAGGTTATTGACGGCTTCCTCCGTGTCATCATCAGGGAAGGTGGCGATTGGGAATTTTTCTGATTGAAGCACATGATAACTGACATTTTTGGTGCGAGGGCGAATACGTTCGCCAGTCGCCGATTTCAACTCTGTCGGTTGAGTATGAGTAACTAACGTCTTCATTTTATGACGTACTTTGCCACCATCATTCATATCGACAGGTACTCTAGTTTTTTGTGTATGAATCATTTTCGGTCGTGAGGGCACTACAGGAGACTCTTGCTTAGTTTTTCTTTTTACTTTATTAGTTTTAGAATTATTCATAATCGAGTTGATGTTTTCAATTGCGGAAGTAAAACTGTTATAAACTTCGACATAATTTTCTTCAATGTCTGTAGTCTTAGGAGGTGTCTTTTTAGGTTTTCTTATTATTTTCTTCTTGTACTCGTTTTCTGAATCGGTCATATCTTCTTCTTCTTCGTTATGTGAAGACATCATTTCCAATTCGTGAGGTTTTAATTTACGCCTTCTCTTATATTTTCGAGGCCCCACCTGTTAAATTAAAAAACTCAATAAAAATTTCATAATAATCGAAAATCAACTTACCTGTGGTTGTCGTTTCATAGCGGTATTTAAATCACAATGATGAATCAAGTGAACAATCAAATCTTGCGACGTAGCAAATAAATCGGAACAGACTGCACAGGAGTAAGGAGTTACGGTATGATTTAAACTCGAATCTGGTCCCGAATGGTGAGAACGGATGTGTTCTCTCAAAACAACTCGTTGATTAAACGCTCGAGGACATACTGCACAAGCATATGGTTTTTCACCGGTATGAATACGTTCGTGTTTACGCAAAGTTCCACCATCTGCAAAAGCTTTCCAACAGAATCTACACCCATAAGGTCTTTCTCCGGTGTGAATCCGGATATGAATTTGCTGTGAACTTCTAGAACCAAACGTTTTACCACATTCCCTACATGGAAAGTGTCGTCCAGAAACGCTGCTGTGGCTATGCCTGTGATTCATAAGAGACCGACCGTCTGGGAAATTTTCTCCACATTCTTCACAAGAGACAACTTTATTTCTATGCGAAATCATGTGACGTTTTAGTCTAGCCTTATTATGAAACGTCTTATCACACTTCGAACAACCAAACGTTTTTTCTCTCGAATGTTCGAATGAATGTTTTAACAGCGTTCGGCGATCTTTGCACGTTCGACCGCACATCATACAAGTGTTTGGAGGCAAATTTTTACCATGTTTAACAGAAACGTGACTCGCAACTGCGTCGTCATCGACGAAAACTTCACCACATATCATACAGCGATGTTCCCAACCTCTTGCATGAACTTCTGCATGAGCTAATAATTCCAAAGCTTCAGGAAAAGATTCTCCACAAACGTTGCAAATGTGACCAAAACCGACTTCTTTGGACATTTCTTCTTTTACGTGAACCCTTTGATGTCTTTTCAAATTATCTTGTCTGTGAAATGTCATACCACAAGTGGGGCAGAAGAATTGACCAAATTTTGAATCATCATCTAAACAAATAAAATACCTGAATATTTGAGATTTTAAACTCCGCTATAAAATCCAACTAAAATTAGTTTTGGGATAACATTTTACTTACAAAAAAGAACACATGATACAATAACTGTTTGAGAATATAATGATAGCCTTTTTTAAACTTAAAGTGTGGTTAATCCTTGTGTCACTTTTAGCAAAATTTCAATTCAAGCATTTACACGGTAAGTTGATTTTGTACAAAAACAAATTAAACTTTACCTGAAAAATCTTCATCATTATCGTCGTCGTCATCTTCTTCTTCATAATCCTGTTCAATTCCACCATGTTTCACACGTATATGTTCACGCATTTGAGCAACATCCCAAAAAACTTCCTCACAAGTTCTACATTCTAATGGACTATCTCCCCCGTGACAGCGTGCGTGCGAAGCTAAAGCCTTTTCCCTTGCAAATCCTACACCACACTGTTGGCAAACAAACGGTTTCCGCGGATCTCTAACAGGAAACCTGGGTTCAGTTAACGTGTTTTCTTCTGGTAGATGATAACTCGAATAATCAGATCTTGAACCACTACTTTCCATAGTTTCCATAAGTCTAACATCCTCATCCACATAGTCATAAGATCTCGAACTCGATGCATTCTTATCCTCTTCTTCTTTAATTTTGATTTTATTTTTTCTTTTTTTAATAAACGGTTTAGGACGCTTATTGATTTTTTCTACATCAAATTCATTTTGTACTTCTTCCTCCATACCATCACCATCTGGACTGTAAGCGTGGATTTTTAAATGATTCATAAGATCACACTTTCGTATGTAACGAATTCCACATAAATTACAACAATGAGGGCGATCTGACTGATGAGATACCATGTGATTTTGTAAATTTGCTTTTTTACTAAATCTACGACTACAAAAATCACAAGGATAAGGTCGTGCTGCTGTATATTCATCTTGATCAGTAGGTAAAGGAATTTCGACATCTTCAGTTGGTTGTTCTTCTACATGTTCTTCAGAACCGACGACAATTTCTGAACAATTTTCGTTCCAAGAATCGGTTATTACTTCTTCAGTAGATATTTCTACAAAATTTTCGTCGAACTGAACATCAGTAGCTTCTTGCATTACCATCATATCGTCTTCGGTAACGTACATAATATTTCCGCCTCTGCACGAATTTGCATTTTCAATTTTAATATTGTTAGTGCCCTGTATAACGATCTCTTCACAAACATCGGAATAGTCTTCCGAGCCCTGTTCCATCCCTGCCATCTCGTCTTCCATATCGCATATGACTTCCTCATTTTGGACAACTGCATTCCCATCCTCCCAGACTAAGGTATATCCTTCCTCCATGTTAAAACTAAAGTTTCATTTCTTTCTGTTAAGAAAAGAGTTTTTAGGTTAATAAAATTTGACAATTTAGGTTATATTTTAATTGAGGTTAGCAAAGTTTACAATTTTGAAAAAAGTAAACAAAGTATTGTTTATTATTGAAATTTTTAAAATAAAAAAGTGCAAGAAATTGAATAAAAATGCAACCAAGTTGAAATTGCAATAAATGTCTACTACGCGCTAAAAATCTACGTTTACGCTATATCCCATACTAACGTAATAACGTTCAAGAAAAAGTGAAATTGCATTATATAGGTTATATTCGAGTTTTAACGTGTAAAATAATTATGTGAACAGTTTCGATGGTGTTAAACGAATGCAATTGATTAAACAGTAATTAAAAAGATACTTACTTTAAAAAATACAAAGGAAAATTCCAACCTCACTCATAAGCGATGGCGTCGACCTTCAACATAGTTTGGTACTAAATAGAAATGGCCGCGGCTCTGACTTGATCACGTAGGTATAGCAAAATTACATATTATATCCAATAACATGTTATGCACATTACTTTAATCCTTAATTTAGTAAAAATTTTGCATTTTTACAACTTAACTTTGTTAAATAACTTAAAATAATAAATAATTACGAAAATAGGTTAACTTACTTGATAAATTAACCTCCAAACAAACAACCGCCAAACGAATATTCTAGACGAGTGGAACTTCTACATCCGGTACATTCGCGCGGTAAGTTCAAATCTAAATTCTAAACTAGAGGTAATTCAAACGGTTATTTTTACAAAACTATTTTAGAATAAAACAACTTTTAATATGCAACAATTTTAAATTTCTTATAGTTTAGTAATTTCCTTTTTTCATAAAATTAAAAATAAGGAAATTTAAATACAAATGATTATAAATTTTTCAGCTAATAGTTCAGTTTCTACACACGAAAACGCACTACAAGCTCGGAAAAATAGTAGAACGGGTAACCATTGGTGCATGGTCTTTTTGATAGCCTATTCTTTAAAAATCAAAAATGTTTAATATTTTTTAGTGGCCGCTTCATTGAAAAAATTGAGGTCGAAGATTTAAAAGTTCGATTTTTCGAAACATCTCGGGAAATATTGATCGTATAAAAAAAAAGTTCAATTACTTTTTAAAGAAGAAGATATTTAGAGAAGAAAAGGTCTTATGACCTTTTTTCGTAGGATGAATAGTTTTTGTAGAAAACGGAATGAAACTGCCCTCTGATTTTGAGAATCAACTCGTGCGCGTGAAGCTTCAATATTTAGAAGTGTCAACGCTTTTTTCGTAAAAAGTGTCCAAGCTCTCTCAAAAATGAACATACGAACAAAATTAAAAATTTATCTTAAAGAAGAAGGCGCAAGCTTTCAGATTCACTATTCATCATTTGTAGACATTACTCCTGAATGCTGTAATATGAGTTTAAAGATGTCGTTCCGCTGTAAAAATCACATTTTTACTTTAAAATGTTGCTTTATCGTTAAAAATGGATCAAAGTGAATAATTTTTGTGCAGTTATAATAGTCTTAATACTATACACTATCATTAAATAATAGTGCAAACCACCTTGTGTTTATTAATTTTAATAGAGAGCACTTTGTAATTTTTAATAGTTTCGAATTAAAGCAGAAAATTTCAAGTTTATTCTGACAAACTAAAATGCAATATGAAGCTCAAAATATGTACTATTTGTTAATTAGGAGTAAATTTGGCAAAAGTTTCATTCATTTTAATCAAAATTTTCTGCTTTAATTTGAAACTATTAAAAATTACAAATTTCAAAGTGCTCTCTTTTAAAATTAATAAACCAATGATGGTTTTCACTATTATTTAATGATAGTGTATAGTATTAAGAGTATAACTTCATAAGAATTATTCATTTTGTTCCATTTTTAACGATAAAGTGCCATTTTAAGTAAAAATGTGATTTTTACAGCGGAACGACATCTTTAAACTCATATTACAGCATTCAGGAGTAATGTCTACAAATGATGAATTAGTGAATCTGAAAGCTTAAGCTCTCTTCTTTAAGATACATTTTTAATTTTGTTCGTATGTTCATTTTTGAGAGAGCTTTGGCACTTTTTACGAAGAAGCGTTTCTGACATTTCTAAATATTGAACATATTGAAGTTTCACGCGCACGAGTTGATTCTCAAAATCAGAGGGCAGTTTTATTCCGTTTTCTACAAAAACTATTCATCCTACGAAAAAAGGTCATAAGACCTTTTCTTCTCTAAATATCTTCTTCTTTAAAAACTAATCGAACTTTTTTTTTATACGATCAATATTTCCCGAGATGTTTGGAAAAATCGAACTTTTAAATCTTCGACCTCAATTTTTTTAATGAAACGGCCACTAAAAAATATTAAACATTTTTGATTTTTAAAGAATAGGCTTTCAAAAAGACTATGCATCGATGTTTACCCGTGCTACTATTATTCCGAGGTTACAATCGCTAATCACTGGACTATAATAATAATACTTATTTTGTTTTTAGAAAATGAGCACATTTAATGGAATAATCAAAGAGATTCCAAATATCAGCGTCGATCAATTTGAAGGCGATAATATAAAATCCACCATCTACTTTTTATCTCACTGCCATACGGACCACATGAAAGGTTTATCCAATGATCACTTTCAAGAACAGTTAGTTACTAGACCTGAAGTATATTTATACGGTTCACCAGTCACATGTCAAATTTTAAGAGGGCTTTATCCGTACATAACACCAAAATTAAAAGAACTGTCGTTAGAAAATCCAACTTTAATTAAATTTCCTGATAGCAATAATAAATATTTGAGTGTAACTCCATTACCTGCTGGACATTGTCCGGGTTCTGTTATGTTTTTATTTGAATTTGGCAAGAATATTTTATACACCGGAGATTATAGAGTTAGAGCGAGTGATTTAAAAAAATACCAAGCTTTTTATTCTATGGGACAACTTAAAAAAATTTATAAAATGTATTTAGATACTACATTTTTTAATAAACGTTATTTACAGTTTCCACATAGAAAAGAAAGTTTGGATATTTTGGTTAAAGTTGTAAAAGAATGGATCGATAAAAGTAATAAACATATCGTTCACATCAAACTAAGTGGTCGATACGGATCCGAATACTTATTTATTGAATTAGCTAAAATGGTTGGTATGCCAATTCACGTATGTGCTCAAGCTTATAATTTGTATAAATTTGTTCCTGACATGGATAAAGCTGTCACTTTAGATGGTAATAAAACGCAAATACATGCTGGTTGTGGTTTTGGTTTAAAAAATATGTGTATAAAACCAAATGAAGAGTTAGTTCGATGTGTAATACCTTCAGCACTTTCGTGGAAAAATAAAGAATTAGCACACGGTATAGTTTCTAATGCTGATGAAAAGTATCGAGTTTGTTATTCTTCTCATAGTTCGTACAGTGAAGTTGAAGAATTTTTATTATTTTTAAAACCAAAAAAAATTAAAGCTTGCGTCGTTCCAAATAATTTAAATGAGAAGAAAGAAATGATGACTTTGCTCAGAAATATTTGGAAAACGTGGCAAAGTTGTACACAAGGTAGTAGTACTGATGTAAAATTGTTTGAAGTTAAGTGTGATAAAATGCAAGAGAACGAAAGTATTTGTGAAAATGATAAAGATGACGATTTGGATGAAATTTTATCATCTCCTCCAAAAGATTTTAAAAGAAAACGAATGGATTAAATAAAGATGATTGTACCTTCTATGGAATAGAAGTGACTGACCACATTGAATGGTGTGATACAAATCTTAAGGTGTCATAGTTATCAGCCGTGTATGTTATAGGTAGGCTTGGTTACTGTTTCCTTGCGCCACCTAAGAACAGCACTGTTAATTGTAATCCAACAGTGATGGCCGGCCTGTCCAACTTGAGAATCGAATTTGCAACGTTTCAGTCACAAGTCGAGAGTACTCACTACTCTACCGACGCCTAATATTTTTATTTATATGTATTTTTATAATTGACTTCTATTTATTCCTTTTTAATACAAATTTTAGATCATATTTTATATTTTGTATCTATCTACCTACCTACTGCAATAATTTTTTATGCTGACGAGCGGAGAGAATGCGCAGATACCTAAATTGGTATTTATCCCCACCAACGCAGTAGTCAACGTATTTAAATTATTAAAGGGGCGTGGCCAAACCTGCGCGAACTTACCTCAAGTTAAATTATTTTTACTGTACTTACACAATGTTATGACTGACAAAATAAATAAAAATATATTAAAATTTTACAGTTTTGTAAACAAGGACTTTGTTTCAGCGATTTCTACAAGTAGCAGCCTCACAATTATTGGCCACCCTGGTTATACGCCAGGGTGGTTATTGTTATTAGCTAACAATGAGAGAAGGGGAGCTTGGTGATTTACTACTTGTTGGCAAAATAAAGTCGCCCCTCAATTTAAGTAGGGGGTGTCATGATCTATGCATCCACAATTAGTGCTAAACGTAAAGCCCGGGTGGCCATTAAATGTGAGGCCGACTGTACATATTTATCCCACATTTCGTAATGTTAATTTCGGTATTTAAATCATAAATAATTTTATAATTTCAAATTATTTTGAATTTCTTAGGCACTTAGGGGGTCACGTCATGTAATGTCCAATTGACAAAATGCTAAATCCGTCATCTGCGTTGGTCTGTAGTAGAAATCTTCAAACAAGTAATATTTAACTAATCGCCTAACTTTTGAAAAGAATTGATCTGTGATGTGTGCTTCTTTTATGAAATATGTATTTATAATACAATAATATACAAGGTGATTCAGAGCACCCCTATTAAGCGTTTTTTTCGAAAACGAGAGAGAGAGAGAGAGAGTTGAGCCAAAATTTTTGATTACAAAAGCTGTAATAGAGAATGAAATGGTGGTATTGTTATTTCGCGAAAGGTCGGCATTCCGAAGACCCGAAGAGTTTGTCTCCAGAATGTCAAGAACTCCAGAATTTTAAATGGCAAGATAGGTCGAAAGTGGCATCAATGAAAAGATCTTTAAAAACTAAGCAAGTTTTGTAGAGAAAATATTTTGATTACCACTGATGCCATTCAAAATTCTGGAGTTCATGAACTTCTGAGAAAAACTCTTAGGCATGCCGACCTCTCTGCGGAATAACAATATCAACATTCAATTCTCTAATAAGGCTTTTGTATACAATTTTTTATCCCAACTCTCTACGACCAGCTTATCGTTCTTCGTTTTTTTTCAAAAACGATTAGATGGTCCTAGAGAGTTCGGACAAAAATTTTGATTACAAAAAACGTGATAAAGAATGGAATGGTGATATTGTTATTTCGCAGAGAGGTCGGCATGCCCAAAAGTTTTTCTCAGAAGTTCATGAACTCCAGAATTTTGAATGGAAGTAATCAAAATATTTTTTATACAAAACTTGCTTAGTTTTTAAAGATCTTTTCATTGATACCACTTTCGACCTGTCTAAATAAATATGGAAATAAACCTGGAATAATAACTAATTTGATCTTTATATTTCAAATAAATTGCTTTTTGCTTATTAGCCCAGTTTCCAAAGGTTTCAACCCAAGAAAATTAGCAAACGGCAAAAAAATTACGTATTCAGATAGATTAAGACATGGCGAAAAAGATGCAAAAAAGTTTGCATTCAATATAGGGGCCGCTTCATCGAAAAAAATGGACCTGAAGAGGAAAAAATGTGTTTTTTTAAGAATATCTCCGAAAGTATGCGATCTAGAGAAAAATGACTAGACCGCCATTTTATAGATGAAGTATTTTTACATAAAAAATATCCTATAAAATTTTTCCGTTAGAGCAGTGGTTTTCCGGAAAAATGTGTTATAAAAATGCCATGTTTTCAAAAATATTGTTAAGCAGGCGAGCTAAAATATTACAAAATAAGTGCAAGTTGATGGAGAAAAAACTGTTTTAATCCAAAATGAGCAGTGATAAAATTAAAAAATATAAATGAATGTAAACCTAAAGGTTTCAACTTTCAGTTCCATGTATTTTTGTTTACTTCTGTAACATCTTGTAGTTTTAAACAACAAATGAAATTATTTTTGTGCCGTTCTTTAAAGAATTAATGTTATCTTGTTGAAAACATTATTTTAAAAAATTATTCGGTGAAGCAAATCGTTCTATAAGAATTACGTTTCAAAGTTACATCATGAAAAATTGATTATATATTATTGTATAAAAGTACATGGATTTAATATTTCTTCATTTTTTGTAAATTAAAATTTTTTCAAACTTTGTACTTTAAAAGAGCTCCAAAATCTTTAATATTAAACGGATTTAAAAAAATTGCTGAGTAATTGTAAAGGAAAATATGTCTGCTTTGTGATCCACTAATGAAAATTAACTTACAATTTCAACTTTTCTGTATCTATTGTTTATAGTTTAGAAGTAACAAAAGTGGCAATTTTTTAAGCAAATCCTTCATAAATTTGAAGCACTGTACATTTTTTAACATTCCTTTCTGGAAATGAAAGATAATAACTTATACTTTAAATCTGTGAAGCTAGAACTTTCTCAGATTTACTGGAACTATAGAAGCGGCTGTTGAATTTAGGTAAATTGATGGAAATATTTAAACTTGAAAATTAGTCTCACGAAACTATCTTCAAAACCACCTTATTATGCCTTTTAGAGATGTGTAATTGTGTAATGCCCCAAAAAGAGATAATTTCATAAACCAACACAGTTGTATGTACAGGGTGGTTCTGAAATAGTTGGTTAAAATTAAAACCCGCGAGGATGAAGAAATCTGCGATAAATATTAGTCGAAACATGCATTTTTTTAGGGTTACAAATCATGATTCTTTTAAAATCCCTACTTCATTTTTCGAAAGGGCTATACAGGATGTTGCACATTTTAATAGTATTCATTAAGCAACACAATTTAGCTTTCCATATTTTTTTGACTATGTAAGAACCTACTAAGAGGGTATTTTTTGAAATGTTACTCCTAAAGAGCTTGTAGTGGTAAAAATTTTAATATTAGTTTTTAAAAGACACTAGCTAGCATTTTCCATTTTTTTAAGGAAGTGGGTACACACTAAAATTTGATTTTCAGAAACGCGACTCCTATTCTCAGTTTCTCGAAAGATAGTTATCGCTTCACCAATAGATATACAGGGTGTTCGCGAAAAGTGGGCCACTATTGCTATATCCGTTAATATTAAAGATACGAGGTCGGTTAAATTGGTAAAGTAGTATGTAACAACCAGCAATTTGAATATTTGAAATATTCTAAATTTTATAAAACAAATTAAACAATTCAATTATTAAATTAAATAAATGTTACTAAAGTTCATTTACGCGGGAAGTCAATTTCCTGAACTTATGGGAATTGCAGTATAAACAATCAAATAAAAATGTGAAGTCAATAATAAAGAAATATCATAAGTTGCAATTCCCATGAATTCGTTCAGGAAATTACTTAGACGTTTATTAATTATATTTAAACAAATTGCTGGCTGTTCACTTTACCTATGTCTGCGTTTCTTGAACTATAGAAACATTAATTACGTAATTACAATTTATTGCTGATTCAATAATCAGGATCATAAAAAAATAGTTCAAGAAACGGCAGTCGTCAGAAAACCATAATATCGAAAAGATCTAATTTTAAAGTCGGTTGAAACCCATAATCGTGGAAACACTAAGTTTAAAGTCGTCGTGAAAGTCAATATTTTTAAGAGTTATTAAAAGATTGTTAAAACCAATTTTGATCCGGTACGTGGTACTTGTTTTATATAATTGTTAAAGTCGTCGGTCGAATCGTAACTAAAACTCAGTGGATTATAATTTATAAACTCCATAAGGATTATTTTGTACCAGAGGGGTAAGAGTCCTAAGTTATTTTATAGTTTATCTTTTGTTTGGGTTATATTGAGTACCGTTTGTGTAACCTTTATTAATTGGAGTTAAAAATAAACTAAGTAAAAATATCTTCGAGTTTCTATATATGTGAAAAAACGTAACAACCCCTACGCTACCAAACATCCATAAAAGAGCAAGGGAACAATAACCAACAAAACCAAGGGGGTTCGTTACAATTGGTGGCAGCGGTAAACAGCGGTTTAAAAGGTTAAAAAATTTTGCAAATTTTGATTTTTTTCTAAATAAATAACGAAAATGGCACATGACAGTAAAGTAGGAGGACAAACACCAGGAGTTGCAAATCAAGCCCAAATTAATCCAATGATGCAGCCTTACATTACACCAGGAATGATAGCAACAACGGTGGATAGATTTACAGGATCCGCAGTTAAAGAATATTTCGAAAAAATCGAACAAAGAGCGGAATTGGATGATTGGACAGAAGAACAAACGAAAAAAATTATCATTTATAGGTTAGGTGGAGAAGCACATAAGTTCTATAAATCCGAGCCGGAATTCCAAAATCCATATATAACATACAAAAATTTCAAACAACTATTTACAGATAAATTTGAACCCATAAAAGTTCCAGGTGAACCACTAATGAGACTAGGAAAAGCGACACAAAGACACGACGAGTCAATATCAAGTTATGTGACACGAATAAATTCCATCGGGAATGAAATTTTTAAAGAGGATTGCTTAAAATATCCGGGTGAAACAAACAAGCAAGCGTTGAGAACAAAAGCAGCAGATTTAGTCTTAAATCAATTTAGAATAGGAGTTCAAAAGCACATATTGAAAGATTTAACTCCAGTTTTAATGAGGGAACCAAATTTGACAATCCAAATGGCAGAAAAATATGCAAGACAATTTGAATTAACACAAGCAATGCTACAAGGACGATCGCAAACAAACACTTTTCCACAACCACATGTAATGACGGTACAACAAAATTGTGAATATTGCAAAAGACGAAATCACAATTCAAGAGAGTGTTGGTTTAAGCCAAAATTTAGGACACCAAATGTTCAAAGGCCGACGAACAAAACTTATGGTAGAAACCAATTTTACAATTTTCATCCGCAACGACAACCGGCAAACGAACGTAGATTTGGAGGAAAACCAAATCATAATTACAACTCCAGGTATAAAAATTTCAATCAGGCAAACGACTCAAGATTTAGGCCAAATAGTTATCAAAAATTTAATAGGAACAGAGAAGAATCGAAACCTCATGTGTCCACATTTAGAGCTGTAAATACGGTACAGCAAAGCGAAGATAAACACAAGGAAGAAGAAAATTTAAACGAAAACGGGCTGAGGTTGATGTCTCACAACTTTGGCCAAATGAAATTATAAAAAATTACACAAAAATTATGATTCCAGAAATAGCAACTCCAACAGAAAACACACCAAGCGTAATCTATTTGTATGTAAATGGTACTTTGAAAAAATTTTTATTAGATACAGGTTCCGCGATAACAATTATTAAACAAAAAGAATTATTAGACAACGCTATAATTGTGCAAACAGATAATATTTTTCTTACAGGCATAACTGGTGACGGACTAAACGCACTAGGTACTTGCGAATGTATTTTTGGGGTTTATCCGAACAGAGGTAACACAAAGTTTAATGTAACTGTTTGTAATGATAAACTAGCGATTGAACCTTGCGGAATAATCGGTAGAGATTTTCTTTGGGAGAACAAAGCTATTATTAATTTCGCGAACGAAACATTAACACTCTGGAATCATGAAATTAAAATTCATCATCAAGGTGAAAATTTTTATAATAACATTAATCAGAGGCAAATAAATAAAACAAATGATGTTAAAGAAGAAAAGGCTCAAGAAAATAATTGTGAAAAAATTTTGCGTTTCAGCAAAGAAGATTTGATGAAATCTTGTAATAACAAAAATGAAGAAATGGCAGAAATGAATGATAAAAGTAAAGTAATTGAAAAAGCAGATGAAGCTGTAGAGAATTACAGATATGAATTAAAATATTTCCTAGAAGAAAAGAAAAATAAGAAAAAGACAGAGAAGTCTGATAAAGAAAATTCGAGAGACCTGACCACGAAAGTTTCAACAGGCGTGCAGTCGACAAACGGCGTCAACCGAAATAAAGGAAACCAGGCTCCAATTTTCGAGTTAAATAAAAGAATCCAAAATAAGGAAAAAGATTTCATTAATGAAACGAAGTCATTTATAAACAATGTAAATAATTATTTCTGCACTACAATTGCATGCGTCTGCATTTTATTTATAACGAGCTATGTTACAATTTCAAATGTTGTAAAAAGAAAGTGGAAGGAATTAGAAAATATGGACAAAAATTTTAGGAACTCAAATAAGAAGTTCAGGTCCAAAAAGTTTAAACACAAAATAATAAATTCACAAGAAGATGAAATAGTTAATTTAGATTTCCCAGGAGATAAGAGGAAAAACGATGAAGAAAACGAGTTTAAGAAAAAACCTCATCCATTAGAAGTGAAGGTACAGATAAAACAATTTGGAGATTTAAGTGAAGATGAAGGAGATGCATATAGAAGATTTAGCGAATGTAAAAATATTAATAATTATAAAAACAGAGAAATTAAAAAGGAAATACGAGTGGCAGAAGGTGAAAATACTTTATCAGTAAACAACATGTGTAAGGAAATGACGCCAGTTGAACTAACCGAGTTATCAACAGCGAATCACATATCAAAACAAGCAATGACCGACATTGACGAGGTCGGGAAAAATAACTTGCATAAAGTAACGTTAGCAAAAGCTATAAAAATACCTCCTAGGTCAGAAATAAACTGTGAGGTAGTTAACAAAAAATTTCAAAAAATTGAAGATAGATACATATTTTTGGAACCTATTCCAATATTACCAGGAGTGTTCTGTGCCAGAATGATACTGGACACCAAAAGAAATCCAGTTGTTCGATTGGTAAATTTAAATGCACAAGAAATGTCTATTCCCAAAAACGTAGCAGTTGGATTTATTGAACCGATAGGGAACATTTCAGAAAAACCAATCAATAATTTTTCAATCAATCGAATTGATGTTAAGGATTATTCTTGGGTGGAAGAAAACTTTGATTTTTCTCACCTAAATGAACGTACAACAGGATTGCTTCAAGAATTAATAAGTCACTATGCAGATATTTTTTGCGATAAAGAAGAAAAAATTAATAAAGCGCATAATGTTGAACATGAGATAGTAATAGAAAAAGAAGCACATCCAATAAAAAGAAGACCGTACAAAGTTCCTTTTAAACAAAGGGAATTATTGCAAAAAGAAATTGAGCGTTTATTAAAAACTAAGGTGATAAAACCATCATCAAGTCCATGGAGCGCACCGGTAATCTTGATCACAAAGAAACAGCCAAATGGAGAAGATAAAATTAGAATGTGCGTAGACTATAGAGGCCTAAATTCCATTACCAAGAAAGATGTTTTTCCATTACCATTACTACATGAAGCCATAGATTATTTAAGTAATTCTACACTCTTTAGCGTTTTTGATGTTACGTCAGCGTATCATCAAATACCAATGAAAGAAGAATCAAAACAGTACACGGCTTTTTCAACACCAGAAGGCCATTGGGAGTTTAATTCAATGCCCTTTGGATTGTGCAACGCTCCAAGTAGTTTTCAAAGATTTATAAATTTCACCTTATCGGGCTTAATCGGAGACATTTGTTGGGTATATTTGGACGACATTTTAGTTCATAATTCCAAAGGTCCGGAAGAGCACATACAAAAATTGTCTCTAGTTTTTGATCGTTTACGTAAAGCAAATATCAAGCTTAAGCCCTCAAAATGTCAATTCTTAACAAAAGAGGTTAAATATCTAGGGCACATAATTACTCAAAACGGCGTAAAAGCGGATCCAGAAAAAATAGAGGCAGTCAAAAATTTTCCCATTCCTAAAAATGTTAAAAATATAAGACAGTTCTTAGGTTTGGTAGGTTGGTACAGGAAATTTATCCCAAATTTTGCCGAGTTAGCTGAACCTCTAACACAGCTGACGAAAAAGGACGTGAAGTTTAAGATCGGCGAAGAAACAATTAAGGCCGTCGATAAATTAAAAACAGCAATTACAACGGATAGTGTGTTAGTTTATCCAGACTTTTCTAAAACATTCATTTTAGCGGTAGATGCGTCTAATACGGGACTAGGTGGCGTTCTAAGTCAAGATTATAATGGTTTCGAAAGACCAATAGCATTTGTGAGTAAAAAGCTGAATAAAGCTGAAAGAAATTACAATACAACAGAAAAAGAACTTTTGGCAGTAGTTTTTGGAATTAAACAGTTTAGATGTTATTTATATGGGCAAAAATTCACAATAATTACGGATCATCGACCTTTAAAATATTTACTTACCTTAAAAGACCCCAGCTCAAGATTGGCGAGATGGGCTTTACTACTTTCAGAATTCGATTTTGATGTAATCCACAGAAAAGGAAAATTACACGGTAACGCCGATGCATTAAGTAGAATGCACGAGGTTGAAGTTACAACCAAATCAAAGAAGTATTTAACACTAGAAGAATTTTTTAATATAATCAAAGTAAATTCGATTATTAATGAGTCAGTTATGATCATAAACGGAAATTTATTTGAAGATAGTCGAAGAACAGTGGCATTAGCACATTGGGTGTCACAAGATTTTGAAATGGCCAAGGGTGTAGGCCTACAATTTAAACAACAATTCGGAAATACAGAAGAGCTCTTAAAGCAAAATAAAAAAGTAGGAGAAGTTGCAATACTACAAACAGAAATGCGTAACATTTATTATTTAGTAACAAAAGTTAAATATTACCATAAACCTCATTACGAAGCCGTATGGGTTGCACTACATAATTTAAAAGAGTGCATGTTACTAAATAAAGATAAAGATTTAGCCATTCCTAAAATAGCTTGCGGGCTAGATCAATTGTCATGGAACGTAGTTTATGAAATGATTAAATATGTTTTTTGTAATACAGGTATCAAAATTTTTGTGTATGATAATGATAACAATGTAGACAGGTCCCAAACAACACATATTAATGCAGTTACTAGGTCAAAACCACCGGATATAACTCCAGTTTGGGATAGAGAAGACATCAAAATTAAACAGGAAAATGATCCTTTTTGTCAAAATATTGTTCAATTGCTTAAGTCCAATGACAAAAAGGATGAATATTTCTTAGATCAAGAAGGTATATTATACAAGGTAGATCAAAACGATCGTTTAGTTATTCCTAAAACTTTTGTTCAAAAAGTTTTAAGAGATTTTCACACCTTACCATTTTTTGGCCATCAAGGTCAGTTCAAAACACTTTCAACTATAAGATCTCGTTGTTATTGGCCAAACATGAAGGCTGATACAATAAAATTTGTAAATGAATGTCACGATTGCAATCAACGCAAAACATCCCCTCATCTCAGAAAAGCTCCTATGCAGCACTTTCCAGAATTATTCTATCCTTTTCAGAGATGCTCTCTCGATCTGGTAGGACCTTTACCTACTACAGACGAAGGTCATAAATATCTTTTAACATTTATTGATCATTTTTCTAAATACATTGAAATTATTCCTTTAAAAGATCAAAAAACAGATACAGTTGCACGTGCGTTCATCAAACGTATCATAACTAAACACGGTACGCCAGAGAAAATTTTAACAGATCAAGGTACCAATTTTGTTTCAAAATTAATGAAAGAATTGTGCAAACAATTAAATATTGAAAAACTACAGACCACAGCATTTCACGCGATGGGAAATGGCGTTTTAGAACGCGTACATAGAGATTTAAAAAATTTTCTAAGTCATTATCTTAATAAATTTCAAACAAACTGGAATGAATGGGCACCATATTTCGAAATGTCCCATAATTTTAGTATTCATAGCTCTACAAATTTCAGTCCGTACTTTCTACTGTATGGAAGAGACCCCATATTTCCAATTGACGATGTCCTTAAGCCACAGAAAATCAAGTATGATGTCGACACAAACTTCACTTCCGAAGTTTTGGCTAGACTTCAGATAGCGTTTAGGGAAACTCGCCAAAATATTTTTGAATCGTCACAGAAGCAGGCTTTGCAATATAATAAAACTGCTAAAAATAAAGAATTTCAATTAGGTGACCTAGTTTATGTCTTTGATCCAGCCACTAAAATAGGCGTTTCAAAAAAACTTTCCAAGCCCTGGATGGGTCCATTTAGGATCATAGAGATATTAGGCCCTGTGACGTATAGAGTTCGTCAGTTAAACAAAAACTTCGAAAAGGTTATTCACGCCAACAGGCTAAAATTTTGCAATGGTTTTGAGCACGAGCGAAATAGGCAAGTCCAAGCCATTAATTACAGTTATCATCCCTTAAATTCAAAATGGCCTACAACCGAAATAGAGGAAGATCAGCAAAATTCTGATCCCGGTCAAGCAGCATTAATTATTTTTCAAATGCTCGATCAAATAAATGCTGACCAAAATATTGACAAATTTCAGGAACAGGTACAAATACAGGTAAAGTCAAAAAGGAAAGCGTCCGTTATGGAGGACTACCGTCCTTCAAAACGTTGTAATAAAAAGCTTCCGATAGGTAAAAAGACTTTGGAACTGATTAGAAAAAATAAGGAATCATTTAACGACCTTACTAAATCAGGTTCTATAAACGATAAAGGTTTAAGGAGATCAGCTCGCCTTAAGCGACTACAATAAGTAAAATTTAAGATAGGTCAAATGATAGGGTTAAAATTAAGTAAGATTAGTATTTGTAATAAACTGTTTAAATAAATTAACAAAAGTTATTTTGTAAAATTAGAATAGGTAAAAATGAAAACAGGCTCTCAGTATTTGTCATCTTAAGCCGCGGAGTTTTACGCGAGTATAGTGATCGCTTACGATATCGAGGACAATAAAACAAACATTACAGTGGTCGCGTTGAATGACATTGCCCTGGGCACACGAAATGGGATAAAACCATATAAAACGTAGAAAATCAAGTGATGGCTTTCATAATCCAAGAAAATGAAGTCAATAAGGTACAAGAAGCTGGATGGAAGTAATTCCACATATCCTACCTAACGTAATATCGTAGGACACTCAAGAAGAAATCAATGGAAACAATTATGGAAACAATGGAAACAAGCAATTAATGGAACAACCCACATTCGGTTCAGAAAGAGCAACGTTACATAATTTTTATGGTGCCGAAAATAAGTTTGCTCAAACAACTATGGCACATATTTATGGATAGTCTGCGACATTTGGAAATTTTTTCTCGGGAATAATTGGAATTTATATAATATTACGAATAATTAAATACTTATTTGGAGTGGTCCTCAACAGCATTACTATATATAAAACGTTTGGTTTTGGATTCAAACTTCTAGGCAGCGTATGGAACACATTAACGCTGTGGTTAATTCAAAATCAGGACAAGCCTAGCACAGCTCCAAAAGAAGTTCCGGCTAGACCCAGTTCTATAAGTTCAATTAGAAGAAGTCAATCGGAAGCAAACATATTAACAAACGAGCGAAATCAACAAGGAGGAGCTGCGGAAACAACAAGTGTTTATCCCAAAGTTAGCCACTGGGCAAGTGACACATTTTAAAAAACCGCGAGTGATAGTGCGCGTTTAATAAAAAGTAAAAAGGACTTTTTCGTAGTTTAGTGCGGCATTTGAACAATATTGATACTGAGAGTATAAAGAAGTAAAGAAATATAGACAGAAAGTTTTAATAGAGGACATTAAGTTATAGATTAGGATTTTTTTTTTTGGGTATAATTTAATTAGTAATTATAGAAAATAACTAGAGTTCATTTAAAACTTCGCATTTTTATAAATAAATAAAGTAAAATTTGCAATGTGCTACAGTTTTAGAAAAACATGTGTGTAAGTTTGCTGACATTGTTTTTATTATTATCTTTGTTTATAATATCATGTTCAATAGGTTAATGAAGTGACTCTTACCTACCTCAACGTAATTTTATATTTTTTTTATTAAGTTTATGTAAAACAAAAAGCTATGCTTTTGTTTTCTTTGGCAGGGAAGAGTGTAACAACCAGCAATTTGAATATTTGAAATATTCTAAATTTTATAAAACAAATTAAACAATTCAATTATTAAATTAAATAAATGTTACTAAAGTTCATTTACGCGGGAAGTCAATTTCCTGAACTTATGGGAATTGCAGTATAAACAATCAAATAAAAATGTGAAGTCAATAATAAAGAAATATCATAAGTTGCAATTCCCATGAATTCGTTCAGGAAATTACTTAGACGTTTATTAATTATATTTAAACAAATTGCTGGCTGTTCACTTTACCTATGTCTGCGTTTCTTGAACTATAGAAACATTAATTACGTAATTACAATTTATTGCTGATTCAATAATCAGGATCATAAAAAAATAGTTCAAGAAACGGCAGTCGTCAGAAAACCATAATATCGAAAAGATCTAATTTTAAAGTCGGTTGAAACCCATAATCGTGGAAACACTAAGTTTAAAGTCGTCGTGAAAGTCAATATTTTTAAGAGTTATTAAAAGATTGTTAAAACCAATTTTGATCCGGTACGTGGTACTTGTTTTATATAATTGTTAAAGTCGTCGGTCGAATCGTAACTAAAACTCAGTGGATTATAATTTATAAACTCCATAAGGATTATTTTGTACCAGAGGGGTAAGAGTCCTAAGTTATTTTATAGTTTATCTTTTGTTTGGGTTATATTGAGTACCGTTTGTGTAACCTTTATTAATTGGAGTTAAAAATAAACTAAGTAAAAATATCTTCGAGTTTCTATATATGTGAAAAAACGTAACAACCCCTACGCTACCAAACATCCATAAAAGAGCAAGGGAACAATAACCAACAAAACCAAGGGGGTTCGTTACAAGTATAAGTTATTCCGCTGATTGCAATGGTCAACACAAAAAAAGAATTGAACATCTAGTTTTCAAGATATTCACAAAAATAACTTTTTTTTAAATAGAACACCCTATATATTTTTATATATTTGAAAAAGGCACTGCATTTAGAGTGTAAAATGTCAAATGAGTTTTGTCCTAAAATGAAAAATAAAGTACCGATTTCGTATCTTTAGTATTGAACGGATAAAGCAATAGTGGCTCACTTGGCATAAACGCTCGGTATTCTTGCTAATTTAGTATCTACATTTTACCAGGGATTTAAACTTGTATAAAAATACAGGGTTTTCGTGCCAAGGGGCCACTACTGTTGTAGCTGTTTAATGCTGAAGATACGAAATCGGTAATTTATTTTTCATTTTAGAACAAAACTCATATGACATTTTAAACTCCAAATTCAGTGTTCTTTGTCTCTCAGAGACAAAAATTAGCATACTATTTGTATATTTTGGAGAGTACTAACTAGAAAGCTCTCCTCAGAAGATGCACTCAAAACACCGAATAAGTACACCAGAAGATCAAGAAAAATTGCTAATAAACAGGTGGAACTTGAATAAAAGTGCTGTAAGGTGTATTTACAGACATCCTGTATAATGATTTTACGTTAAAGTTTTAAGTCTTACGTTTTAAGAGTTAAATTTTAAGTCTCACTTTGTGCCAGGCTTAACATCGAAGACCCGATCAATTAAGAATCACTGTATACTGATAATAATGTCAGGGTAAAACAAAAGATTGCTACGCTAAGAACCCTCATACAAAATAAATATACAAAACGAAAGCAGCATTTACTAGAATCATAACCCGAATAGACCAATCAAAAATAGAAGACGAATAAATAAAGACCATCGTTTCTCGAACACTCCGAGAGTACATAGGTAATGTATTTGTACTTACATTTAAAAAAATTGAATGTTCTTGCCCGATTTTATTGATAAAATTATAATTTCAAAAAGAAAATTAAAAAATCCTGTTTTTCAACATATTTTTGAAATTGTTTTTTGGGAAAACCACTGCTCTAACGGAAAAATTTTATAGGACATTTTTTATGTAAAAATGCTTCATTTATAAAATGGAGGTCTAGTCGTTTTTCTCTAGATTGCATATTTTCCGAGATAATCTTAAAAAAACACATTTTTTCCTCTTCAAGTCCATTTTTTTCCATGAAGCGGCACCTATATTGAATGCAAACTTTTTTTCATCTTTTTCGCCATGTCTTAATCTATCTGAATACGTAATTTTTTTGCCGTTTGCTAATTTTCTTGGGTTCATATGCTTATATGGATGTGGAAACTGGGCTATATGGCTTTAAATCATAAGCAGAACAAATTCCTTGTGGATCTTTTAGTGCACCCCTGTTTCACGCCACGGGGGTTTGGCAGGTTTGGTCATTTCTTTTACCATTGTTAGCGTGTTTTCGTTTGTTGAATATTTAAAAGTTTAACCCCGAAGGATTATAAAGTTATTGAAATAGCTTAGTTTTGTTTCAAGTTTCAGCTTGGCGTGGTTTTGAAACTGGTCGCGTTGGGGTCACATATCCACCTACGTAACCAGTTGCGATTTAAAATTCGAAGAAGACGATCGTCTTCGATCGATCGATAATATCGATATTATGTAAGTTACAATATATTTTGAAAGCGTAGCAAAGTAATCCAATGGTACGGTTCAGATAGTGCGACCAAGTCCCTTTTCTGCTCAGAAGACGTTCGAACGACACAAAAGTAGAAAAAAATACACCATTAGTTTTTGTTGTCAAACTTTAATACAACAAATGGCTAGTTTAGGCAGTAGAAGAGGGACCGGCTTAGGTTTAATGGCCCCCTTTAGCAACAACGAAAGCAAGTAGAAGGTTAGTTTAAACGTTAAAACTTCGGTTTAAGAGTCGATTGAATTACTCCGTGTAAGACAAGTCACTCTCAAGTTTTAAGACTTTAAACAATAAACTTCAAATTTACATGTTTTTCTTAAGCATTACGCCTAAAAGATAGCTTTTTTCATACACACAAAAAGATTTCCTGTATCACAAGTTGTCTAACGTTAATTAGAACCTCACTAGCTCCATCTATTACAAATAAAATAAACCTCAATCATAAACTATTGTTTTTGTCGGTAAAGTAGGTAACTCTAGTATTACTTAACGTCAAATTTTGTGATTTAGATGTCAACAATTTATTTAAATAAATAAATAAATAACTTCTTGTGTACTCGATAAAGCTCCAAAGCAGTAAAATAAAGGCAATGCCAGTGTAATATAATGTTCTTATAAGTATTGGGAGAGTGATAACATAACCTACAAAATTAAATTGACACTTACAGCAATGCATACTTTTAGTACACATTGCTTCCAGAGTATGTTGCTGATTGGTGAGTTTATTATTATTGTTTTAGTGTCACTTATGGAAGTTTCCTTCTAAAGTTTGTTAACTAATTTCGATTGAAGAAACCGTCGTCGTCAATAGAAGTGTTAAGTTCGAAGAATGAATGGAGATGATGAATGATGATGTTTATGTAACAAAAGAAGCAAATTACATTTACCACTCAAACAAAACTTTACATTCTTCAATCTAAATGTCCAATGGGTTACTACAAGATTAATAATATCGATCATCGCCTCGATCATTACAGTACAATGGTATGTAAAATTCAATTATTTAATGATAATTGTTGTAGCGGTAGTAGAAAAAGTAGGCGAAATGCTTTAATGGTGTCTTTTAGCATTTATTGAGCTATTCCATTAGAAGAGGATCACACTGTTCGACACAAGTGCTGTTGGATGAGCAACTGATACCTGCAATCTTAGTAAAAAGTGTACTTTGTTCATCACAAACTTATCTTGAATTGACAGTTTTAAACGTGTAACAAAGACTGTATGGAATAATCTAATTCTAGAGACATTTTTAAATGTTGTAACTATATACATTTTTGTAATTTGATGTTTGAAAAAGCATTTTGCCTTAAACTACTTGAAGTTGTGGAAGAAAGACGCCTCCCACTTGCTCTTGGAACTGTATCAATTTTAAATTTGCATCTAGGTAAGTGCAATTGGTGCAATGGTAAAATAATTTTATAATTTATGTAATGATGTTTACAATTCATAGGTACAGTAGATTGTCTGTTGTTTCTAATGTTCATTACGATCATTCATGATTGTGAATCTATCTGTGGCTACATAAACGGCAACTATCAGGAAAAGCAGAGATAACACATCTTAACTTCACGTAACTCGCGAATCGGTCCAAATTGTGCGCTTGTACAAAATTTGGTGGAGTTAAAATTATTTTTTACACGACCGGGCGTATTTGTCGGTTTCTATGATACATAAATCGTAACAGAAATGACAATTTATTCCCTCGGTGTATAATATTTAAAAATTTGCCCTAGGGAGTTTTTATTATGAGTCGAAAATAAAGACAGTATTAAGAAATTTTGTGTTTTTTAGCTAAATTTTCAAAATACTATTGCAAACAAAAACCTAGAAAAACGTTGCATTTTATCGATTTAGTGTAGTTTTTATTAACATAACAATTAACTGGTAGGTACATTTTCAATATTAGTAAAATTAGCGGAAGGAAAATCATGAAACTAATAAGTTTTATTTGAAATTAAATTTACTGAATTCTTCACAATCACAGTACTTGAGCCACTTAGTTTTGCAATAGCTGATTTGCTGTCAATGAAATTCTCAATATTAACGTTCTGCAACAGTTTGTTGTTGAGCGCTATCCTCGTGTTATTCGCTAGCTGGTCCCAGTTGCTCTTGCGTCAGCTAGAATAGAAACCGAAGATCTTCACAGCTTCTTGGTTAATTTATTCTTTATCTTATCGATTATTAGAAAAAGGCCTACATCTTGAATGTCGGCTATGAATAAATTAGTCAATTCTTCGGTGTACCATGAGCCAGCAATGCTCAAGTTTGGTCAAACCTAAAACGATTTAGAAATGTTTATACTAAGTACTAAATTCAATATAAATGATTTTTTACCTTCATTTGGAGAAGTTATCCGCTTCAGATCAATAGGTGTTCAAACGTTCCCTTGTTAGAACTTTCAATTTCTTGGGCAAATATCCATCTAATTTCTTTTTAAAGAAATAATTCAAGAAATAACCATATATTCTTTTTGCATTAAATATTTAGACGAGACCGAGCTGGCGCACGAGTAGGGAAAATTTTCCGACGCGGTTTCTTTCATGATTCGTATTCTTGACACTTTAGACAACGTAAAACTGCAAGGTGCCGGCAGTTCTTGTGGTCACGTTTCCCTAGGACCGCTGTTGAAAATTGCAGACGATTGACGTCATTATTTCAGAATTTGTTCATCAGATTTCTAAAAAAAAATTTTTATCTGAAAGCTTATAAGATATTATTCATAATTTGTTATTATATATTTTTGAATATCTCCTCTAGTTATCTTGAAAAACCTCAAAAATCATTAATTTTTGTTAAAAAAAAAGTGATATGTCATCACAGGACTTTTTCATTTTAGAGTGCCCCCTAGTGAGGGGATTGTAATCAAAATCATATGGCTTCGACTCACAACTTCAAGAAAGCTCTATATGAAATTTGAAGTCAGTCGGTTAAGTCAGTCCAGAGTTAGCTGGCGGAGAAGAACTTCTCTAAAATTCATAGAAATTATGGAAAGTATGGTAAATTATATAAAGTCTTTTTTAAGGTACCAAAAGACGTTTCTTGAAACAAACTTTACATTATATTAGTTTATTAATGTTAGGTACATATTCGGTAGGTAAATTAACACTTCAGAAGTATAAACAAGGTCTCTAACACAAAATTTAGCCGTACAGCAAGAACATACGAAATAAACATAAATTCACATAAACCATCATAAAAGAAGAAAATCGGGGCGAATTTTGAATATAATTTTTTTCAGGAATGAGAGATAAGTATAATGTCATATATGCATGCTCCGTAGAATGTGTGCTTTCCTGGCAGAGGTATTGAATTCAATTCAGTATTTTGCGCTGGGCATTTCCCGAGCACTTACAGGTCCGCCCGTTCGGGTTCTGCCTGCCACACGACAAACACTGTCGCCACTGACTGTTACCCTCTGGTGGGGCTCCAGCCGCTGGGTAAGCATAGGGGACTTGAGTCGTTGCTGGAGGACGACCGCGACTGGGAGAGTTGGTTTGCCGGATCTTTTCAAAGTCTCTGGCGCGTCGAGCAGTTGGTCGACGGTGGCCACAGAGTCCCGGTATATATAAAATTTGTATTCGGTTCGTAACCCACCGTAGAGTACTCCGAGCTCCACGAGGGCCGGAAACTCCGTTCGACGCATTAGAGTCCACAGTGAGTTTATGTAGTGTGCCGCGGTCTCCTGTGGACCCTGCTGCCGGGCATAGGACCTTGCGACGGCGCTCGCAGAGGTCTTCTACAGGAGCATATTGCCGGCGTATCGCTCTCTTGAATAGATCCCACGTGACGGGGGAAGTTCGTTGATTCCTCCACCACAACGATGCATCGTCACGTAGTATCTCCGGCGCAGCTAGCAGGAGGTCCTCGCAACTCAAACCGTACGCCCGACATTTTTCCTCCAGATCCTCCAGGAATGAGTTTACGTCCCCCTTTCCGTTGTAGCGCAGCCCCCATTTACGAACTACCTCGCAGAGGTGAGCTGCGCGAGGCAGGAACGAGGGGACGAGATTGGAGGTGGGATATTGCGGCTGTGAGGGGGGCGCCTGAACCTGTAGGTTGACGGTAGCTACAGAGTCGAGGTTGGGCTCGGCTGGTGGCACTTCTAGCTGGGTTGCTTGAGAGAGTCGTTGCGGAGATGAGCGTCGGGAGCGGCTTGGGGGCTGAATGAGTAACCGCAGCATGGTGGAAGCGGATACATCCTCCTTCACAGCTTCCTGGATGCGCTCCCGTAGAGCGGCTAAGTTGCCTGTGGAGGGGAGCCCAAGCCGGGAGAGGGAGTCCTCGAGGTCGCAGCTACGGCAAAGGCTCATGACTACCTCTAAGGAAGTGGCACGGACTGCTGGGTCTATGACGAACGCCGATCCGTCTCGGATCGGCGGAACGATCGGTAAGTACGTTTACTTTTCCACACCACCTGTATTCTATCAATACATTTTTGGCCAAAACTTAGAAATTTCAAATGTTTGGGTCTTTGGCTAAAAATCACGTCCAAAAGATCGCGTGTACTTGGTTGCCACTTAGGCCGAGTTTTTCATTGGGAGTTTAAACTACGTTTCATCTGAACGAAGTTCAAGCTCATGTGCCGTAACTCGTTTACGTTACAGTAAAAGAACAGCGAATGAGATTGATCTTCGTTCAGATGGAACGTAGTTTAAACTCCTAAAATGAAAAACTCGGCCTTAGTATCTAATTCATTATAATGAATTGTGTCTCCTAGGAGACACAATTACGAATATTTTACCTGCTTTCCATGCTTTTACAGGGTGCGATACAACGAGCAAAATATCTACATAAAATGCTGGATTTAAAATTGTAAAGAAGAGGGAAGTGCAAGAAGCTTTTATGCCATTGGGAAATGGACTACCTTTCACGACTTCGCAATTATCATCTTTGTAAAATATATATTTAAAATTAATTAATAAATCAGATGAGACTGCTGACGACGCTCGTTACTTGTGAATGTGCATTTCACGTTCTCTGGGTATAGGGGTAGCTTTAGATACTAGTTTAATACCTCATACAGGTGGTGTATGAGATGATAATTGCGAAGTCGTGAAAGGACTAATAATAATAATAATAGGAAGAGCAACTAATAAATTTTGGTGCTCTTTAATTGACTTCAGTACCTCTGCCAGGAAAGCACACATTCTACGGAGCATGCATATATGACATTATACTTATCTCTCATTCCTGAAAAAAATTATATTCAAAATTCGCCCCGATTTTCTTCTTTTATGATGGTTTATGTGAATTTATGTTTATTTCGTATGTTCTTGCTGTACGGCTAAATTTTGTGTTAGAGACCTTGTTTATACTTCTGAAGTGTTAATTTACCTACCGAATATGTACCTAACATTAATAAACTAATATAATGTAAAGTTTGTTTCAAGAAACGTCTTTTGGTACCTTAAAAAAGACTTTATATAATTTACCATACTTTCCATAATTTCTATGAATTTTAGAGAAGTTCTTCTCCGCCAGCTAACTCTGGACTGACTTAACCGACTGACTTCAAATTTCATATAGAGCTTTCTTGAAGTTGTGAGTCGAAGCCATATGATTTTGATTACAATCCCCTCACTAGGGGGCACTCTAAAATGAAAAAGTCAAGTGATGACATATCACTTTTTTTTTAACAAAAATTAATGATTTTTGAGGTTTTTCAAGATAACTAGAGGAGATATTCAAAAATATATAATTACAAATTATGAATAATATCTTATAAGCTTTCAGATAAAAATTTTTTTTTAGAAATCTGATGAACAAATTCTGAAATAATGACGTCAATCGTCTGCAATTTTCAACAGCGGTCCTAGGGAAACGTGACCACAAGAACTGCCGGCACCTTGCAGTTTTACGTTGTCTAAAGTGTCAAGAATACGAATCATGAAAGAAACCGCGTCGGAAAATTTTCCCTACTCGTGCGCCAGCTCGGTCTGCTCTAATTGGGCCCATAAATACAAAATATAAGTGTAAGTCCCATGTTAAAAAAGCTAGCACTGTTTTCAGCGCCACTAGCGATTATCGGGAATAACTAAAGAGGTTGAACTCGGCTATAGGGTTAGAACTCGGATAAGAGGTTCAACACTTGGGCTAGAACCCGCGAAATTCAAATTTGTTAGTATACTAAAATTCAAAATAATTCATTATTTTTTAGTTGGTCAACTTCCATGTAATTTAATGACCGAAAAACTTAGAAAACAATCAAAATTTTCAAAGTTTTATGCAGTCAATTAAATTTCGCATGGATTGAAAACCCAACGCAAACCAGAAACCATGAATTTCTCCTCAAAATGAAGATCGCTAATTTTCTTTTTGCGAATTGCTGGAAAAATGAGGAAAAATTACATAGATCTGGTTAATTGATTAACTCCAATCACATTTCTTGAATCTTTTTTCTTTCGGGAAGTAGTGGGTTTTCCTAAAACCCCTGCATTTGGTTATGAATGTAACAACGCTTTATCTTATTTATCAAACACTTTAATTTTTTGTAATTAGATGTTTCATTTTATAATGAATTTCAGTAAGTTTGGCTAGGTTTGTTATAAAAAGTTCAAATTTTCATTATTTGGTCGACATTTCGCCCCTTTTTTGGAACTTATCAAAACTGTTAAGATATAAATCTTATTCTAACAATTTAGTCTTGATAAAGCCCCAAAAATAGGCAAAATATCGACCAAATAATGAAAATATGAACTTTTATTAACAACTTTATAAACAAACTTACTAAAATTTCATAAAATTAATAAACAGGACAAAAAACGTGACAGTTAATAAATTTGATTAAATAGATGAAGACAGATGAAAATGACAGACAACTAGATAAGACCAGAAAAGACGTTTAAATTTAAAATAAATGGGGATGACAGGAATGGTAACTTAGAATTCTTTAATTCTGTACTGTACTCTAGCGCCACCCCGTGATCATCGGGAAACACTAAACGTTCAACATATCTCTAGGGTTACCCATAAGTCCTTATTCACAATGAACGTAACCGTAAAAAATACATAATATTTTCGTAACCTATAAAGTTAAATCTATAGAAATCAATGATGGTGTTCACAATGTACGTACGTAATATTTGCGTTTATGGACATTTTACGTACTTTTTAGGTAAAACGTAAAACGTACGCAAAGTTGAAACTATTTCAACTTTATGTAATTTTTACGTAAAATCTAGTAAAATTACATCCAATTTCTTGGGATTTAGAAAAATTTTCTTGTGCTGCTATGCATTCTTTTTATTCCGGTGTTGAATTAATAAGTGCATAATTTTTTGAAATGATATACATGAATGAAGAAATGTTTTGAGAAAAAAAGAAAAATTCAACACTGCTTTTCTTGACCAAATTAAATAATTTTTTCTTTAGTCTTTCGAGTCTTTAACCCTTCATGCCTAGGAATAATGCAAATTTGTTTTAATTAAAATGGGAAGACGGTTTTTATAAAACACGTTCTAGCAAAAAGGCATAGTAAATGATGAAAAAAAAAATATTTTTATTGTATCACAAAGTACATTAGAAAATTTAAGATTTAAAAAAATTGTTGGAATTCTATACCATGTCACAAAATGGAGCACCTTCAACAAATTGTGCAGAAATCCATAATTTGGCAGGCTAATTTTATTAGTCAACTAACGTCTTTTCGTGTGATATCGGCAAAATTGGCTTACTTCAGAATAAATAAGGAAAACATTTTTGAACAACTTTTTAACTTGGGGAAGGTTTTTAGCCAACTGTAATGGATTAAAAGTCTTGCAATTGGGCTAGAATTTTTCGTTATTAAATCACAAACAATTCCTTATCATCATTTTTTTCTATCCATCGATTATAACTCGAGTTATTTCCCATTTAAAGCAAGAAAACGTGAAAGTGCAAGAAAAAGGCCAGTTTTTTAATGTTCCGGCACTAGTCGGATTGACAAAATTGTCAGGGGTTGTTCAGATCATAGTCCTCAATTATTTTCAGACGTAAAGTTGCTAATGAGAGCCATTTCGGCCGTAACTCGACTGTTTTTCTTTATCCCTATTCCACTATTGCTCCATAGTAAAAATCTCGGTAAAAATAATTTATCTAAATTACATAATATATAAATTATTTATTGTAGTTGATGTAAAATACTTACGCCAAAACACTTAAACCAACGATAATTAGCTCTAAAGTTATGTAAAACTGTGAACAACAAACACGGAATTTGACATATTTGACATCAACTGGCGAATATTGACGTTAGGTTATTTAAATTTCAAGACTCAAAATTACGTTCATTGTGAACACTTGACAAAATTTACGTAAATCTTACGTTTGTGTAAATTTTATCGATTACGTTTGTTTTACGTTACGTTCATTGTGAATAGAGACTTAGACTTACACTTATATAGTGGGTGTTGTGTGAATTCGACCAAACATGACCAAACCCAAATTTGTGTACTTTGTGTACATAAATTTTCACGGTTGTCAAGTCAACGAATTTTTTTAATTAATCGGGCTACTATTAATTTTATATCAATTAAAATATTAGTAAATGACATTTTAAGAAAAAACTTTTTTTCGTTTTAATTTTGTTTGGGTCGTGTAAAAAATAGTATATATATCTCAGGACAGAATGCCATTATTCCCTCGGTGCTATGTAGCCCTCGGGCTGCGCCCTCTGGCTACAAATTACACCTAAGGAATAATCCTGCATTTCTGTCCCTTCATATATAATATACTATTATTTACATCAACAAGATTATTGCTTACTCGCTTACTGGATCTCAAGGAGAGCATTTTTATTAATTTTATTTTCTTTCATTCGTATACAAAGGACGATTGTCACCAGTACCTCATTCATTTTTAATGTAAGTGATAGACTTATTGCTATCGACAATGTTATTAAATCATTTCATTTTAGTGTATGAATTTGCTTGTTTGCTCAAACCATTGGGAACTTTAGCTGGATAATATAATAAACCAAAAATCATCCGAAATTCTAAACAATCAGATGTGTATAGTAGTAACTTCTATCTACCGATGTTGACTTTATAATCCTTTTGTAACCTTCACAAAAGCAAAATATGTCACAAAAAGAAACAAATTACCAAAGGTGTAAAATGATTTTTAATTTACCTGTAAAAATGCTAGTTCTTGAAGCAGGGTCGTATTTTTTTTTCTAGTAAATATTAAGTATGCATCAACGTTAACAAAATTTACCTGAATTTGCTATTTTAAGTCTGCATACTAGAGAGAAAATGCACCCCTGTGTCACGCCACGGGGGTTCGGTCTAGTAGGTTCAATTTCTTTTACTATTGTTAGTGTGTTTTCTATTGTTGAATATTTAAAAGCTTAACCCCTTTTGTATAAGGATTATAAAGTCAAATCGAAAAAGCCCAGGTATGACTATACCTACTGTTGAAATTAGTTTTTTAAAAAGGGGTGATTTATTTTACTTTAATACTAACGAATTAGCATTTTAATGTAAATTATTGTATTTCGTTTGCACTCGGTCATATGACAAACTTTAATAAAAGTGTTTGAAACTTTGAACCAAGTTGTAATTTTGTTAAAGTAATTATGATAAATACTCAATCAGCGCATTCAATCAATTTTAAGTAAATTAATCTAAGAGGTTCTACTTTACAGATAGAGCATGTCTCCTATTTATAGTCTTTGGATTTTGTAATTCAAGGAGAAATTTTTGTTATTTGCACAATATTTAGATGAACTGTGGTTCTTATTAGATTAAATTAATGACCAATGAAGTAATAAGATAGAAGTTTTCTTCTTATTATTATAACCAATTCTTTGCTTATTTTTAATGGAATTTTCTTTTTGCATTTCAGAAACCAAAATTATGAGGCGTGAGGATGCCTTGAAGAACAAAATAATCACAGTGGAAATTAATTTATTATAAGCAAATTGAAGAGCAAGCAATAAAAATCTGTATTAAATTATTAATGTTAAGCTTGTAATTTGATGTTGTTTTACGATTTGTAATTGAAGCACTGTAATTAGTATTACAAAGATGTACTAAAAATTTTGTATCTAGATAATATTTTTATTTTCATTGTGTTCAGAATTTGTATTTGAAAGGCTGTTAGCATTATGAAGATCAAAATTATTGTACAATAACAATAATAATTTTATTTTTTTGTACATTTTAATATTTGTTGCTTTTAAGTTGTATTATAAGAAATTTGAATTTTTTTAATCACACAGTTTTGTTATAAACTATGTAAAACAAAAAATAATGTACAAGAAATTTCAATGTGTTTTTAAGATTAAAATGAGAATGATGCTTTTTTATCTTTCTGAAGGGATAAAATATGTATCGAGTGTTCACAGCCACTATACTAGGAGTAGACGTTACTTTTACTTATATTGAGGCTGCACAAGTGCACAGACAACTAGAACTGGCAAAGCAACTAGTATAAAGATTTCACTCAATTTAATCAATTGCCAGATGAAAAAAACATGTAAAACTTGAAAGGAGTTTAATTTTCTGTGCAATAGGTTTCTCAGAGAAAGTTATTGATATTTATGTTTCTTGTAGTTGTAGTTTTTGAGCTGTGATCTGTGATGATTTGCTGGTTATTGAAACTGTCACTTTATTGTTATTAGTTTATTACTGTGTGTTGTGGAGCATCTGTTGAACTTACTAAATTTATGGAATTGTTATTTCAATAGAAAACTCCCAACTCTATGAACCTAGTAAATAATTTCTTGAGATGTTGCTAGAAGATCTTAATTTTTTAAACATTTAATTTCAAGTTGCTCACTTAGAATTTACTTAAATATTACGCCTAATGATAAGCAACCTTCTTAGCACGCCCCACTATGTAGTAAAATTGTACACTAATTTGTAGAGTGGGGTTGTCACGTGGTTCAAAACGCCAATAAAAGGCCGAGTTTCGCCATAAGTTGACTTTTTTATCAGCGCCTCGGATCTTCAATTTTTAGAAATTTAAGGGTTACTCTTGTTGAAAATCAACTTGGATTTTTGAATTTTTTTTTGATTGGAGTTTGTTCCTAATATTATTCCAAGTATTCTTACGAAGTTGTTAATCAAAAACTTCATATATAAGTGTAGAAAATGCAATTTAATAATTTTATTAATTATTAATTATTTGTAGATTTTATACTTAAAATTTAATTTTTTTTTTAAATTTATTATTAGGGCGCTTTTAACAACAAGGTCATTACGCCCGGAAGTACACTACATTGAGTACACTAATAAGTTAGATTTTTGATCTTAAGTCCGATTGTTGTAGGAAATTTAAAATTTGATGCACTTTTGTGAAACTGTCTTTTAAGATTTCTTGGATTCCTCCATATAAGTCGTTCTTTCTTCGGTGATCTTGATATTTTTTGCAGGTGGTCAAAAGGTGTTCAACAGTAAGAACTACTTTGCACTCGGAACATATTGCCAGTGGTTCTTTTTTCAAATTAAAATTTAATTTTAATGAATTGTAATAATTATTTTATAAAAAAAAAACTAAAATTGATATTATTACTTATTGTAAAGTGTATAATGTATTTATAAATTTCATTGTACTTAGATAATAATTAACTTGTAAATAAAAACGTTGGTGTTAATTACATAACTGCTATTACTTAATAAATGTATTGAAATTATCTGTATTTTTTCTGCTCATCTACCTCAATAAGCTAATTTAAAATTAAACCCCATTATACCTAAATAAACAAAAATTGTCAAATCTGTAAATCTCATTTCGTGCTGTGTAGGGCTTTTTTTTATCAAGATTTAAGAGATGTTAATTAATCATTAGAGGTAAGTAAATAAGTTTTTTCTATCGACGTTCGCCATAAATTAGTCAAAAGGGTTTTAAAAGAAGATGTCATAATAATATTAAAATAAATTTATTAAATTTCTTTAAATGACTATTAAATGCACGACATTATCTTCACATAACAAGATAAGCTTTGATAAGCTTTCAATAAGAGCTATTACATAAAGCTCTTTGCGAATTTAATTTAATATTTTTATTTTTAGTGATATCCTATAACACTTCTGCTCTCCTAATACATCAATTGGTTTATACACTCGTTCTTAGCAAATTTTTACAAATTTGGACACATTTGGAGATTTTTATGTCAAAATAAGCTGATTTTTACACATTTATTTTATTTTGTCCCTCTATCTCTTCTAGACCAAAGGTTTAGTGTAAAAATCAACTTATTTAGACATAAAAAATGTCCAAATGTGTCCAAATTTGTTAAAATTTGCTAAGAATGAATGTATAAACCAATTGATGTATTAGGACAGCAGAAGTGTTAGAAGATATTACTAATAATAAAAATATTAAATTAAAAGAGCATTAAATGCACTGCTTTATCTTCACATAACAAGATAAGCTTTGATAAGCTTTCAGTAAGAGCTATTACGTAAAGCTCTTTGCGAATTTAATTTAATATTTTTATTTTTAGTGATATCCTATAACACTTCTGCTCTCCTAATACATCAATTGGTTTATACACTCATTCTTAGCAAATTTTTACAAATTTGGACACATTTGGACATTTTTATGTCAAAATAAGCTGATTTTTACACATTTATTTTATTTTGTCCCTCTATCTCTTCTAGACCAAAGGTTTAGTGTAAAAATCAACTTATTTTGACATAAACAAAACTTACCAAATCTGCAAATTTTATTTCGGGCTGTATAGAGTTTATTTATCAATATTTAAGGGATGTTAATTAATTATTAGAAGTAATTAATGATTCTCTATCGCTTACACCAACTAAATTAGTCAAAAGGGCTCTAATAAAGTTAAAAATTGAAAAAGTAACTCTAATGGGATTAACATGGACAAGAAACTGTCCGAAAATTTCAATTTTTGGAACTTCGTGACAGGATCACATGAGTTAAAGAAGATGTTATAATAATATAAAAATAAATCTATTAAATTTATTTAAAAGACCATTAAATACACGGCCTTATCTTCACATAATAGATAAGTTGATAAGCTTCCGATAAAACCTCTTTACGTAAAGCTCTTTGCGAATTTAATTTAATATTTTTATTTTGAGTGATATCCTATAACACTTCTGCTCTCCTAATACATCAACTGGTTTATACAGCGATTCTTAGCCAATTTTAACAAATATAGACATTTTTAATGGCAAAATAAGATGATTTTTGCATTAAACTTTTAATCTAGAAGAGATAGGGGATTGATATAAAATATAGGAGTAGTCGAGACGTTGTAGAAAGACACCTATCAAACAAAATTTGATCTACCCCCTAGTCAAAATTATAGCTAAATAAACACAAATTACCAAATTGCAAATTTTATTTCAGGCTGTACAGGGTTTATCTATTAATATTTAAGGGATGTTTATTAATTATTAGAAGTAATTAATGATTCTCTATCGTCTACAGTAATTAAATTAGTCAAAAGGGCTCTAATAAAGCTAAAAATGGCAAAAATAACTCTTATGGGATTTTAACATGGACAAAAATTGTCGCAAATGTCGATTTTTGTGACTTCGTGACAGGATCACAGCAGTGCAAGAGGGTGTTATAATAATATTAAAATAAATCTATTAAATTTATTTAAAAGACCATTAAATGCACGGCCTTATCTTCGCATAACAAGATAAGCTTTTACGTAAAGCTCTTTGGGAATTTAATTTAAGACTTTTATTTTTAGTGATAGAGGAAGTCCGGGAGACTTGCTCAGGTGGGAGAGTTGAGCCACCTTTTAAAACTCAGCTTAAATTTCGCGCTAACGAAACGTCATCACGGTCATTGGTAGAGCGCGGGAGGCCAATAACCAGCACTCCACCACTTTTTGCAATGGCCAGTTTGTTTGGCTCTCAGGTTCGGAAACGTGTTTTTGTTACAGCGGAGTAAATTTTATTAATTTATTTAGTTTTGAGATTGTGGCCGTGTTTATAGAGGTAGGAATTGTGTGTTATTACTATTGTACTGCCTGATTATTGTAGTTTGACGTGTGCTAAGTGTTTTTTCGCTAAGATTGATTGTTTTTTGTGTGAGTGTAATTTAATGTCAAAGTAGTATATGCGGGAGACTTGCACCATCAAGCATTGCAATTGGCTTTTGAATTCGCAGAGGCGAATTCAAAAAAGTATCCTGGTAGCTGGACAACAAACAATGCTGCTGGAAAAGATTGGTTTCGTGGTTTTCTTTCCAAAAATCCAGAAGTGAGTTTAAGAACAGAATAACAGAATATGTTTAAGTTTTTTTTTTTTTCTTTATAAGAAGAGTAATAACTGTGTTTCTTTATATCAATTTCATTTTGTGATGTTTTGTTTAATATATGTGTGATTTAAGCTGCAAAATGTTTTTATTTTCCTCTTTAAAAAGCAATGTTCAACTCTCCCTAAGGGTGGGGAGAGTTGACTCATATCCCATTTTTCATTCAAATATATATAACATATTTCAGTACTATAATATCGAAAAAGTAATTATGCATAAGTAAACCTAAATAAATAAGCTACTGTTTATTATTATAATTGAATCACTAAGCATCATTTATAAGAAAATACGATACTTTAAACAAAAAGCGGTTCAACTCTCCCGGACTTCCCCTATCCTATAACACAGCTGCTCTCCTAATACATCAACTTGTTTATATACCAATTCTTAGCCATTTTTAACAAATTTGGGCAAAATAAGCAGATTTTTGCAGTAAACTTTTTAATTAGAAGATATAGATGGTTGATATAAAATATAGGGTTAGTCGAGACGTTGTAGAAAGACGCCTATCAATCAAAATTTGACTAGCTACCTTTTAATTAAAATTATAACTAAATAAACACAAGAATTTACCAAATCTGCAATTTCTATTTCGAGTTGTACAGGGTTTATTTATGAACATTTAAGGGATGTTAATTAGTTATTAGAAGTAATTAATGATTCCCTATCGTCTACACTAATTGAATTAGTTACAAGGGCTCTACTAAAGCCAAAAAATGGCAAAAATAACTCTTATGGGATTTTAACATGTGCAAAATGTCATAGTAATATTAAAATAAATCTATTAAATTTATTTAAGGGCATTTAATGCAGGGCCTTACCTTCACGTAACAAGATAAGCTTTTATGTAAAGCTCTTTAATTTAATATTTTTTAGAGATACCCTAAACTCTTTCTGCTATTATGTCACTTATAATGATTTCCTGTTGATACTTATCAAATTCTGATATTCCTTTTCTTAATAAGAACAAACTCGATGTTAATTAAAAGATCTTTATTACTGAATAGATAATTTGTTATACTTACATTGTTAGAGACATTACATAACACAAATGTATCTTAATTAACTTAACATTTATAATTAAATTCACAATAAATAAGAACTTATAAAGAAAATCTTTTATTAAAATATAAACAACAAGTATTAACATTAATTTGGTTTACATTATAATGGGTCACAATCAAATAAAAAATACAGTATTTACAAAAATTTTGCATTTTAAAAAATGTATTTTTTGCACTTAATATTGAAGTAAATGATTTAATATTCAGTAGACATACTTAAAATAATGCCTAGAACAATTTCCAATCAAAAAAAATTTCAAAAATCAAAGTTGATTTTCAACAAGAGTAACCCTTAAATTTTCTCTCGAACTCCGATTGAAAGTGCTGATAAGCTTTTCAACTTATGGCAAAACTCGGCCTTTTATTAACTTTTGGCGGTGATTATCTCCCCTCTTTATGAAGTTTAGCCAATAGTATTCGAGGATTAATTTTATTAGAATCAGTACCAATGCGCAGTGTAACGTTAAAATGTGTATAATGTGTTGCCTATATGGAAGGTGTTAAGTTTAATTACAATGATTTTTGAAAGAACAGTATACTTTAGCGCTATATTGTAAATAATGTCTACAATTTGTAATTTGCGTAAATTATGATATGGTGGTTTGCTTAAATTATTAGTACCTAATAATTAGTATTTTTATTTTTTGTGCAGTCGTGAGAGTTCCAGTAACCCCAACGTTTAAGTTTTGGTTAAAATGTAACTTTACTTTACTAGTACTTTTTTTTGAACAGTTGATATAATCTTATAAAAATCACCCTTTGGTAGTAAGTTTAAGAAAATCGCACCATTAGAACTACTCCTTAAAGACGTAGAGCTAATTTTTAACCCCTGAAACGCTAGTTTTGTGCAAAGCCCTGAAATTTTAAGTCCAAGACATATTTCAAACTGTACTTTAACATTCCATGGTCAAATTGATCAAGACATGTAGTTTTAGCTTCCCTAAACCTTCTAGATAACCACAACTTGCAAAAATCTGATTTTAAAAAATAGAAGCCTGTACCTTTAAAACTGTGGGCTTTAGAAGTCACACAAGCTAAAAATTAGTAATTATACATAATTAGAAAGATTCGAATTTTGAGATTGTGTGGTTATTAATGTAAATTCTATTTAGTTCAAATATAAACTGTAATAATAAACAGTAATTTATCTAATTTATTGCGAGTTTCTGAAAAGAGAGTTATCTACTGACGAATAGATATCTATTCATTCTGTCTCTCGATGGCCAGTCAACTTTAACCATTCTATAACCACTGATTTTCTCCGGTTATTTTAGCTGCAGCTAACTTAAGTCAAGTTATGTACGCTCGTGGCGCTGGTGTTTGTTTTGTTTGTTACTGTCAATCGCGTTTAAATGTAAGTACAAAATTTTTACCTGTTTTTGGGGTGCCTATTGTTAAATAAAATTTTTCTCCATTATTTTACCTAATGTATGCAAAATATTTCTTTAAGCTTTTCATTGTATTAAAAATATTTTTAAAAGGTTCGAGAATTTGTTTCTTTTTCTAAATTTTTAATCACCGACCTACAGGAATTTGCATTTCTTGTGCTTTCTTTAATTAATTTTAAGGAATACAAAGTATCAACTTAAATTAATCATATTTAATATATTTTTTTTTTGGCTTAATAATTTACTGATTTTTTTTAGAGATAATAGTCAATTTTATATTATTATTTAATATTTATTAATTAATTGGCTATCTCTAAAAAAATAATTATTTTATACGTATATTTTGATCAAAAAAATTGTAACATTTTTTTGCGAAGTAGTTATTCGTTTGACAATCCATCTATTGTCGAAAAACAGAATGACGTTATTTCTATCCAAGTTTTACACGACAATTTTAAATGTTAGCCGACCGTCGAGAAACCCGATTTGACGAGTTATGGGTTCCATAAGTTAGCTCTAGCTAAGTTAGCTAGAGCTAAGCAAAAATGTACCAGCAACCGGCCATTAGTAGTATTATTTTATGAATTTGTTACTCAATTAATTTAATTACAAGACATCACTATTGTGTAAGTTAGATGACAACTGCATAATAAATTAATCTGCACTAAACTTTTTATTATTTTGAACATAAAACATTGATTAACTTTTAAAAAAATCTTATTTTATGTTTATAGGATGGTATAAAATGTACCTAATTACAGATTAACGCAATGAAATTAATTATTTTATTTGGAAACAAACTGCAGAAAAATTCAATATAGGTACAATTCTCTGTAAAACTTGAGAATTTATATACGGAAGAAAAGGTTTTAATTTAAATTTAATATTTTTAAAATAAACGATCATTATTACAAATTTGAATAATCTTCCATTTATTATTACATAATTTACATACTTATTAGTTATGAATGATTTCATTTTTGAAACAGTATGGATAAGTTTTAGAAAATGCATGATACAATGTTCAAGTAGGTAATTTCTTAAACACAAAAAAATACAATAAATACAAATTGTACAATAAATGAACTTAAAAATATACAAAACAATAATTAAACTAATAAATCAATAATGATAGTTGGCGAAATGCTTATGGTAACTTGTGATACTACAAATTTTGCTGCAACATTTGTTTATATACATAAGCTATGTATCACAACACTACATTGTTACATTATTTTGTTAGTGTGAAATATTTACAATATCTTTTTATTATATAAACTATATCTAATTAAAACATTAATGTTTCAATATCGAACTTTAGCAACTTATCTTTTCTTCATTTATAAAATATCTAAGTTAATATTTATTCTGTGGCAGTATAGAATACCTTAAATTTAAATAAATTGTGATAACTTGAACGATTATTATTGGTCCAGCGTACATTCAAGATTAAAAAATCTTTTTTTTCACGAACCAATTTTATTACATAGCGAGAACGACTAAAGCTTCATTACTCACTTTAATAACGACTTAATTGCAAAAGAAAAATTTGGAAAAAATAAGTTTTGTAAAATTGTGTCTTTGTAAATACAAATTGTTGCTAATATTCGGATTACTTTAAACTTTCAACGACTTACAAAATAAATTTTTATGCGAGTTAATTAGGTTATTACGAAATAATTATTTTTATGTACACAACAAAGAACCTTATATGTTATGGAATGGTTAGTAAATAAAGCTGCATTCTAAAAAATTCCTCGAAGGAGACTAGATAATTTAGCTGCTCTCGAGTTAAAAATAAACAAAATCAAATCTTTAAATTACTTCGAGTACATTTAAATAATAAAGTTTACAAAGATATGCTTATGTGGAAATTTTGTACGATAATTTAAAGATACATTGTATTAATGTAAATAAACTTAACTTAATATTTAACTTAAACCTATTTTATTTATAAAAACACTTTAATGCCCTTAGGTTCATTGCCATATGAATGAATTAAAAAATAAACTAAAATTCGATTTAAAAAAATTAACATTGATTCTCTAAGACAATTACTATTCTAAACTACCATATTAAATAATTAAATGTACGCGAGCGCAATTTTTTATATAAATAAATTTGTTTCGAAACTAACAAGCGCTCGCACAATTTATTAAATAATATGTACGTACTATTCGTCATTATAAATATAAGTCTTATTACACACAGCTAGCCTGCCCGGGTTGTCTCTCAGTCGCGCCACGCACACATTCATTGAGCAATTTTTATGCAATCACAAGACCGCACAATTGGTGCTCTTACAAAATGGTAACGAGCACAAAACTGCTGACTGGCGGGAATACCAGGCACGCAAAAAATATAAAGTAAAAGACCCCAATCAGTTTGAATTTTAAACAATACGCCCAAAAAATCATGATATGTTTAAAAATTTTATTTTCCCTTTATATGATCAAAAGTCACAACCAAACAATTACGCTTAAATAAAATTTTTAACAATTTTTGTAATTCAAACTGTTGGGGCACACAGTCACACACATTTTGTATCATACACACACACATTCAATCATTGAGACAAGCGACTGCATACTTATTACAATCAGAGAACAACGTCGGGCAGACTTTGTGGCCACTAGGCTCTCGAGTCATTATCGTGAACTATCTTTCTTTCTTTGTAATAAATTTCTTCACTTTCTTTATCGCACAATAACAGTACTACACCACCGAACAAAAATATTGCTGCACCCCAACCGACTCCGTAAGCCCAACCGAACTCCCATATTTTACGGTTTCCTAAAAACAAACATGTATTAATATCGTTGGTATAAAATTTCAATTAAAAGCGTGTTAATGGCTCAATTCCTTCGCCATAATAAACTCGAACAAAGTTTTACCAACTTAATCGATTAATAAAAATCAATTAAAAATTGAAAAGTTTGAAAGTTTGCAAATCTTTTAATTATAAGTCTAAAAGTTTAATATTTGATAATACGTACCTAAATTCAATTCAGCCGAAAAGCAGATAGGGTATATAATTAATGCTAAGAGTATGGACACGACTGAAACAAAATAATTCTATTAAAAAAGAAAAATCGAACGTAACGACACCTATTTTTGTTACAGCAATAAAAGTGTTACACTACAAGTTGTAATTAAATAATTAAAAAAAAATTACATGTTTTGATGCTTCACTAAATAAAATTTTAATTTATGTGAGAATAAAAGCTTTTATTCTCAACAAGTACTTAATACTACACTTGAGTGAGTATAAAGATACGCATCAATGATAAAACTCCTCAACTTACATGCAAGTCCCATAACTATTACAGCAAACCTATAGTATTTGTATTTGGTGTGATGTTCTTTTGTTATGAGTCCTAATCCTGTTAAAACAGTTGCCACTAAATCGGTTATTAATGTTACTATACATAATCCGGCTGCAGCATAAATGTAATCTGAAAATAAAGCACATATTGTTAAAAAAAATTGTCTCACGTCTTATGAACACAAAATTTACACAAAAAATAAATGAAAAGTAAGAACGTGTTGTATGAGAACTGATGTTCTCTTGTTTCTGGTTCAAAGAAATTATGAAGGTTTTTTAAATACACCGATTACTTTTGTGCTATGTGATGGATCCTCATTCTAGAGACGTAGCAAGAACTATAAAGGGAGTGATTATTTTTTTACTGCCTCGCGCATAAGTAGACTGCACTTAACAGATAGAAAACCCGGAAAACTACTCGACAGAAGACACTTCGTGGGGTAAATGAATAAAAGAGGCGATGAAAGATAGAGTGTGAGATAAGGATAGAAGAGGAAATCGATAGATACAGTGGGAGATGAAGGGATAGAAAAGGAGATGAAGAGATATTATGGGAGATGCAGGGATAGCGTGGGTGATGAAGGGGAGATGAATGAAGTGTGATAGAGTGGGAGAAGGATAGAAGAGGAGATGAATAGATAGAGTGGAAGATGAAGGGATAGAAGAGGAGATGAAGAGATAGAGTAAGAGATGCGGGGATAGCGTGGGTGATAAAGGAACAGAACGGGAGATGAATGGACGAAGTGTGAAATGAAGGGTGATAGAGTGGGGGTTGAAGGGATATAGTGAGCGATGAAGGGAGTAGAGGAGATAAATGGATAAAGTGTGAAATAAATAAATAAAATAGGCGATGAAGAGATAATGTTGGTGATGGAGAGATAAAAGGGAAGATGAAGGGATAAAGTCTGAGATGAAAGGTGATAGAGTGTGACTTGAAGAAATAGAGTGAGCGATGAAGGGAGTAGAGGGGGAGATGAATGGATAAAGTATGAGATAAATAAATAAAAGGGGCGATGAAGAGTTAAAGTTCGAGATTCCGGGATAGAGTGGATGATAAAGGGATAAGTGTGTGATGAAGTTTGATAGAGTGGAAGATGAAGGGATAAAGTCTGAGATGAAAGGTGATAGAGTGTGACTTGAAGAAATAGAGTGAGCGATGAAGGGAGTAGAGGGGGAGATGAATGGATAAAGTATGAGATAAATAAATAAAAGGGGCGATGAAGAGTTAAAGTTCGAGATTCCGGGATAGAGTGGATGATAAAGGGATAAGTGTGTGATGAAGTTTGATAGAGTGGAAGATGAAGGGATAAAGTCTGAGATGAAAGGTGATAGCGTGTGACTTGAAGAAATAGAGTGAGCGATGAAGGGAGTAGAGGGGGAGATGAATGGATAAAGTATGAGATAAATAAATAAAAGGGGCGATGAAGAGTTAAAGTTCGAGATTCCGGGATAGAGTGGATGATAAAGGGATAAGTGTGTGATGAAGTTTGATAGAGTGGAAGATGAAGGGATAAAGTCTGAGATGAAAGGTGATAGAGTGTGACTTGAAGAAATAGAGTGAGCGATGAAGGGAGTAGAGGGGGAGATGAATGGATAAAGTATGAGATAAATAAATAAAAGGGGCGATGAAGAGTTAAAGTTCGAGATTCCGGGATAGAGTGGATGATAAAGGGATAAGTGTGTGATGAAGTTTGATAGAGTGGAAGATGAAGGGATAAAGTCTGAGATGAAAGGTGATAGAGTGTGACTTGAAGAAATAGAGTGAGCGATGAAGGGAGTAGAGGGGGAGATGAATGGATAAAGTATGAGATAAATAAATAAAAGGGGCGATGAAGAGTTAAAGTTCGAGATTCCGGGATAGAGTGGATGATAAAGGGATAAGGGTGTGATGAAGTTTGATAGAGTGGAAGATGAAGGGATAAAGTCTGAGATGAAAGGTGATAGAGTGTGACTTGAAGAAATAGAGTGAGCGATGAAGGGAGTAGAGGGGGAGATGAATGGATAAAGTATGAGATAAATAAATAAAAGGGGCGATGAAGAGTTAAAGTTCGAGATTCCGGGATAGAGTGGATGATAAAGGGATAAGTGTGTGATGAAGTTTGATAGAGTGGAAGATGAAGGGATAAAGTCTGAGATGAAAGGTGATAGAGTGTGACTTGAAGAAATAGAGTGAGCGATAAAGGGAGTAGAGGGGGAGATGAATGGATAAAGTATGAGATAAATAAATAAAAGGGGCGATGAAGAGTTAAAGTTCGAGATTCCGGGATAGAGTGGATGATAAAGGGATAAGGGTGTGATGAAGTTTGATAGAGTGGAAGATGAAGGGATCAAGTGTGAGATGAAGGGATAGAAAGAGAGAAGAAGGGATAGAGTGGGTGATGAATGGGGTAGAAGGAGATATAAGAAAATTCCATTACATGTTGATTTTGCCTACTTTTTGAAATTGAAATAAATCCACATTAATCTAGATATGTCAGAGATAGTCTAACAGATAACTCTGAAAATAGAAACACGCATTTGAAAAGAAAAGAATTGAACGCCGTTACTTTTACTAAAGAGGATCAAATCAAATTATTCAACGTAACTTTTCATTGCTCGACATAAAAATAAGATTACTAAATCAAAGTCTAAATCAGAGACAATTTTAAGGATGACAGAAGAAAGGAAGAAAACGAAGAAAGTAATTTTTAAACGTCGATAAATCAAATCGTTTACCACAAATGGGTGTGAACACGTTTACTCACTCATAAAAGGCCTTCTATTTTTTTTAACAAAAAACCAAAGAGTTTTGGAAATGATAATGATGACAATAAAATTTCACTGGATATAAAAACACCTTCAAAAAGGAGCAATAATTCAACGAATTCTCGGGAAAACTCCTCTACGAATTAGTCAACTTTTTTCCCCAAATCCTTTTTACCTTTCTCGAGGGTGGTTATATAAAATTAGATCAATATAAAAATTAAACTTCCTTCCTTTAAGTAAGAATTTATGTAATATTTTTAAAAGAACAATTTTACTAGATAATTTATTTTCCTCAACCGCAATTACCCTCTCCTCTATCAAAACAAAAGCACTTGTTTGTAATCGTCGTCCAGGGTAACCTCATCACGTTTGATATTATTGTTCGCTGATGCGAATAGTGCAAACTACGTGTGAATTAATAGATGCGAATTAATTTGTGCACTTTTTAGCGACTTTTATTATTTAGAAAGAAAATTATATTACTTTCACTTCGAGACGGATAACATCCGGGAGCATCTTCGACGTTAAAAGGCAGCGGTCGTTCGGCATCTTCAGCTATGCAGTGCATAAAAAGACCTTGTCTCCATCCATCAGCCATTAGCCAGTCTGTTGAAGCTAAGCCCATTATCATTAGGGCTATTACTATAAGACCACATATAAATGCGATCACCTGAAACAAGAGAAAATTTTTTTTTATTAAAGTTGTTAAAATTCATTGCCGACAGTTGCAATTTAGGAACTTTTTTACATATATGAAAAGGGCCATAAAAATGAATATAAACGAAAAAATATATAAAATGGGGATGAACGAAGACAATAAAAGCAAATTTTGGGAAGCTAAAAAAATCAATATTCATTTTTCTTGTTTTTGATTATTTGAAAATTCAAAAAATTTTAAATATTAAAAGCTCATGTGTGTAACAGTTTATTTACATTCAACATTCAACAGAGCATGTGTGATGGAAAATGTTATGATTTAAGAGACATCACGTATTGTCCATTTTTAATTAATATTGTTTTTAATCATCACGTATATTGTTTGTTTAATTATTAAATGACATTTTTATGTTTTACTTTTTACAAAAATGTGACAAAATTTATCGTGTAATTACAAATTTTTTAATCGGAGACCTTGTGGAGATGAAAATTTCCGATAATGCAAACTGAAAGCTTTCTCTCGAGAAGAACGTTTTTTTATAAAATACAAGCGTTTCGAACATCAACAAATTAACAAATACAAAGCCAAAATTTAAATACAGTCTTATACAGCAGCTACTCAAGAACTCCTGAAAATGAATCAACGTGAAATACTGTATCGTGGGGTTATTAAGTTTTAATTAACTTAAAAGCGTAACGTAATGAGATGCGATATTTATATGATCTTTTAAGAGAAAATATTATTAATTTACGAGCAAAATTATTTTCTTGTTGAGATAATGCAAGGGTGTAACGTAACAAGAGAATACCCACACCCAACGAAAGATACAAGAGGGGATATAATTTTCAATAGATTATGTATATTATTAAAAAATTAGTTCTGGCTTCCCTGGAAAAAAACAAGGGCGTATTAAACTTAAAATTAAAAACAACCACTCCAAGCACGCTTTATCTGGCTCACTTCTGGTAAAATACGTCGTTATTTCTTTTATTTTCTTGCACTTGCGTAAGAATTTACCTGTAACCTTCAACCCCAAATGGTAAAGTATAATTAATTTTCTAATTTTGAATTCTAAAAAAAATCGGATGTGGCCAAACCACGACTTTTCGTACGTATCCGACAAGAATTAGTGATTGGAAACATATAGATCGACCAACATACTTCATATCATTCGCCAACAGATAACAACAAAAGATAAAGACAAGCATATAAATAGAACTCGTAGATTAAAGTACGTACAGTCAGCCGCACAATTATTGGCCAAAATATATAGAGTGGTTATTAGTCAACAATGACAAAAGGATAGAAGGGGAGGTTGTTGATTTACTACTTGTTGGCAAAATAAAGTTACTCCTCCATTTAAGTGGGAGGCGTTATGAAGACGTATAGCCCGGGTGGCCAATAATTATTGTTAGGCTGACTGTACAGGTGCTCATTGAAGCTAGTTTGTAAGTTTGGAACATTTGACTTTACTGATCACTTGCCTTGGCACAACACATCGTAAGTCAGTAGCTCGCATCGTCCTCGCCTAGACAATGGATAGTCAATAGCCAATAAAAAGACGAACGAACGGAATAGATGAATATAGGCAAATAAGCAGACGAACAGGTGAATAAGCAGACGAACAGGTGGATAAGCAGACCGATAGGAAAAGGCCATTGCGGTACTGTAAGCTAGTTTTAGGCTCAACACGGACTCTAACACCAAAGGTCGTGCACTGGATTTACACGACGATGCGATGGTAAGAACGACCATAACCTTTGCCTTCCTGGTTTGGTGGACATGAATCAATACGGCTCATGCCAAACTGAAACTAGAGCGGATATAGAGAACAGCCTGAAAGTGCATCACCGGTGCCTTCAGGAAAACAGCAACGCTGCTCTTTGTCATCCTCCGCTTCATTTGATCGTGAAGTATGAGGGAAAACTGGCGACCCTACGGCTGATAAACACAGGCACCTGGAGATGCCTGGGGGATGTAAGATGGATCAGCGCGTGTGTGCGGAGTACCCGAGAAGTGTAAGAAACCAACAGCTCTAGTCAGACGCATCAAGTCTTAATATGGTACACAGATGGGGCTCGATCTGCATTGAACTCAGGAGCAGGAGTTTACGGCGTAGAGCCAACAACAGAACTTAGTCTTGCCACTAGGTTCATTTCTATTCGTCTTTCAGGCGGAGATCTTCGTCCTATACACCTACGCAAGGCTAAACCAAGAACAATCTTAACATGGTAGGAAAATTCACATCTACAACGACAGCCAAGCAGCTCTGGGGGCTCTTCTCAATTGTAAAAAAACCTCTAAGCTCGTATGTTGGCCGACCTTACGGAACCTAACGATCTTAGAATATAAAGATCCGGAAGGAGGGTTAGCAACCGTTGTCTGTAAGAGAAAATGCGACGGAAACGACATTTAGGAAATCTATGGATGACTCATTCATTCCGTCGAGTTTACATTATCATTGGCTGTCATGATCTTTCCTTATAAGTGGGAGTATAAGCAACCATTTCTATTGGAGAAATCGCTATATTTAGAGAAATCGCGATTCAAATTATCAGCTAAATGACTCTTTCCTGGTAGAGTAAGGGGTAGGTATTTATTTATTCACTGCTAACGATACAAAACAATGTGTCATTGCACCGAGTTCCAAGTCACTCTGGCATAGAGGGAAACGAGATAGCGGATGGACTAGCAGTAAGGGGCACTTTCATTCCTTTCTGCGGACCGGAACCCGCACTTGGAATCCTTTATAGCTTCATGAAACAAGACCTTGGCAAATGGATCTCCAAGGACCACAAAAGGCAATAAAAAAAACAAACTCCGGCATAGGAGGCTCTTGAGCTCTCAGAAGGCAAACACACTGCTAAACTTAAGTAGGCTTCAAGTTAGGACGGCTAAAGGTCTACTAACAGGTTAGTAGACCTAAATAAAAATCTACACACTACGAAAATCTGTGATGATCCGAGATGTATAGACTGTGGGAAAGATGATCCTCCTAACATATTTTATGCCAGTGCCCCACTTTTGTGGCACTGAGACTTAAAACACTGTATGCCGCCTACCCAGAACCAGCAGACATAAAAAGAAGCCATTCCTGTAGGCTAGTAACTTTCATTGGAAACAGGATCCATAACACAAAGGATCAATAGGTCCAAGTGTTGAGGCCTGTACCAGGTCTCGTAAGAAGAAGAAAAAAATCAGATCGAGAGACAGAAGTCAAAATAAAGTTTAGAAGTTTTTAATTTAAAATGGTCTCCAAAAATATAGGCCAACGCAGGTAGACACAAAGAGACCTCTTATTATACCATAGATGGCTACAGATGGTCAGACAAGCAAACAAGTAGCAATCGTATACTAAAGGCTGGTTTACATAGTAAGAGCTGGCGTGCGAGGATAGATAAGGTCAGATACGCCACGGCAGCTTTGCCCATTGGAACATGGATCGCTCGAGTTCTGTCTATGCGAGTCGATGAACGATTTGACATTTTCGATTTTGCTTTTCATCGCAACCTTTGAACGCAGAGTCTAATAGTAATTCGCTTGACAGTGCATAGTGATCACGCGTTTATTTGTGTAAATATTTGTTTACTTTTATCTCGTGTAAACAGTCGAGTATTTGCCTATTTATGTCAGCTACTATCCATTGGCTGATTAGAAATTAGCACTGTGTAAACAAGCCATTAATTTCAAGTTTTTGATTTAAAACGTTTCCCAACACTGGTTGATTAAAAAATGGCGAATTTACTCTTGAGAGGTTATTGGGGACTAATAGCGGATTACGGAAAAAATATTTAAACAATTATTTTCAATCTTCTCTTTCAGATATTAACAGCTGAGCTGAAGAGGCACTGCAAAAGTAACTATAACTATCGGAATTTTTCACATTTTTTTGCTGGGGTCAAAGGCAAAAATTTTAATTTTAAAACGATGATTTTTCCGCCTTACTCTACAACTAACAGTCACCAATAACTCATCAAGAGGAAATTCGCCACTTTTGAATCACCTAGATTCCCTAGAAGATAGACCGACACTCCACAGAGGCAGATGAAAAGATCTCATTTATTCTAAAAGTTTTTTACTTCAAGTATTTGTGAGCAAGGCAAATTGGCCAATTGGTCACGCATTTATAAACCGTCCAGTTATTTTTCAAAAAGTCGTTAATTTTATCAATTTCTAAAAATAGTTTTAATGCTATAAAATAGTTTCACCTTATCAATAACAACTTGTACATACTTTTCGATATCGACCTTTCTGTACGGCAAATCCCACCATTCTATTCCGTGTACTATACATAATTTAAACAATAAAGGTCACTTGCACTTGTTAAAAAAATCACGTGAAATAATTTCTTTTTCTTAACTCAAACCACACCTTTGCCACGACATTGTAACATTACTCACTTGTACTGTTTCTAATGTACGAATGCGTTGAGGGATTTGTTTTATCTCTTATCACTAGTTGAAAGATTAGTAACCAGGTGAGGTTTGAATAAAATGTACATTTTCTTCAAACTTTTGCACTTTATTTAAAATATGTATGCGCACACTTGAGAAGAATAAATTTTAAACTGAAAATTGATAGGGAGAAACCTTGCCCTCCAAACGATACGTCATTTTATGGAAACTATACAAGTAGAGAGGGGTATAATCTTTTATTTATTATTTGTTTATTACAAAATATATGTTTTGAAATATGTCCAATGAATAATATCCGACTTTTACACATCGCTAACCGCCGTGAGATGTTGCGGTTAATTACGTTTTGGATCAAATGACCCAAGTCGCATAGCCAACATTTCAATTAGTAGTACGTAAAGTATGAGCTTCCGATCGAGTTGAACAAATTAAAAATTAATTACAGCCTTTTGTAGTTTCATTCATTAACCGAACGAGCCCCCAACACTTTTATTTGCTAACACCCTCCGCGCATAAGGAAATGAAATTTTTTTGTTTCGAACCCTAAATATGAAAGAGCTTCAAATCGGCTTCAAAGGAGTGTTTTGTTTCCACTTTGATGAAAAATTAAAAAAAAAACTCAACACAAGGAGATTCTCGTAATCTTATTTCAAAATCTAATATTAAATGTAAATAGACGAATGAAAGAAATTTTCTCTTTCATGCCAATACTTTTCATAAAGTTTTCCATTAGATTCATGCAGGGAAGTAGATTAAAAGAAGAAATGTGATAATAAAAAGTAGATTATAGGGTAGACGTCAATAACATACACCTCGTTGAAATTCAAACATCAATTTAAAAGCATTATTGAGAGCGTAAGAAGACTGATGTGGCCATAACAGGACTTCGTCGTGCATATTACCTACATAAAACAAGCATTTGAAATAACAAAATTGGTCCTATTTCCCGGTTAAATTGGAAACCAAAGTAAAAAGTGTTTGGTATCATCATATAGCTAATTTAATGAGATTTCAATATATTGAAAAATATACAGGGTGTTTCATTTAATTTATGAAAATTGAAGCTATTTTCGGTTAAATCGGAAACCAAAGTATAAAGTGTTTGGTATCATTGAATAGCTACTTTTATGAGTTTTCAATATATTGAAAAATATACAGGGTGTTCCATTTAAATTAATAAAATTGGTCCTATATTCGGTTAAATCGGAAACCAAAGTATAAAGTGTTTGATATCTTCGAATGGCTAATTTTATGAGATTTCTAAATATTGAAAAATATATAGTGTTTTATTTGAAATAAGAAAATTGGCTTATTTCCAGTTAAATCAGAAACCAAAGTATAAAGTGCTTGGTATTTTCGAATAGCTAATTTAATGAGCTCTCAATACAGTGTGTCCAGTATAACGTGCACAGCATGGGGATCTCGGAAACCGTAAGAGATACGAAGTCGGTTAAATGGAGACAATTGTGCACGATTTTATGACCACCTCTATACTGCTTTTGTTTTTTGAAAACAATTATTAGCACTCTAGATATTTAGGAAAAACTGAAAAATTGCATTTTCTTTAAATGCTTATAACTTTTTTATTATTGGAGATAATTTCAATTTTCAAAAAAGAGATAATAGGCACTACTAAAATGCAAGTAATTAATTCATAAAATAATTTTTTTTGTGCGCCGTTTAGGAGATATGATGCAAACTTATGTTTTTTTAAATACAAACCTAACCTCATTTTTATGTTTTTAAAAAGCTAATTTTTTTCTCTTTTCAAAAATATAAGGGTTGATAGGGTTAATTTTTTTAATTCCTTTACGGTAATACTAACATAGAATATTTTGTTATTTATGTTCAAATAAATTTTAAAAATCAAGTTTGCTATGAAACAATTTCATAAAAAGAAACAACTGAATTAAATAAATAAATATCGAAAAACCATCAAAATAATTCAAAAAAAAGTACTTTCAAAAAAAAATTTAAAAATAAACCTATCAACCCTCATATTTTTGAAAAAATAAAAAAATTAGGTTTTTAAAAACATAAAAATGAGGTTAGGTTTGTATTTAAAAAAACATAAGTTTGCATCATATCTCCTAAACGGCGCACAAAAAAAATTATTTTATGAATTAATTACTTGCATTTTAGTAGTGCCTATTATCTCTTTTTTGAAAATTGAAATTATCTCCAATAATAAAAAAGTTATAAGCATTTAAAGAAAATGCAATTTTTCAGTTTTTCCTAAATATGTATCTAGAGTGCTAATAATTGTTTTCAAAAAACAAAAGCAGCATCGAGGTGGCCATAAAATCGTGCACAATTGTTTCCATTTAACCGACTTCGTATCTCTTACGGTTTCCGAGATCCCCATGCTGTGCGTGTTATACTGGACACACTGTATACGGGATGTTTCTAAACACTTTTGTATTAATGAAATTTTGACATTCAAAAAATCATAGCTCCGGTTCTGGAAATTTCTAACCAATGAAAGGCAAATATTTATAACAAATATTTGGGCTATACAATGCCGCTTTAAAATTTTGTAAGGGAAAACCCACAAAATGGGATAATCGTTATACTGGCCGCCATTTTGAATTTAATAAATTTAAATAACCTACACCTAAATTTGCAAAAATAACCTTCTCATTTTTGACCACCCTGTATACATTTCTTTTAAAAGCTAATTTTTTCGATGCACTCAAACGCAATTACTTGGATTAAAGGAAATTTTAAGCTAAACCTGATACAAAAATATGAACACACAAAACATGTAAACATCTTCAAAAGTAAAAATTTAATTCAACACCAAATTCAACGCTATCTAAATCTTCAAAGAAAATAATATCAAAAGAAAATCCATTTCAATTAATGGAGGAGAAAGTTTTTCAAAAAAATTATAATTGTTCAAGAGATATAACTTTTTAAATAAACATAAAGAAAAAATGATGTATTGAGAAAAAATTTCTATGATATTTATAGGCCTCAACATTTTAATTTATGTTACGTGTATAGCTTGGATATAAAACATCTTCAATCATGTCTGAGATAAATGTCAATTTACTTAAAACAACTTTTCTTTAAAACATAAAAAATTAATTTCCATTTCAATTTTCCTTGCATTTGGGAATTGATCGAGTTTAAAAAGTTAATGAGGTTAACAATTTATTCTCATATATTTCTTTCTTTTATTTTTTTTAAATGGAGAATATTTGGATCGTTTCAAGCAGTGGTAGCTCAGGGGAGGGGGTTGTTTTTGATTTTTGACTTTAGTACTAATTATTAAAAATATGCACGTCATAGACTACTTATGTTCCGCCGTCAATAGCAATAATACATTTTAACTAAAATCGGTCTCCCCCCACCCTCTAAACAACGTTATAATAGAGTATACTTACAATAGCGAGAGTAGAAAATTACACGAAGGGTTATCAAGCTCCACTACGCCTCGTTTGACAATTTTCTCATCTCGTATTGTAATATAAAAGTTAACAAAACTAGTTGGTTTTCATCTACTTTCATGAAATAAGTTAAAAAATATTCATAATTTTGACGTTTCATTAACTTGGATAATCTTTAGCAAATTAATGTTTAAAATTATTTAAAACTGTTAATTTAAATCAGTGAGCCAATTTTATACAGAGTGGTGACCGGAGCTCTCGATCATAGGGATTTAACATGTAAAATCATACTTCGGTAATTTCCTGCTTTCCTATTTATTTTAGAAAAAAAATCTTTTAATAAAAGTTTGAGAGCACAAAATTCTGCATATAAATGAATGAAGAAAATGTCGCCCTGAATTATACATTTTTATTGCTGGTATTTGTATCTAGAGTAAAATTTTTCACCTGATGATTGTGGTTTTTAATTGCTACCGAAAACAATGTAAAATCAAATAAAACTTAATTAAAACTTTTAAGTTAAAACTTTTATTAGCTCAGACTTGTTGAAATTAACAAATTAGTAAAGTAAACTTTCTTTTACCATTGTAATTTCATCAAATTATTATTAAAGTCCCATTTCAACTTTGTTGCAAAAAAATTGAAAAAAAGTGTAATTGAAATTTAAAATAAAAAGGATGTAAAGTTAATAGAGGAAAAATGTATGAAAAGAATAAGAGATGACAAGTCTCTTAAATTTGTATGAAAAAAAAAGCTATTGAGACAACTTGAACATGTAGACAGAATGGCTAAGAGTTTCATTATGAAACTGAAACAGGTGTTTAAGGGTAGCTCGGAACTGAAGAGTCATAGAAAAAAAGGGGTAAATTTAAAAGGAAGAATTTTAAAATAAGGAAAAAAATTATTACTCAAAGTATGGAGATAATAAAAAAAAAAGAAAAGTTTCTTTTATTTTTACACTTTCCCGACTTCTTTTTAATTTATTGAAATGATCTTTTTAGCTCTTAATTTTAGAAGAGGCGCTTTTAATATTAACTTAAAGAAAAACAAATGAATTCCCACAAAAATTGTGTCTAAATAGAGATATTCCGTTAGCTTTTAAAATGGAAACGTTTTTCTTTTGATAGCTCCGCTATGAACGTCACAATTATTTTTTTAAAGTGCGATGACGTCTAAAGTGACAAGACCAACTCCGAACAAAACATCGGATGTTGTCATACCATCAGGAACTTTTTCGTGCGTATTCCCATTTCCGGTTAAACCTGAAATATAGTATAAAGTATGGTATAAAGTGTTACATATCATTAGATAGTTAATTTTACGAGCTTTCAAAATATTGAAAAATATACAGGATGTTCCATATAAATAAAGAAATTCGATCCCATTTTCGGTCAAACCGGAAGTCAAAATATGAAGTGTTTAAAATCGTGTAACAGCTTTTTATACGAGCCCCCTCGTTTCTATGCCATTTTACACAAACTAACCTAACACTTTAAGTTAACTAAATTCGAACTCGAAAAACCAACACAAGCGACGGGACCGGGACGTTACAATAATGGGTCCGTTAAGACGAGAGAACAGTTGAATGAGCACGAGCAGTAGCACAGCTCAATAATTACTCTTCCTTTTTATGACGAGGATAGAAGGGGCGATCCCATAAGTATGCCATTCAGACTATGATATTGATTATCTCCTGGAAGTGCTTAAGGTGCCCTACGGAGCACCATCGACTGCGTGATAGTAATATTTAGAGTTACTAATCCAAGTGCTAGGCCAGTAAACCGAGGCTACACTCTGAAAAGCGTTGGTTTAACAATATAAGCTGGCACTAAGTAGTTTTCATGTTATGTTATGTTACGGTACGTTAAGTTACATTATGTTACGTTACTTTACGTTATGTTATATTATGTTTTTACGGAAAAACAATCACACAGGTTTATTTAAATCAATAATTGAGTAAGAAGTACGGTAGGCGAGAGGTTTTTTAAATTTTCTTTTATGAAGTTTCGTATAGGTTTTGACAATTTATGATCGAAAACGATCCGAGATACTGGGAGCGTCGTAGGGGGGGGGGATTTGAAAGTTTAATTTAAAAAAATAGCAACTAAGTCGTCCTTGGATTGCAAGAGTCTAAATTTGGGAGGGACAAAATGGCCTAATCGATCCTAAAATCGAGATTCGGGTACTCTCGCGAGTCGCCATAAACGCCTCAATGTTAGTTTCCAAAATTAACGCAAGATGGCCGCGCAGCGGCCGTGATTAAATTTTGAAAAATCGTCCTACAATTTTGAAACGCTGCACAGTGGGAAATGGATGATTTAGGTGGACAAAACCATCAGGTTTCCGAATTATGATTATTTTTACTTCAGAATGATTCTAAAACCCGGGAAAGGTAAGATTAAGGTTCAAAAACAGAAATATATAAATTTCGAAAATATACCTTATGGTAAAAAAGGACCCTGCTAAATCTTTATAGAAACAGGTTTTTGGTGGATTTTTATAAAATTTTAGTATGTTGTAGATTGACTGTCTGAACGAAAGTCTTCCCGAGCACAAAGCCCTAAAGTTAATATTTTTCATGCTAGAGGGGCTCAAGCGCTGCATTTAATTTAACGATATAAGCTTGCACTAAGTAGCTTTTATGTTATGTTACGGTATGTTAAGTTACGTTATGTTACTTTACGTTATGTTATTTTATGTTATGTTACAGTACGTTAAGTTACGTTACTTTACGTTACGTTATTTTATGTTTTTACGGAAAAACAATCACACATGTTGATTTAACGATATAAGATTGCACCAAGTAGCTTTCACGTTATTTTATGTTTTGCTACGGTACGTTAAGTTACATTATGTTACTTCAGGTTACGTTATTTTATGTTTTTACGGAAAAACAATCACATATATGTTGATTTAACGATATAATATTGCACCAAGTAGCTTTCACTTTCACGTTATTTTATGTTATGTTACGGTACGTTAAGTTACATTATGTTACTTTACGTTACGTTATTTTATGTTTTTACGGAAAAACAATCACACATGTTGATTTAACGATATAAGTTTGCACTAAGTAGCTTTCATGTTATTTTATGTTATGTTACGGTATGTTGTGTTACGTTATGTTACTTTACGTTATGTTACTTTACGTTATGTTATTTTATGTTATGTTACAGTACGTTAAGTTACGTTACTTTACGTTACGTCATTTTATGTTTTTACGGAAAAACAATCACACATGTTGATTTACCGATATAAGATTGCACCAAGTAGCTTTCACGTTATGTTACAGTACGTTAAGTAACAAATGGAATTGCAACTGCTATTACTGCAGCTCCCCATCAAAATTTAAAAATTTTAGGCTTGTATTGTGTGAATCGTCTTTAGTAATTTTGTGTCGGCAGTAGATCGACATTGTTTAATCATGTAAATTGAACCACCCCGTATAGCTCACATTTAATGGACGTACTTTAAATATTGATCGCTGACAGCTACATGAATGCAAGTAAATTGCAAAATTTTCCTAACAATTTAATTAAATCAGTCAAAAAATTGTTGTTTCAACATTATAAAATTTTAATTAATAGTCGACAATCTCTCTTTTTTTGCTAAAACAAGTTAAATGAAAAAAATAATAGAATTGAAGTGATTTCGACATGTCAATATATTTGGTAGAACAAATAAAAACTCAATCAGTTCATTTAAATTAAGTTGTCAGGAGCTCGTAATCAATTCAACTAGAAAATTTTAGCAAAAAAAAATTTAATAAAGTTTTTTCATATTTAGCGAAACGACGATTTTGAATGATTTTAATGAAATATTTTTTTGATTATAAATTTTTTTAACAGTCAATTTAGAGCAATGTATTAAATCTTTTCTCTCTCTCTCTCTCTCGATCAAATAATTTCCAGACGCTATTTGTTAACTTCAAGTGCTTGGATTTCAAATTCAGAACATCATGTTGTCTACATTTCGAAGAGGGTGAACATTCAAGCTCTTCTCTAAAAGTGGCTTTGCTTTAAAGGACGCTCAGGTATTCGAAGACAGAAAACAGCCCAACTCCAAATGCAAGAAGCACTATCCTCGTATAGCCTTTCATAAACATTTATGTGGTTACCCATACAAAATGTGACCGAGAAAATTGTTGCTTAACTTCGCACACAGCACACTCTATTAAATACATTTAATTAAAGTAAATTTGCTCTAACAAGACGACAGTTCAAAGCATTTAAATCAATCTTAACATACAGCCGACTTTGAAAGAATAATTATAAATGCAATGCATTTGTGCACAATTTCCCCCAACACGTTTAATTTAATCACGTCTTTCGTGGAATTCTTATTCTAAAGAGCTTCGGAGTAAATTAAATTTAAACATTTGCGTGATCCTTTCAAACAAAACGAACAAAATGAAGACGGACGTAAATTTCTAGTTTAAAATTGTTTAAATAGTCAATCAACATTTTAAAATGCTCTCAACTATACTCTGCTATATAGAAGAGGATCGATAAAGACTTAAATGCGTTTCCTACCTTAAAATATATCCGGTAGGGGTACATAATTCATAAAATGAGCATACGCTTTTTCTATTTTTTCCTTTGAAATTGACCTTTTTGCTTTTATATGATCTTGAATACTCCTCTATACTATTACAGGAATTTGAGACTTTGAGAATTGAATGCTATGTTGTTGCATTTTCCCACATTAATCTCTATTTTGTGTCATTTGCAAAGACTAATGTAGCCCTAAGCACTTATTATTGAGCTCTACTCAGCACCTCCTAACAGAACACTATCCTTCACCATTAGACACTATCGAGTTCTTGTTTTTTGTTTTGCTTCTCTAATAAGCATGTCACCATGAAAGATTCACTGAGTATTATGAGTCCTATTAGAAATCAACTGAACAGAGAATTAGTCTAACCTAACCTCAGAAAAAAATTATGACTGCTTATAGACAGTCTTTAACAAGACTGGTTGCTTAACCTGTCCTCCGAAGTAAGGCAGATGCTACATATTTTTCTTCTATTTTAAAATCATTTTTATAATGGACCCCCAACAGTCAAAGCTGAAAAGACAATTCCAAAAAGCGATGAACAAGTTTTACTTTAGTATCAGACCTGTTAGAAATCAACTGGAGGGAGAGCTAACTAACCTAACTACAGAAAAAAATTATTTATGGTAAAACGATGGTTAGTTAGGACAGTGCGCGACGCAACGATCCCCCCCACCTCCCTAGGGACAGCCGTGAAGTTAGCTTTGATCTTTGATATTTGGGAGTTAGCTGGTACTAGCTCAAGGAGTTAGCTTTTCAGAAGAATTCATTAACTGGAGAGGAGTATAAGTTAACATCCATCAAACTATTGATGCTATTGCTATTGCCTTCCGATAATTGGCATAAACTGTAATCTCGCCACAGTTCATCAGAACAGCCGTCTAAACCTATACACTTAACACGCACACCTCTAAGTATTTCTTGAGGACTTGGTTTGGTTATCGAGACACGAAGCTTGCCCTGGCCTTGTTAACAGTTGACGCAAAAATTCTCGTTTTGGGAAATGTTTACGTCAATTTATAGGAGATAAAAACATGGAAGTAGTGTAGAGGCGTATTGAATAGAGAAGAATCCACCTGCCTACGTCACTGCGCACTGAAAGTGGAGGGACGATCATTTAGGAGCATACATATTTAGGGGTCCGGCGACCGAAACGCATCAGTACGCCCATTAATGTAGCGACCATACCTATAATAGCCATTTGGACCAGACCGACCAATTTAAGGCTTTCGCGCAATGACACCATAAGTTCTTCTCTATTCAATAGGTCCCGACCATTAGTAAGTCTGTGGGTGCGAGTAAATTTTAGATATTAAACCTCTATGGCAGTGTTTCCCAACCTTTTTTGAGCGATAACCGATCTAAGCCATTCTAAAATAAATTTGTATACATGTGTGTGGTTCACGGTGGTTCAAGTTGTAATTTATAGCAAAGGGGGACGCGGGAGGGGGGGGGGTAAATGAACGATAAATGACACTTTTTAGGGAAAAATTTAAATCTTGGTTACCCTTGAAATGCAAGAGCTCAAAATTTACAGTTATTAAATGTGAGCTTTGAGGTATCCCCTCCACAAATTTCGAAGCAATCCAAGAGATAGAAAAGTTTTTACTTATACCTCTCTCCATTGGACAAAAAATTGAAATTTATTGATTGACGTAAAAATTTGGATTTGGGTACTCTAGGGTAGACCCATAAACGCCCTGGTCGTAGTTTTGAAAAATTTCACAAAATGACCGCGCAGCGGCCGTTGTAAAATTTACAAAAATCGTCATCTGAATTAAAAAAATCTCACAGCAAAAAGTAAGCGAAAAGTTTAAAATTTTCGTCCTTACGGTAAATGAGACGTCATTTGGCTATCGTCTCCAACATAATTCAGATCTTTCACTTTGGCCGTTTTCTCGGCGTAGCGTTTACTTGAATTTTGGCGTGGTTCAAAAAAAAATTTTTTACCATTCGTAGGGGGGACAAGAAATGACCCTCGCGGCGAGACGTCCGGCATTTTTCCTATGGCATCGTCGGATTTCTGCACGGGCTCTAAAGTTACATCGCACTTTCCCCTACCACTTACCGCGAGATAATTTCTACGACTTCCATACAGAGGGCGTTGCGATTTTTCGAAAAAGGATCCATTTTTAGTGACTATTTGGGGATTTCCATTGTCAGGTGGGCGGGGGCCGATTTGGTTCGGTGAGCCGCCGGGAATGTTTCGGGGCATCTATAGAACGCCTCAAATTTGGATTGGCCCCCTATGTAACATTATACATAATTTTTAATATTCAAAAATTGAATTGTTCACAGAAGAAACTTTGAACGAGTTCATTTTCCAATTGCCCCCTTGAGGGGCTCTAGGGTAATTAAGGGAGTATCGATTACACACAGTTATAAAGCCACTTGTCATTTGCACTAGAGGTTCATGTGGCAGATTGATTTAGAGCTTAAAGTCGCCGAAGGCGACCTTTAAAGCTCAGCTATGCTTCTATGCTATCTGGACTAGAGAGCAAAAATATCAAGCGAGTATAGCGAGAAAAGTAGCTCATTCTTCAACCGAGCTTGCCGAGCAAAGCTAGTGGAGAGCTTACATTATTACACTGAGCGAGCAAACTCGCTGTCTAATTCAGCCTAAAAGTTCGCAAAGTAAGGTGAACCGAAGCTGCAACGCTGCAGCTATATGCAAAACTGGGGACGCATTTTTCAAGTCATCTCGTGGCCACCTTAATGAAATTGTACTTCTAACAAGACGCCCAAAGGGTCGACCCTGCCATAATAAGTTCAGATCTGAACAGCTATAGTTTACAATAGCTTCAACCAGAGTTGAATATAGATTTTCAGAAAGATGAAAAAAGACTCTATTTAACCCTCCATTCAACGGGTGAAGCCTGTGAGTGCAAGCAAAAGTGAAAATTGTCTGTAACTTAAAAAAAGAAATACTTTTTACTGTAATATTCTATCTACCTTCTTAACTTGTAATAACTCATATCATCAGCATTTGCTTTTCAAATTTTTTCAAAAAATGAATCCTCTAGGACACAGTTTGTTGTGACAGGCTTCACCCGTCGGTTCGTGTAACTTTGTGATAACCGATTATTTTTGTTATAAAGCATTATTTAAGCGCAAAATTTATCTGCAGACCATAAAAAATAATTGGTTTTAAGTTTCAATGCTTGTTTATAAATTTTTTGTTTAGGTGACAAGTGCAACATAAGCAAAAATTCTTATTATTTTTCCAGTTTTGTAAGGCTTGGTTATGTATTTAGTACATTGAAGCCTGCTATTTCAGTGAAGTTTAGGCTCTTGCAGTTTGTGTTGAGAATTTTATAATTTAATTTTTTTGTAATTTTCTGCTTATTTGATCAATATACTAAATATGTATTATGATAATCAACTTTATTTTCCTTCAATGTCCATAAAAAACAGTTTTCAATAAAAAATGTCAAAAAAGGATAAAAAATTTTAAATTAAAAAATAATAACTAACAAAAGGACCTACGCTTTAATTCTTCTGTAAAATAATGAAGAATAAGGTATATTTTCAATTAAAAAAATTTTAGTGCAATTCTTGCACTCTTACTATTTTTTAGCTATAGATATAAAGTGAGCGTAACAGGCTTCACCCGCTGGCTCGTGTGATTCTAGACCCACCCGTTGGATGGAGGGTTAATGAAGTCATATGATTTGTAAGTTTGTGTCATAACTCGAAAATACCCTATTAAAAATTTTTTTGACTACGCCACACTGGAATCTACTTTAAAATATGTCTTAATATTGTTTTTACGGTTTTAAAAAATCTTGAGAATGAAGGGAGATATCAATCAAAATTAAATTAACGAAATAGTTTTTTATGATATAAGGACGAAAAGTAGAATTTCTCGGACGAATACGTGAAGTTGCTGGAAGAGGCGAAGTCGAGAAACAACAGTTTTCGTCCTAGTCTTACCTAGCAACACAGCAAAAAATGGTACTTTGATGAAAATGTTAACTTCTCGTCTAAATAACATCTTTTATAACCATAAAATGTCACTTTTTGACACAAGCGAATAAAAATAAAATTTTGGGCTGTAACTCAAAAACAAAAGAAGGTAAGTATCAGATTTTTTATTTGAGTAGATCGAGAACGTGTTAGTAATTTTCTCTAAACTCTTATATTAACTGAAATACTCCTCATACGGACATGCAATTTGAACCGCACTGTACACATATCAAAATGCAGCAAATAAAGCGAATTACTATGACGGCCCCGTTTGAGAATCTTTAAATATGCAACTCATGAACTGTAAAGCGACAAGCAAACAAGGCATTTTGAGGCATCTTGGGATGTATAGTATGCTCTGTTTTTATCAGTTACAAAGTTAAATTGAGAAAAATTGTTGAATTTCCACTTGGGAGCCACATTTTCATTTTTCATCATCGTCCCGTGTATTTTACAAGAAATACAAAACTTGATTCGAAACATTTAATAAAAATTATTTTTAAACGCGAAAACAAAAAGGAAATATAAAAAGACATCTTGAACGATCGCAAAAGGGTGTAAGATCTAATGAAAGCGTAATCCTTCTTTTTATTACACATCCAAAATGAGTGTAGTGGAGTAGTAACCCTATTTTTCTTCTTGTTTGGAAAACCGTAAATCAGTAAATTGAATTGTCCTGTCTTTTACCAAACTTTTTATTTTATTAAATAAAACTTCCAACCGACAAAAACACTTGACGAAATACTTCTTCTAGAAAAAAAGAAGGAAATAAATAGTGGAAATCGTATGTCACTTTTGTTGTTTGATTACATTTGTAAAACGTGAAATTAAAAACATGTTTTTCAACAAAGCAATTTTCCTCGTATGAAAATTTTTTAATCAAAAAAAAATGTAGGAAAAACAATCGATTATTTTTTGTGCGGATAATTAATTCGCGAAGGGGTGAATTTTTTTATCGATGTATATTTATAAAACGAGCAGAGATTAAGTGAAATTTGTTGCAAATTTATTGACCACATCCTCCTTCGTGTATGTAAATAAAAAATATTTTCCCTTTATGCTTTCAAAAACCCAAAATATATTTATCGAGAAAAAAAAATAAAGTATTCGCCCCATTAGTCGCTTTAATAGCCGACGTAGGATATGTGCATTATTAATTTTTCAATAAGGTAGGATTTTCCCTAAATTGTTAGCTTTTCAGTGTGATACTGGCAGCTTTTTTTTTATTAACTTGAAGCGAATCGAGTGAGTTGAACTGGAAACCGCTCTCTAAATTACGATTTCGTTCAAAAAATGTGCAGAGATAATAGAGACATAACGATGTCAGAGGATGCTCAAAAAGGATATACACGAATTTTTATGAGCACCTCATATTTTTTTAGAGATATTATATTAAAATTTATTTTTTTTGAATCGTACGCCACTTTATCAAATTCAAATTTTACATCTCGCAGAGAAAAACTTTCATTCATTAATTCTCTTCTAGAACGTTTTTCGTTATTTATTTAAATACAATTTTGGGGTTCACGAATGTGTAACTGAAAATTTAGTTTACTAAATGATTTTCTTTAATTAGACAAATATTGTATAAACGTGTTTGTTTGTTTAACATTTTCACGGGTACTTCAAATTAAGCTTTATACAAGAAAATCTTCAAACGAAACAATTACTTTTGAGAGATTTACAAATTTCAACTCTGCACATATTGTATAAAGCTGCTCGTACATTTTGTTAAATTAAAAATTTACCATTTTCAGTACTAATTCGAATGCACTGAAAAAAGCTGCTGTGATTTTATTTCATTTCGTTTTAAATACAGTATGATTGTAAAGCGAACTAATTGTTTTAAATTTTATTCCTAAATATATGTATGTAAAACAAATTATAAGATATGGCAAGAATTTGTGGACTGGTAGACATCATAGTCCCCATTTCTGCTATTTAAAGGCCTGTCCACATATGCAACCGAACGTCGTCGTAACCTCGTCGCGTAAAAAGTGTGGAAAGTACAGTCCCACCAACTTTATTAGCGAGCTGAGGGAGCGTGGTCAGCGCTGTTATAGATTTTGAAGTACACTACGAGTTAGAAGTATTTCAATCGCTAAATTTGACAAGTAACTGTCAGTGAATTTGAAAAGTGCATTTTACTGTCAATTTGAAAGGTTTTATCCTGACCTGAAATAGTTGTAGATACAAGCTACTTTTAACTATGCCTGTACCTAACCTGAATTCTTGGTTATGATTAGACGAATCTTTTCCTGCAAAAAATATTTTAAATAAAATTATTTTAATTGGCATCATAGTAGAAAGACCACATGGGATGTCAACTCAGCATACGAAAAAGTGTCCCCTTTTGCGCAAGACGTCAGGTGCGAGAATATCGTATCACGTATGCAGTGACCATAGCAACCATCGACAGCCCCATGTCAGCACAGCATACGAAAACAAGTTTGCTCCATGCACGACGTCAGGTGCGAGAAAATGTGACGTCACGTATCCATAGCAACGACAGCCTACAAGCGCGCTGACATACCTTTTATTGAATCTACCATGGTTGGCATACTTTCCGTAACGCAAAATTGGTTGGTGGAGCTATAGTACGTAACAGCGTTACATAACATCAACGAGTCATATCGACACATCAAAGAAATGTTACGCGTTCATATTAAAAAATACTTTAGTAGCCTGGACAGGGTTGCGTAACTTGTTTACTGTTATTTCTACGCCTCCAGCAAAATTAGTCAAGTTAGTTAAGCAGGAGTGGAGAGAATGTCAATCAGTAAATCCTTGGTGGGACCTGGTGCTCAATCCCAGGGCTACGCCAAAGTAAAAGTTTAGTCGCTTTAACCTAGTCGGCTCTGGTGAGCAAGGTTAGGTTTGACTAGGTTAAGCACGGTGAGGGTTTATTACTCTCTGATGAACGTGAACTTACATATACATAAAACTGTGGCCCCTTGAACTGTTTGACCACTGCTAGTCCGACCCTGTATGACGGAATTAAGTGGTATGTCGAAGTTGCGTTACAATGTGCTGGCTCGTGTCAGAAAGAGTTTTTAGAATTTTAGTTATTGTTCATAATGCGAGTACAATGTAGTCTAAATTCGTCACATACGTGGGGGGGCTAGATTCGAATTCAGGAGTTCTAGATCCGTAGTGGAATTATGGTATATGTTGTAAATGACATTTAAGGCAACCGTAGCTAGTGGAAACCAAACATTTCAACATTTCTCAATCCCTAAAAGCGAGTTATCCCGTTCCTAAAATCTTAAATGGCAATACAATTTTTATGACATATGGTGGAGGAGCTGTTGAAAAATAGAAACTAGTAAGACCATTATTTAATGATGTGACCGACCCTATTTAATTTTTTTTTGAAATTAAAGACATATTTTCTAGAACAGAAATACATAATGTAGAAAAAATACAGCAGAGAAAATGACTAAGGGCCAGGACTACTACAAGCTAAGTATAAAGCCCGCGAATAAGCTATTCCGACGAATAACCATGGTTGCAGAAGCATTAAAACTTTGTTCTTTATTCGCGGTTTACACCTCGACCGTAGTTTGGCCTCTAAGGCATTAAAACATTAATTGAACAAAATATTGTGCAAAAATCACTGTTGGGTCATCGGGAGGAGAATAGGAAAAATCTTACAAATTTTTCATACTTTTAATAGTCTACATAATATGTCTAGAGTGCAAGTTCCTGGTCCTTAAACACCTACAACAGGACAGAGTTTCACTGCTGTCTAACGACACAACTATCAAAGGTTTCCTTTAAAACTTAAATTTCAATCTTTTCACTTGGAAAAAAAACAATAAAACTTAAAGACAATAAAAGAAAACCTTAGAACTGTTCCTTTTCTATTTTTATTGCTTATTCTAGGTACACGTCCCTTCTGTTTTTTGAAAAGTCGAAACAAAACGTAGGGGTGGCGAAATATGTCATGGCAACCAAGAGCGTTAATAAAAAAAATCAATAAGAAGAGTAGTTGGGAAAAAGTTACCAACACGTGAAAAATTTGGTCAACGATAAGGAGGGTGTTTCATAAACTTAGAGATAACAGAAAGAAACTAATGAACCAATGTCGTGAAAATATTTAACAAAATATAAAAATAGAAAAGTTAAATATTTTATAAATTTTCAATATCGTGAGAGCTCGCACAAACTTTTCATCGAGTTTCTTTTTTGGTAAAAAATATTTAATTATACACACACAATGTTAGAATTCTTAATTCCCAACTTTTATAAAATTACAAAAAGAACTAAATTCGAGGAATTTTTTTTCTAAACACCACCATTAGCCTAATCTAAAGTAATCTCAACATCCCTAAAACATTTACATTATTTTTTTACAAGCACCTAAATTTTGTACGGTTACGTTTTTATTTTTTAAGGCCTTATTAAATAAAAAATAAAAGTTTTTATACTCACAAATAAAAATAAAATGAAACAAACGCACACAACACACCCACCACCCTCCCATATACATTAGTTAGCTCTACCTTGAGCATTTCCCAAAGCTCCATTGATTAACAAGATTACGTCTCTTTTAATTAGAAAGAAAATTGCATGTGAAAAAAGGTCGAAACTTTTCCATTCGACTGCACGAGTTAATCATTTTTTTTTAAAGAATTGCATATTTTATGTAGGTAAGCTTTTTAATTAATTGTAAAGGTAATAACTGTAATAAGATAGGGTTTAATGAATATTATTGTAGATGTTAAGTCCTTTTAAACAATATTGGATAAACTTGAGGTATATAATAGTCGATTCCCCCAGTACCTAGCTCAACATCAGAGCACGCAGTTCAGTTATTGGGGTCCATCGTACAATTCTTAAGTTTGTACAAACTCCCAGTTTTAGAGTCACTCTACGTTTAAGATAAACTCCAAGATTCTGGAGAGAGCAATGAGAGCAGAAGTCACCAAACACGTATTCTTTTATGAACGAGCGGAAGTTCATTTTGCCTTGTCTTTGAAGTTGCAGCCGTAAGTATTCCGCAAGTGTCGCTGTTATTGCTCGTAGTTAAGTTGGGACTCAGAGAGCAGATAATCGACGAGGTCAGGAGTGGTCAAATGCCAGCATCTAGATCAGTTATTCGCACCCATTCTTATACAACATTCAAGAAGACTTCACACTGTCGTCATTCTCGAGTTCGATTCTACAAGTAGGACGAAGTCCAAAATTATGGGAGAGAGCAAAAGTCCCTTAGCACGAATTCTCTTATGGAGGTTACAGCTCGCCAGGGGATGAGCAGATCTTAAGCTGTATTGCTTTCCAAGGTGCAGCCAAGACATTTGATATTCCGCTTTTTACCTTTACGACAGCTGGTGTTATTTTTCCATCTTCCCATCTGTGATAGATGGGTGTTATTACTGGGGAGACCATTAACAATTGTGAATTTTATAGATCCTTCAGAACCACATGAAGGACCATTTCAATCTTTCTTAAGCAGTTCGTCTATTTTTCCCACTACCCTCGTAACTGCAATGTTTTTTAATCCAGCTGAGTGTGAAAACTATATTTATTGATATCTTATGCATTTCAACGGGAGGCCAGATGTTATATCGTAAAAGTAATGTAAGCTGTTAGATTTAGAACTAGACTATTCAATTTAGAACCGGATCAGCTTTCGATTTAGAACCACACTACTCGATTTAGAAGCAGATAAGCTATTCGATATAGAACGAGATAGATTATTTGATCGAGAGACAGGCAAGCAACTCGATTTAGAACTAGACTATTTGATCTAGAATCAGACTATTCGTTTTAGAACCAGATACGGTATTCGATCTCGAACCAGACTGTTCAATGTTGAAGCAGACTCGATTTCGAACCAGATAAGCTGTTCGATCGAGAGACAGGCAAGCTACTCGATTTAGAACTATACTATTCGATTTAGAAATTAGAACTAGACCAGTTATTCGATTTAGAACCAGACAAGCTATTCGATTAGAACCAAGCTATTTCATTTAGAACCAGATCAGCTATCGATCTAGAACCAGACTAGTTGATGTAGAATCGGACTATTTGATGTAGAACCGGACAAGCTGTTCGATTTAGAACCAGGCTATTCGATTTAGAACTGGATGAGCAATGCGATCTAGAACCAGACTATTCGATATAGAACCAGGTAAACTATTCGATCTCAAACCAGCCTATTCAATTTAGAAGCAGACTCGATTTAGAACCAGATAAGCTGTTCGATCGCGAGACAGGCAAGCTATTTGGTCTAGATCTAGAAGACTATTGGATTTAGAACCAAATCAGCTATTCGATCTAGAACCAGGCAAGCTATTCAATTTAGAACCAAGCTATTCGATTTTTAATTAGAACAGCTATTTGATCTCGAACCGGACTAGTTGACGTAGAACCAGATAAACTATTCGATGTAGAACCAGATAAGCTGTTCGATCAAGAGATAAGCAAGTTATTCGATCTACATCCAGACTTGCGACAGACAGCTCGTCGATTTAAAAATTCGATTTATAAACGGGCAACTGTTCGATTTAGAACTAGATAAGCTATTCGATCTAGAACCAGACTATTCGATTTCGAACCACACTATTCGATGTATACCCAGATAAACTATTCGATATAGAACCAGACTATTCGATCTCGAACCAGGATATTCGATGAAGAAGCACACTCGATTTAGAACCAGATAAGTTGTTCGATCGCGAGACAGGCAAGCTATTTGGTCTAGATCTAGAAGACTATGGGATTTAGAACCAAATCAGCTATTCGATCTAGAACCAGGCAAGCTATTCAATTTAGAACAAAGCTATTCCATTTTTAATCAGAACAGCTATTCGATCTCGAGCCGGACTAGTTTATGTAGTTGATGTATGTAGTAAATCAGACTATTTGACGTAGAGCCAGATAAACTATTCGATGTAGAACCAGATAAGCTGTTTGATCAAGAGATAAGCAAGCTATTCGATCTAAATCCAGACTTGCGACAGACAGCTACTCGATTTAAAAATTCGATTTATAAACGAACAACTGTTCGATTTAGAACCACGCTATTCGATTTAGAACTAGATAAGCTATTCGATCTAGAACCAGACTATTCGACTTCGAACCATCTATTCGATGTATACCCAGATAAATTATTCGATATAGAACCAGACTCTTCAATTTAGATTCATATAAGCTGTTCGATCGAGAGACAGACAAGCTATTGGGTCTAGATCCAGACTATTCGTTGTAGAAACAGATTATTTAATGTAGAACCAGCTAAACTATTCGGTGTACAACAAGACTATTCGATTTAAAACCAGATAAGCTGTTCGATCGAGAGACAGGCAGCTGTTCGATCTAGACTACTTGATTAAGAATCAGATCAGCTATTCGATCTAGAACCAGACTCTTCAATTTAGATTCAGATAAACCGTTCGATCGATAGACATTCAAGCTCTTTGGTCTAGATCCAGACTATTCGTTGTAGAATCAGATTATTTAATGTAGAATCAGATAAACTATTCGGTGTAGAACCAGACTATTCGATTTAAAAGCAGATAAACTATTCGATCGAGAGACAGACACGCTATTCGATCTAGATCTAGACTACTTGATTAAGAACCAGATCAGCTATTCGATCTAGAACTAGACAAGCTATTCGATATAGAACCAGACTATTTGATTTAGAACCAGATTAGCCGTTCGATCAAAAGACAGGCTCGATTGAGAGATCTAAAACCAGACAAGTTATTCCATCGAGAACCAGAAAATCTGATAAGCTGTTCAGAGAACTGTTCGATCGACTTTCCTCTAAAGTGGTATAAATTGTATTAAAAGAATTTAAAACGGTACTCAAAATAGTAAAAAAAACACTAAGTTCCCTTAATTGATATTTTCCCTCATCGCCAATACATTGCCTGCGTCTGGGACTTGTAAGGATTATCCGAAAAAATAACAATTGTATTTTTTTTAACTTTTGATTAACCCTGTATAAAAAGAAATTCCTAAGGGTAACATTAAAATAAATTTCAGTGTAGTTAAGTCATCAGTCAATTTTGCGCTCCAATAAAATGTTTTCGCAGAGTCTCATTTTCTTAAAATACTCCAGAAAATGCAAATTTAAAACGTTTAAAGAAGAGCTAGTGTATAAATTTCTAATTTAAAGTAAATGTAACTAAAAATGAAGCCGAGGCAAAGGTTAATTTTAAGTTTAATTTTAAAAACCAACACGAGTTGAAAATTACAAATAACCCTTTTTTTTGTCGCGAGCGCGATTCATAATGTACAAATGTTAAGCTCGTCATAACAAAAGTTTTGAGCTGACAAAAAAAATATATAAATAATAAAGTGACATCAAAAGAACTCGGAGGAACTAGGTGCTCTTTGTATAAATGAGCAAGGCGCTGTTGAAAGGAAAAAAATGTGCTAAAAATCTGAAAGGTAATTCGGGCTTTTGTAAAGTTTGCATTTTGCAAGAAATTGGGTTAGGGAATTATCCACGCCAGCCTATTTGCTCCAAATCTTCGAGAAACAAACACGTTTATATATTATGCATAGTTTTTTGAAGCTACCATCTCTCGTTCGTTGATGGTGGATGCTTCTAAAAGCTCTACAACACACATAAAAGTTGTTTAAGGGTATTTGTTGACTTTATACTGAAAATTCAACTTATAAAATTGATTATTATACGTAAGTGAAGTTTCAAAACATATATTTTACAGCAAATAATAATAATTATTATTAAAGCCGACATAGTAACTTTTATTATGTCATGAAAATGTTTTGAAAGTTATAAATTTAATTACGGCATCTAAGGGAGTTGTAGTTTAAAGTGCAATCTAAATTTAAAACGTTTCCACTACCATGATTCCCTTTATTAAATTTAGCAGTTCTTGGAATAGCATAAATGATTATTGCGTGTTTTGTACTTAAAGAGAACATTTTTGACTAGACTGTACTTACTATTCCCTGAATAGTCCTGCCAAATTAGATTTGTTATACGTGAGATAATTGCGACCAAATCAAATCGCACTTTAGGCAGAAATGTACACAGTTCGCACACCACAAATTTCGAATTAGTGCCGCCATGTTGTAAAAATGGCGAGTTTTGGACTTATTGTAAAAAACCTTATTATTAAAGCGCAAAATCCCAACTCTAGAATTTGTAATTTAAACTTGAGGACACATTAGGCCATCGTCGGTCAAGATTAACCTATAATTGAGGTGCAAGTCCACACGTTCGTGTATAACCTCAATAAAGAAAATATACATTCGGGTTGCAACATTACAACCGATTTTTAAATAAATTGCTCTTTCTTTCTGTTTCAATTCTCAATAGAAAACATTTTATATTATTTTTAAGAGTTCCTCGGAAAGACTTGCACGATTTGAATAAATAGTTTGATGTCTTTGATTTTATTCTATTTCAAAAGAACGGGTAAGTAAGAGTGCCTAATTTAGCTCTATTATTTACAATATAAAATTATATATTTGCTGTATAATGAGATTCAGAGACTCACATCATTAGAATTGTTCTATGCTTAATTACGCTCTTCGTCTGTTATTTTATTTCTTACTATCGTTTATTGGTATTTTAATTTATTCTATGCTTCTTTAAATTAGATACCTAACACTTTACAAGTTCATTGCAGTTCAATTAACTGATAGGCAACAAAAACAGGTGAAATACAGACGAACAAATTATAAAAACGCTACGGCAACACACACAGGCAGAACTAACGCCTACTGCATCAAAGTTAGGGTCGAATAAAAGAAAATTAATTTAGTAGGTGTGTGAAGTATAACTGAAATAATTAAATTTTGTTCAATTTAGAAGAAATATACAGGGTGTTCCGTTAAAACTAACTCTTATTTAAAATTTTTAATTTATGGATCTCCTGGTCCTGGTATATGAGCTATCGACGACCGTGAGAATTATTTAGGATTCTGAGCCAATATAATTTATACAAATGAATAGTACTACTAACTTATGTCAAATAACAGCTGCAACAAAAATGTATAATTTCAGAATTCTGATGAAATAGGGTCGAAACGTAAAAAAAATAAAAAAATTGGCTAATGAATGAATAGTACTTACACGTGACCCAAAAACAGTTGAAAGGACTCTTACCTGAAACAAAAGAAAAATATTAGAATTTTCAATGTAACCTTATAATCCATTCATTATTTATTTGCGCTATGGTTGGCCATGAACTTTTATTTTTTGGTTTTCCAAAATAAAAAGTCCCTATTAAGTTGACTGACAGCTCTTGGCAATACCAAAAAAATGACAGATCATTGACAGGCCAACTATAAACACAATTGAATAAAAGCCGCTACTCTACAATACTTAACCTAAAAAAAATTTTATAATTTATACCGGGTGGAATCTGTCACCCTAAAATGGCCAACCATAGCACAAATAAATAGTGAACGGATAATATGTTATTTTAAATGCAAACCTAACCTCAATTTATGTCAGACAGACCGCCAAACTTCGTGCTTTTTGTTATAAAAAGTAAAAATACATAAAAAAATATTACCAAAGCTCAGTTTACTGATTTGTACAAAAATTGACCTCCAGTTTATGTTATTGCTATTAGTAAGTCACGTCACCAAGTCGTAAAAACTTTAAAATTATGCCATAACATCGTGCTATATTTATGTACTTTCGTTTGATTAGATTATTAAATAACTGACGTTAAGGATTCCCCTTTTAAGACTTCATAAAATCAAATCCATACTCAGGGTGTTTTTTTAAGTGGTACCAACATTTGTTAAATTAGCAAAAAAGCTGCGTATTTTGACGAGTTTCAAGAATCCGTTCAGAAAATTCATAAACTCAAAATGGTTTCCGAGATAACGCAAAAATACTGAATACTGTAAATTTTTGTTTTTCGAGTGTAGCTACTTTGACAATGTACTTTAAGACACAAATGTTAGGGAAAAATTTTCGGGATCTCAAAAGAGCTATCAAACGATACCAAACTCAACTTTTTATCACATCGACGCTAGGCGCCGCGACGTACAACTTCTAATTTTCTTATGGGAACCTATTGTTTTTTTTATAAAATTACTCAGTGAGCTTCGGGTACTAAATAACAATTTTTTTTTTCTTTTTTTTAATTTACACGACTTTTCTAGGTTATGTTATTTTATGTTACTTTATGTTATTTTTTACCTTAAAAAATAACGAACTTAAAATTAAGTTACTCTAATGGTAATGAGTATTTAATTTAATAAATAGTTTGATTTAATTTTATTATCTAATCAATAGCCCAGTTTCCAAAGGTTTCAACCCAAGAAAATTAGCAAAGTGCAAAAAAATTCGGTATTCAGATAGATTAAGACATGGCGAAAAAGATGCAAAAAAGTTTGCATTCAATATAGGGGCCGCTTCATCGAAAAAAATGGACCTGAAGAGGAAAAAATGTGGTTTTTTAAGAATATCTCAGAAAGTATGCGATCTAGAGAAAAATGACTAGACCGTCATTTTATAGATGAAGTATTTTTACATAAAAAATGTCCTATAAAATTTTTCCGTTACAGCAGTGGTTTTCCCGAAAAATGTGTTATAAAAATGCCATGTTTTCAAAAATATTGTTAAGCAGGCGAGCTAAAATATTGCAAAATAAGTGCAAGTTGATGGAGAAAAAACTGTTTTAATCCAAAATGAGCAATGATAAAATTAAAAAATATAAATGAATATAAACCTAAAGGTTTCAACTTTCAGTTCCATGTATTTTTGTTTACTTCTGTAACATCTTGTAGTTTTAAACAACAAATGAAATTATTTTTGTGCCGTTCTTTATTAAAGGTGGTTCACACTACATGATTTCTCATAGGAGAAGTCATATGACTTCTCCTATGAGAAATCATAGCTAAATAATAAGCTAGGTCATAGCAAAATAATAGGGAATTTTCAGAATAAAACTGTTGGTTATTTACTATATTTGGTTATTTACCCCAAATATGGTAAATAACTAACAGTTTTATTCTGAAAATTCCCTATTATTTTTGGATATTATTTTGCTATGATTTCTCATAGGAGAAGTCATATGACTTCTCCTATGAAAAAATTTTTTTTCAAAATTTGTACTTTAAAAGAGCTCCAAAATCTTTAATATTAAGCGGATTTAAAAAAATTGCATAGTAGTTGTAAAGGAAAATATGTCTGCTTTATGATCCACTAATGAAAATTAACTTACAATTTCAAGTTTTCTGTATCTATTGTTTATAGTTTAGAAGTAACAAAAGTGGCAATTTTTTAAGCAAATCCTTCATAAATTTGAAGCACTGTACATTTTTTAACATTCCTTTCTGGAAATGAAAGATAATAAGTTATACTTTAAATCTGTGAAGCTAGAACTTTCTCAGATTTACTGGAACTATAGAAGCGGCTGTTGAATTTAGGTAAATTGATGGAAATATTTAAACTTGAAAATTACTCTCACGAAACTATCTTCAAAAACACCTTATTATGCCTTTTAGAGATGTGTAATTGTGTAATGCCTCAAAAAGAGATAATTTCATAAACCAACACAGTTGTATGTACAGGGTGGTTCTGAAATAGTTGGTTAAAATTAAAGACCCGCGAGGATGAAGAAATCTGCGATAAATATTAGTCGAAACATGCATTTTTTAGGGTTACAAATCATGATTCTTTTAAAATCCCTACTTCATTTTTCGAAAGGGCTATACAGGATGTTGCAAATTTTAATAGTATTCATTAAGCAACACAATTTAGCTTTCCATATTTTTTTGACTATGTAAGAACCTACTAAGAAGGTATTTTTTGAAATGTTACTCCTAAAGAGCTTGCAGTGGTAAAAATTTTAATATTAGTTTTTAAAAGACACTAGCTAGCATTTTACATTCTTTTAAGGAAGTGGGTATAGTGCTGAACTTTTATAAACGATAGGGCAATGACGACTAGGGCTGGGAAAAATATCGATATATCGATAATTTTATGGATATATCGATATATCGACTAGTCGATGTTTTTAAAAAAATATTGATATATCGATATATCGATAAAAATATCGATATATCTATATTTTTCCCAGCCCTAGTCGTCATTGCCCTATCGTTTATAAAAGTTCAGCACTATACCCACTAAAATTGGATTTTCAAAACGCGACTCCTATTCTCAGTTTATCGAAAGATAGTTATCGCTTCACCAATAGATATACAGGATGTTCGCGAAAAGTGGGCCACTATTGCTATATCCGTTAATATTAAAGATACGAGGTCGGTTAAATTGGTAAAGTAGTATAACTTTTTCCGCTGATTGCAATGGTCAACACAAAAAAAGAATTGAACATCTAGTTTTCAAGATATTCACAAAAATAACTTTTTTTTAATGGAACACCCTATATATTTTTATATATTTGAAAAAGGCACTGCATTTAGAGTGTAAAATGTCATATGAGTTTTGTCCTAAAATGAAAAATAAAGTACCGATTTCGTATCTTTAGTATTGAACGGATAAAGCAATAGTGGCTCACTTGGCATGAACGCTCGGTATTCTTGCTAATTTAGTATCTACATTTTACTAGGGATTTAAATTTGTATAAAAATACAGGGTTTTCGTGCCAAGGGGCCACTACTGTTGTATCTGTTTAATGCTGAAGATACGAAATCGGTAATTTATTTTTCATTTTAGAACAAAACTCATATGACATTTTATAATCCAAATTCAGTGTTCGCTGTCTCTCAGAGACAAAAATTAGCATACTATTTGTATATTTAGAGAGTACTAACTAGAAAGCTCTCCTCAGAAGATGCACTCAAAACAAAGAATAAGTACACCAGAAGATCAAGAAAAATTACTAATAAACAGGTGGAACTTGAATAAAAGTGCTGTAAGGTGTATTTACAGACATACTGTATAATGATTTTACGTTAAAGTTTTAAATCTTTCGTTTTAAGCGTTAAATTTTAAGTCTCACTTTGTGCCAGGCTTAACATCGAAGACCCGATCAATTAAGAATCACTGTATAGTGTATACTGATAATAATGTCAGGGTAAAACAAAAGATTGCTACGCTAAGAACGCTCATACAAAATAAATATACAAAACCAAAGCAGCATTTACTAGAATCATAACCCGAATTGACCAATCAAAAATAGAAGGCGAATAAATAAAGACCATCGTTTCTCGAACACTCCGAGAGTACATAGGTAATGTATTTGTACTAAAATTTAAAAAAAAAATTCATTTAAAAAAATTTAATGTTCTTGCCCGATTTTATTGATAAAATTATAATTTCAAAAAGAAAATTTAAAAATCCTGTTTTTCAACATATTTTTGAAATTGTTTTTTGGGAAAACCACTGCTCTAACGGAAAAATTTTATAGGACATTTTTTATGTAAAAATGCTTCATCTATAAAATAAAGGTCTATACTAAATTCAAGGAGACGAGATAGTGTTGCATGCGATGTTCACGTGCACGTGCAAGTTCTCACGAGCGCGGTTTTACGTAAATTTAAATTAAATACGTGTAAATTTTTCAAAAATTATTAATAACAGCCGGTTTCATAATAATTCCCTAAAAGCTCCTTTAGTTAAAGTTGTCTCAATCATTTATTTATTTATAATCGATTACATTTTTCCTGTAATCGTCCCAGCTCTAATTGCCACTATAATATGAGTTATCCGCATCAACGCAGTTAAGTAACCATGCAACAAGCTTAAAATAAGTTTATACGTTAGAGCCAATCACAGCGCTAAACAGAAGTGTTCACGTGCACAACACGCGCGTTGTTTGTTTACATTCACTATCTCGTCTCCTTGAATGAAGTATAGTCATTTTTCTCTAGATTGCATATTTTCCGAGATATTCTTAAAAAAACACATTTTTTCCTCTTCAAGTCCATTTTTTTCCATGAAGCGGCACCTATATTGAATGCAAACTTTTTTGCACCTTTTTCGCCATGTCTTAATCTATCTGAATACCGAATTTTTTTGCACTTTCCTAATTTTCTTGGGTTCATATGCTTATATGGATGTGGAAACTGGGCTACAACTTGAGTTTTTAAAAATTTAAAACGGAGTTTTTTCGTTAGTTTCCGTTGTAAAAAATAGCATAATTAACATAACGTAACATAACAACCTAGAAAAATTATGTTAATTAAGAAAAGTTCTCATTTGGTACCCAACTTGAAACAAGTTCACTGCGTAATTTTATGAAAAAAAACAATAACATCTCATACGAAAATTAAAAGTTGAACGTCGCGACGCCTAGCGTCGATCTGATAAAATGTCGAGTTTAGTATCGTTTGATAGTTCTTTTGACCTCCTAAACATTTTTCCCGAGCATTCTTTCCCTAAAGCAAACCAGTTTCAAACTACAGTTGAAAAACAAAATTTCCAGGTTTGAGTTTTTTTGCGTTATCTCGATAACCATTTCGAGCTTTTGAATTTTCTAAACAGATTCTGAAAACTCATCAAAATATGCAACTGTTTGCTAATATAACCACTTTCGTAAATCTTCCCGTTTTGAGCTCCCAATGTTTGCTATCACCCTATCTAGTTCTTTCAAAATAAAGCATCGACGACTTTCAAGCGTCTTGCAAAATTTCTTCACTACCCGTTATTTTCTAGTATTAATCATAAGCTATCAAGAGTTGTCAAAATGTACGCTTAAAATCTAATCTACTGACGGTTAGTTATGTGAGGTCCGTTATTTTTAACGTAGATAGTAAACGTAGCGATTTATAATACGACATAGGTTTGATTATTTTCAAATTACGTTTTTAAAATAATAACTTTGCCAAGACGTCCGCTTTGAAATATTATTACAGAGCTTTTGAAGTACATCTTATAAATCAAGCAGGATATCTTAAGAAAAGTTATATAGTTTGACAATTTCCACTTAAGTTGCAACGTCGAGCTATTACTAGAGATGCTTTCGAAGCATCAACAGCTTTTATGTACGTTTAAATTAATCAGTGAAAAGTCCTAGCACCAGTTGAATAATCAACATTTTCTCAACACTTTTATTAAAATTTTGCGCTTTTAATTAAAAAAGAGAAATTTGTAACATTCGAAAATTTTTCTCACGTTCAAGCACATCGAAACTACTTTTATCTTCCGCACATTTAAATTTTTTCATTTTGAAGCAAATACTGAAATACTAGTCGAGAAAAGGCTAGACATAAAAGCCAGCTTTTGGGAAATCGTTTTATACAATCTCGAAATCGATTTACAATCCTAGAAAACACACACTTTCGACTTAATACGCAAATTACAATAAACTTCAAGTTTGTTTACTTCAACTTGAAATAAAACTTAATTTCCTCCTTCTTCTTTTTTAATATTAAAATCGATACAGTAATTATTGAAGTTGTATACACAGAGGGCGCAAATAAACACATTAAGGGAGAAACAATTTAATTTGAAAATTAACACAAAGAGAATAACAATTTAAACGCAAGTAGAAAGCAATAACATTTAACATGGAATTTAATTTATCGGCGATTGCATTTTGGTATCAGTAACGAATAATCAGACGTACCACTACTATACGTACATCCAATTGCAGATTCCGAGGCAATTCTGACTTTAATCCATTACGTCCTACGAGACCACAACCACCTGGTGCAGTTTAATACGTGACTTGGGCAATATTATTAAATCTATCTTTATTCAACTCGCACTCGGTATCTTTATCGTAGGCGTGTGCATTTCCACGGTTTTCCGAAATGGCAGATAGGGAGTTACAATATTTACGATTAGGTTGCGTGACCCCATATCCTATCGAAACCCAAGCTTTATGACCCTACAAAACACTCAATTCACTGCAACCACACGATTAACTTACTTTTAGTTAAAACATCAATTTAAAACATTTCCATTTGAAAATTTTCCACGTTTAATAAAGCCGATGACAAGAGGATTGTTGCGAAAAGAAAACTTTTTTTTGATTAAAAGCTAATGTAAAAGTCATTTGTTATACGATTAACAGCTAATATTTAAGTAATTAATTTAAATTAGTTACTTTTAGCCTTAACGACCTCTTTTAATGATTTCCCAAATGGAATTGTGAACTTTTAATTTATCCTTAAAAATTAATTTTTATACGCCCATTTAATAAAATTTTTAAAACACAAACTATTTCTTTTTCTATTAAAAAAAATAATTATCTACCATTAAATTGTAAAATTCAAACTTTCGACCTAATTTTCTTTTTTTGAAGAAAAGTTTGTTCAACTGTCGAAACAAAAAATATTTGAGAACATCGCTGAATTAAGATTTTCAATAGGGTTGTTTTGTAAGCTTTCGGTGATTTAGTTTTCAACCGAATAAATTAAATTTACTACTTAAAATTTAGTTTAATAGGCCTTTGAAGCACTAATAGAATAATAAAACTTTTTTCAAATTACTCTTTTGTATAAATTGATTCAATTTTTAGACGAAATTTGATTTTTATGTTAATAAATATTTTACATTAACGGTTGCATAAAGGCGAATTATATTTTAATCCGAGAATTAGATTTATAATCTTTTGATATGACAACGTTTCGACGTTTGTAAATTCAAATTAAAATTTGAGGTTAAGTTCTTTTGTGCTGAATTTGTGAATACAGTTTGTCAAACTTTGACATTTTTATTTATTTATTTATTAATTTATTGTATAACGTTGCCATATCTAAGGATTATAAATTTACTTCTCGGATTAAAATATCATTCGTCTTTATGCAACCTCGAGCGCTAAATATCTGAATATATCGGGTGGTGACCGCATCTCTCGGTCATAGGAATTTAACATTATAAAATCATACTTTGGTGATTTCCTGTTTCCCGATTTATTTTAGAAAAGAAATTTTCAAATTAAAGTTTTAAAACATAAAATTCTTCATCTCAATCAATAAACAAAACTAATTTTGGATGCTTTAAAGCGTCAGAAATTTAATTTGAAAATTTATAAAATTAGCAGAAATAGTGATTGGCTTAAAACTATCAAAATAAAAGGGTTTTGTGATCTTTGAGTAATAAATACACACAAATAAATCGAGAAGAGTGTTCGCAAGAATACTTTCAAAATCAAGTGTGCCATGTGAAATCAATTTATTGCAGTTTGTACGGTATGCAGCCGAGTGGCAACCAAGACCTCGCCAATATATATGATATATATCATATCCAGTCACCGGGTTTCAACATGAAACAAAATCAAATGAGTATAGTATCAAAATCAAAAATAAAATTGTATTTTATGACTTTATTGTTTACTTGACTTCCTTCAAGCACAATGATACTAAGGACCGGTTCTACAATACAGGTTTCAACATGAAACAAAATCAAATGAGTATAGTATCAAAATCAAAAATAAAATTATATTTTATGACTTTACTGTTTACTTGACTTCCTTCAAGCACAATGATACTAAGGACCGGTTCTACAATACAGGTTTCAACATGAAACAAAATCAAATGAGTATAGTATCAAAATCAAAAATAAAATTGTATTTTATGACTTTATTGTTTACTTGACTTCCTTCAAGCACAATGATACTAAGGACCGGTTCTACAATACAGGTTTCAACATGAAACAAAATCAAATGAGTATAGTATCAAATTCAAAAATAAAATTATATTTTATGACTTTACTGTTTACTTGACTTCCTTCAAGCACAATGATACTAAGGACCGGTTCTACAATACAGGTTTCAACATGAAACAAAATCAAATGAGTATAGTACTATCAAAATCAAAAATAAAATTATATTTTATGACTTTACTGTTTACTTGACTTCCTTCAAGCACAATGATACTAAGGGCCGGTTCTACAATCCGGGTTTCAATATGAAACAAAATCAAATGAGTATAGTATCAAAATCAAAAATAAAATTGTATTTTATGACTTTATTGTTTACTTGACTTCCTTCAAGCACAATGATACTAAGGGCCGGTTCTACAATCCGGGATTCAATATGAAACAAAATCAAATGAGTATAGTATCAAAATCAAAAACAAAATTGCGTTTTGACATTGCGAAATGACTTTATTGTTTACTTGACTTTCTTTAAGCACAATGATACTTAGGGCCGGTTATATAATCCAAATACATTATAAACTCCGAATAAGTTATTTCGAAATTAAAATAAGGTATTAGGGCCGATTTTACAAACACAACTTTAGTAGAGTTTAACAAAATTTGAGTTTTACTACTGTGAACAACTATTGAACCTAATTTTACAATATGAACTCAGGTTCAACCGGAGTTTAATTTAAACCGCTGTTGAGCGTCAATTTTAAAATCGGCCCTTAGTATCCAGAGACTATTAGAAAAAGCTATTTTATTCTTAGAGTAGCTTATTCGGGGTTTATACCGTAATTGTAAAATCGGCCCTCAATCAAAGTTTACGTTTACGCTTCGCTTCGCCTTGCAAATGCACAAATTGCTCGCCAAACAAAGTTGCACTTTTAATCCTAATAAAACAATATACTATTAAACTAGCGCTCTCACGATAACTATTTTGAGTTTAGACTGGATATTTTTAAGACCCGGCTTAGAATGTATTTAAACTCTTTTAATATCAGGAAGGCTACGTCGGAACGAACAGTTATAGGTTAGGTAAGATGATGTAAAGAAAATTTACAAATTATTCACAACCATCTGCAGCAATTCCCTAATTTATCGACAAAGAGAACATGACAGTCGAGCAGAGATGAATTTCTCCGAGATTTATCTGACCATAGCAGTGGTTCTTCCTTCGACAATTTCCTAGATGACGATGTAAGGATATTATCCTTCGACGATTATTCTAATTCTAGTCGCACATCTCTTTGCAAATTGTAAAATTATTATTTCTAGCAAATGACCCTCTAGATTTAAATTTTTTATCTAAACCAAAAATAATACGTCAAACGTCTTTGTTGTAAGGCCATATTACTTGTGCAAATTGGACACTTTATTATTTCAGATAAAAGGCCCTTCTAGCTATTAATCTTTCTAAAAGTTACTATTTTATCTCTAGATCAACTTGATTTTTTTTTCACTTAAGTTTCATTTTCATTTAGAAAATCACTTTCAAGTGTGCTCTCTAATACGCACTCTATTATTTCTTAATTTGTCATTTATTTGTATTGTCCCCGTGGTTCGTGAAAAAATCCAATTTAGCAGATGAAAATAGTCTTTAACTCAACAAATAACAGGTTTGAAGTTGATATAAAATGGGGTTGTAATGTTGGGGTTTCTGGGAACAGGCGTTAGCTTCTCGTAACAACTTGGTGCTGACAAAAAACTTAAAGTTGATGTATTTTAATGTTGAAAAAAATACCGCGTCTGAACATATTATTGTTTACGATTTTCCACTTTCCACATTAAAATTTTAATTCATATGCTGCGTCGAGCAAGACACCACTCTGTATACATGGGTGTTTGTAAATTACGCTGCCAAAACATTATAATAATAAATAAAGCTTTTAGTGTAGTCAACGAACCAAAATTTATCCTGATTTTCGGACTTTTTTTGTAACAGCGAGTTTTTTTTCTTAATCGGTCGAAACCATTCCTGTGAGTTTGTGTATAAAATGTCTCAACTCAATTTTGACCGGAAGGCCCTTATTCTTCGACTTTAGTGTAAAATTTTGACTTTTTCAAGTTTCCATTTCACTATTTTTTTAATAACTTCGCTTGTATTGGTCGGATCGGGACCAAAAAATTTTCCTTTTGTTTGTAATGAATCTCTCTTTAAAACTGGCTGAGTTAAAATTATTTATATTAATTTCCTAACCCAAAATAAATTCAAAACTGTCGTCATTGGTCGGTTGTAGTTTTTTCTAGAGAACTTGAGTTTTAATTAATGTTATGGTATGAAACTTTAGGAAGTTGCAGCTGATATAGTAATAAATCCATATTACAAGTTGGGACCAAAAATATTAAGAACAACGGCTAAAATTTGCATTTTGGTTCAAATTTTCTTTTTCATATTTGTTGTGAGCAATTGGTGGTATCCCAATAATTCTTCTCTTGAAATGTAGGAAATTTAATGCTCTTTCAGATGAAAACAAAAACAATCACATCAGACCATTTTTTCGTCCTATTACTTTGAAAATAAAAAGAAAATCTTTTAACTGTTTCTCTACAAAACCAATTTTAGTGGTCGAAATGTTATTCTTCTTTTACGTATTTTTGAATATTAATCATAAAGAACTCCTATAAACTATTTTTGAACATTAAAACTGGTTTTAGAGTCCACCATTTCGACCCCTAAAATTGGTTTTGTGTGCAAATAGTTAGAAAATTTTATTTTTCTTTTCAACGAAATCGGAAGAAAACGTGGTCTAATGTGATTGTCTTTGGTTTCATCTGAAAGAGCATTAAATCTCCAACATTTCAAGGGAAGAATTATTACGATACCACCAATTGCTCACAACAAATATGAATTAGAAAATTTGAAGCAAAATGCAAAATTTAGTCTTTGTTCTCAATATTTTTGTACCCAATTTGCAATATGGATTTGTTACTATATCAGCTACAACTTCCTATAGTTTCATACCATAACATTTATTATTACTCGAGTTCTCTATAAAAAACTACGACTCACTAATGACGGCAATTTTGAATTTTTTTTGGGTTAGGAAATTAATATAGATTATTTTAACCTAGGCAGTTTTACAGAGAGATTCATTACAAACAAAAGGAAAATTTTTTGGTCCCGATCCGACCAATACAAGCGAAGTTATTCAAAAAATAGTGAAATGGAAACTTGAAAAAGTCAAAATTTTACACTAAAGTCGAAGAATAAGGACCTTCCGGTAAAAATTGGGTTGAGACATTTTATACGCAAACTCACAGGAATGGTTTCGACCGATTAAGAGAAAAAACTCGCTGTTACAAAAAAAGTCCGAAAATCAGGATAAATTTTGGTTCGTTGACTACCCTATTTCAAAATAGTAGGTATATAAAATCAGTATTTTTTTTATTTTGCTTAAATTTAATCTTTAAGGACTCTTTGAGGGGGGAGGGGCTAAATATATTTTCTAATATTGTTATTATCTCCAAAACCCTTAGATCGATATGGCTGAAATTTTCTGGGTAGCCATAAAACAACAATTTTTTATTAGTTTCCATATAGCCGATAGAGTGGCACTAGTAAAATTATCCAATTGTTTTTTGTTTTTGACACTTTTCATTTGACTATACCTACATTTTTATTACAATAATTAACTATTAAATGTACAATTTCATTACACGCAAAAAAGAAAAGCTTTTTTACTCAAAATCCTCCTGAAAACTTTTCAATTTCTAGATAAATCGTATTTTGCTGTTTTGATTGCCTCTTTCCTTGAGGGAATTTGGTAAATTGTGAAACTGAACTCTACAGTTAAAAATTTATAATTAACAATTTACTGTGTTCTTTAAATATTGAACTTTATATAAAAGCAAACATTAGAAAGTGCTTGTGGCACCTTTAACTTTTCGTTTGCATGAGCGTAACATAAAGAAAATTTAATTCGTGCTTAGTTAACATTTTAACGAAATATTTCTTACTAAAGTGTAAAATAAGCTAATTTTTTAGGGTCGAAATAATATTTAAAATGAAAATTTCTTTTAACAAATATTTATTTTATGCAAATTTCGTCACTTGGTTAATTTTGAAACGCATTAAACCGATATAAAATTAATCGTTGTAATGAAAGGTATTTCGGGATTTAGTGTTTGTGGTTTTAGGATATCGAAAATTTTACCCTAAAACGTGTCTTTCAATGAATTGATTTACTGCTACCATAATAAATGAGTTAAAGCCCTTCTCTTTTGAAAATGGCAAATTATTTCGAGAACACACACATTACACCAAACTAAAATTCATCTACAGGAACAGGAATTAGATTATTTCCTGCGGTTATGTTACTAAAGTTACATTATTAGATTTTAACAATTAAAACGTAGATGTTTAAGATCGATAATCTTGTGTTAAGGGAGTTATCATTTTATTATTTAGAGTTAAGTAGAAACTTTCAGGTGGAAAAATGTTCAAAAAGGCGCTCAGATGTACACACCACAACCGTTTTTGGATTCTGGACAGCCTCTTGCATAAATTGTAAATATTTCTTTCTATCACCCGCATATACGTTATATGCAGAAGCAACAATTTTTGCGTGTATCTCCATAGAAACTGCTCCATAGTTGTCTAGTCTCTGTCCAGCGATCAAATGCAGCTAAGCCACTTCCCACAAATATCTGTCGAATAAAGTTGATACATGTCAATCCTTGCGTGATTATTATAAACCATATTTTTAAAATTCAACCAATAGAAAAATTATATTCGAATATTGCGCGCTTTTTTAGGGAGTGGCTTAGCTGCATCTGTACCCTGGACAGACTTGTGCTTATGAAAAGAGTAATTTCTAACTATTTAATACCGTAGTGTAATTATAAAAATTTATTAAAACCCAAATGGGTTCTAAAAATGAAAATTTGTTTAGAAACGTTACAACAAATATTTTTTAAATTTGTTTTTAAATTATACAGGAAACATCAAAACGAGCGTTCGTGAGATCCGCTGAATAAAATTGCAATACAAAAGTTGCATTTCGCACGAAAGAACAAAAATCTTCCAATTTCTTCAACAAATGAATCCTAAATGAAAAACAAAGATCAAGAAAGTTTTTAGAGAAAAGAATGAGATTCCCCAGTAGAGCAATGGAAATAATTTATCCTAGCGTTATAACGAAGGAATCTTTTAATGCCTATAACAGCTTTTTTAGACATAAATTGCAGTAATTTTATGCACACGTAAAATATTATCACCCATTATTTAAATGTGACACAAAATTAAAAAAATAAAACCTTAAATAGCATCAAGTTATCTTCTTCTCGTGTATGCAGTTAGTTTAACTCGTTACAAACTCTCAAATCCACGACTGCATTATTGAGTACATTTTCCAATATTAATTAGAGCTATATTGTTCAAAGTAAGAACATTATTAAAATTACTATGTGTAAAGATAATTAGAATGTAATTTCGAAGCCAACTTTAAAGCTAAGGAATTTCGTTACAATTGTGAAATTTTGTCGTTTGATCTCTTCTACTATGTGTATATAGCTTTACGAGAGCTCTTTACTGTTAATAGTTGCGGTTTTTGAAACATATAGGTTTGTAACGAATAGTATGTTGAAAATATGGTTAAGGTGGCTTTGAAACGAACAAATAAAGCTTTCGTCTATTAATAGATAGGGATTTTGGTATCTGTGTAGTGCTTTGTTACATTTCTAACGTTTCGCCTCCTAATAGTCTTCTATAAAACTATGTTTTATTTATTTTTCTTCGGTGTGTTGAAAGTGCGGTGCTAACTGTAGTACTAGGTGCGGTGCGCCGACGTGGCCATACGGTAAAAAGAAGTCAATCACCAGTTGTTAGATTGACATCTGAGAAAAGCGAGCACACAAAATGCATCGACAATATAGAAAGAATACTGAGGCTGAGATGAAACGGAGCACCTCAAGACCTCTGTGAGCCCGGAATCCACCCTTCTGATTGTTTTATTTACCTTAAAAAACGTTATTAAAATTTTCAAACGACGACGAAAATTTATTTCAATTTATTCAAATTAGTAATTTTAACACACAAAAACCAAACTTCATACAAAAGCAATTATTAATTTAAAGAGAAACATAAACATTTAATGAGATGATCACGAGAAGAGGTTGCTGTGGGAATAGAAAATAATTAAACTCGAATACCAATTATTAAAACAATTTAATAAACAAACATCTTAATAGACTCATATTGATTTTATCTCTATGATCAGGTGTGTGTTCGTCGTAGTATTAAATTTAATAAAATAACCAACGTAGGCTTTGAAATCTCCCACCTATACAAGAAGATAATGGAATCTTAATCTATTTAGTAGCTTCCTTATGTTCAAAAATAAACTTTACGCACGTGTATTCAAAAGCTTAAATAATATCGAAAGCTCAAATTTACATAATATGTTTCAGTGTTTAATATGTAAGCCTACCACGATGGATAAACCTCTCGGATTACATTAATAAGAAAGCGGGTTTCGGAAGCCCGACAAAACAGAAAAACAAGTTGGTTTGTAATATTTTTATAAAAAATTCTATAATTATCGTTTAAACGGTGGAAATTTAATTATGTATTGCCAAATAGTCACAAAAGCAATCATTGACGAGCTTGGAATATTGCATAAGGACACTTGATTGGCACCTGATATTTTACGCAATCCCAACTTCCATACTTCATTAATGTTATTATAAGCGAATCTAATTAAATTATAAAGTAAGGGTCTCAAAATTTCAAAACGGTGAAGATAAACAAACGATTTTTTTAAATTGCCTTGTCGGGCCTTAGAAGCCCGGATTGTCTTTATTAAGGTGAAAAACTGGGTAAAAAAAACAAAAACCTTTAAGAGGCTTATAAGAAATTAAGTAAGACCTGAAGTTTTAGTCTTACATTTGGCGCCCAACGTGGGGCTTTTAAGGATTCACCTCGAATCTCCCCTCTTGTATATTCCAAACCCACGTTTGGGCCTACGTCTGTTGTCCAACGTGCGTTCACAAGACCTTTGAGAGTCCCCGAGATCCCTAAACCCCCTCTGAAAATTCCAATTCCACATTGGTCTTACAGTTTTAAGAAAAAAATGCTTGTCAAACTGTCAACTGTTGACAGAATCGTTAAGACCTTCTGTGTACGTCACAATGGGCTACGTAAAACTGCAACTAAGACCTAGTATACACTAAGATTTGTTGAAGCGAAAAATAATAATATGAGTGACTGAGAAGCAAAAGATAGGTAGCCATGTGTTATCACCTAGATCAGTGGTTCTCAACCTTAAATTACCTGTTATCGGTGTTTTTTTTCAAATGTTTTGTTGTCAAGGTAGGAAAAGTAATACAAATTTTATGCTTCCACAGCACCCCTTAGGACAGTTTGACATGAACTAACTATTTAGTAACTGTTAGTTACTAAGTTGGTTACTAAATGAACTCAAGGAGCAAAAACACGGGAATCTAAGCTTAAAGTTGTATTCACACACAACCGTGATTGATCCGTCACGTCACGTCTCTGGTCAGTCAAAAATGGTATAAAAAATATCGTAAGCGTGCTTTTAAATGAATCCATTCACACTCATCAGTCATGGTTCGGAGATTTTGTTCTTGACGCCGTCACGTCTCCGGTCAGTCAAATAAAATAACGTCGACAACGTTATTTTTATAAATCCTTTTATAACTAAAGGTAAATGACGGATCCATGACTGATGTGTGTGAATCGTGCTGTCCGTCAAAATAAAATCACAAAAAATTTGACTGACCGGAGACGTGACGTGACGGATCAATCACGGTTGTGTGGGAATAGACCTTTAACGTCAACGTCAAAATGGGCGGATAAATTTTGACGTTGACGTTAAAGCTTAGATTCCCGTGTTTTTGCTCCTTGAGTTCATTTAGTAACCAACTTAGTAACTAACAGTTACTAAATAGTTAGTTCATGTAAAACTGCCCTTAGATCTGTTCGAGGCATCCCAGAGTGCTGTGGCACCCGGGTTGAGAAACACTGATTTAGACTTAGAAGAGAGAACCTTCAAATTTACCTTAAAGCTCTTTACTTGCCGTCTTATGGTGATATCACATGCAGGTCTCGGACAACAGCGAAGAAATCGGAAAGATTACTATAGGTAACGAAATGGTGGAGCTGGGTGATCAGGCACGTAAGTAGATAATGTTTTAGGGCGGGGGGCAATCGACAGGGCTAGCTACAAAAATAGACTTACAGTTCTGCCAACTTTATTAGGGAGCTGAGGGGGCGTGGCAAGCGCTGTCACAGATTTTAAAGTACACTACGAGTTAAAAGTATTTCAGTCGCTAAATTTGACAAGTAACTGTCACTAAAATTGAATGTAGGTTAATATTAAGACAATGGGGAAAACACGTTTTAGTAGAGATTTTGCCAAATCAAAACAATCTTAAATGTTCAGAATAGTAAGTGAAAAAGTTGTAGAAAAAGACGCGCGAACATTGTTTTCACCAGGGTTTTCACGTATATGTAACCTTGGTTATGACGTTATGAGGCAGTACGCAATTTTGCTAAGTCTACGAGTAAAAATTCTGTGGATAAAAGCTTACAATAGGTTGAGAAGAACTGTCTGTTTTCTAGTGAGGTGGCCAGCATGACTTTCTGGGGGATAGACGCCCCCACCTCCGTAATTACGTGCCTGTGGGTGTTACCATGAATCAGAGGTACCACAACCGTCTCAGTGCTATTCAAAAGTTTGAGGTAAGGAAAAATATAGTAGAGGTATCGAAAGTATAGAGGTGTCTTGTAAGTATCCTGGTAGGTATCAAAAATATCAGAACTCGGAGACCTCCATAACCTAACTTCTTCGTACAAGTCTGAAAATTATTGAAAAATAAATAGGGAGCGTCGCCCTTAAAAATGCTATATTTGGAAATTTCCGCTTTAACTGGAAGTAGGCCTTATAAAAAATATAAAATACTAACAAAAATATTTCTTTAACTACAAAAAATAGTGACACTGCGTACATACAGGTTTACGGGACTTTTGGTATGTTGTCCGACCGCTCTTTCAGAATAGTTTACGCGTAACTTAATATGTTGAAGGGTAAATTCTAAAATACCTGATTTAATACAAATCAAACTTTGATGGTCTTTACTTAATAATTAGATAAAATCATAGAATATACAGGATGAGGCATTATTTATCACCACTAGCCAGTAGGTAGATAATCATATTTGGACCTCAAAAAAAATTGCAAAAAATGTATCAAAGGATATACAGTTTGGCCAAATAAATTTAATTCAAGGTTTTACTTTTTACACTGAGTATAAAATAGGTGAAGTTAGTACGAGGGGGGATATAAGCTTTTTAATTGGGTAGGCATTTGTACCCTCCCACTTTCAACTAAGATGCATGCATGAATCCCTATCAATTCAATAATTTGGCCAAACTGTATAAAATATAAAATTTTTCAAAAACTCACCATTTTTTTTTCAAAATTTTATTTATTTTGTTTTTGATTCCCGATACAAAATAATGTCTTCAACACTAACTTGTTAACCCTAAGCTAAGAAAACATGTTTATTAAACAGTTAATTTCTTAGTCAAGGCAGTTCAAACAGAAGGGGTTAGTCACTAATTTGTACAGTAACAAACAACCATTTACTTCCTCTATAATATCTCCAACAATACAATCGCGAAAACGATTTTAAACGAAAGTGCCTCTAGTGTGCAACTCAAACCTACGATTACAAATTGTCATACAGAAAATCCTCATTTATTTCATTTTCATAATTAAAATATAGTTTAACCTACACAAACATGGCTAGCTAGGACCGTCCCACATAATATAATAAAAGCTGAAGCAGCTTTATTTGCTTTAATTAATTACAGATAATACGAGATATACCGATTGGATTCTGTGTTAATTGAATTAGCGCTTTTATGATTTCAGTTCAACGAAGGGTGAATAACAACCACTAAATACACTAACCGTGTTCACAAAGTTAGAAATATTAACACGTTCGGTACACGTTACGTTAAAGTAAATTCATTAACATAAAATTAAATTTCAGTTTTCAGATTAGTTACTTAGCAAATGAAAATATTTCTTCAAAGTTAACAGAGAAAAATTTTCCTCAACTCGAGAGGAAATTTTAACAAAAAGTAAAAATATAATAAAAATCGTTTAGAAAGAAAATAATTTTGGTAATTTTATCTTTTTGGAGAGACATTGAATTTCATTTAGAGAAACATAAATCACTTTGGTGTGGTTCTATGAAGAAGTGTTGAACTTAAACGGTTATTTCCGACTTTTCTCTCAAAATATTCGAAACTCTAATAAAATAAAAGAGTTGAAAATGCGAGAAAATGGTTATGAATCATTGTTTAATTTAAAAAAAAAATTTCTCATTTTGAAAATTCAAAGAGGGAATATTAAAAAAAAATTGGGTAAACAACTAAACAAAATGTTAAAAGCTCATAGGCTGATTTGTGCACCCTTAACGATTTTTCAACGTGTAAATAATGCAAAATTTTTTTTTTTTCAAAAAATTGAAAAGCTTCAAATGCAAAACGATTTCAAGTGGAAAATAAACACGTGAACGAGTTCAAATCGTAATTTTAAAACTTCACATCGCATTGATTATGTTTTAACGGGTTAAAATAACCTCACCCTTAACATTTTAAAATTTTTCAAAAACGTTTTTCAAAAAAGACAACCTTGATGCTTACCTACGTACATTTTATATTTATTTTCTTACGTATGGAAAAACATTTACCAAAGTTGGGAAAATTTTAAACCGACACATTTTCCTCCTTTTGGGTTTGCTTTTTCTTGTTATTTAAGTTATTAAAGTTTGCGAAACTTAAGGAATTTTTTTGTTGTGAAAAACCCAAGTTGATTCGAACTGAAAAGAAAAACTAAATTACCTGTGCAATTTCGTTTTCAGCCATGTGAAAATAAAGATAGCGACTATCAACTATTACTAGCAGGTGCGTGAGAGCACAAGAATAGTGAAACTAATCTTATAAAGAGCATGGACACTCGAAAAATTCACTAAAAAAATTCACACTTTTTATAGCCACACAAGAATTAATTTTTCTTATAATTTTCCTAAAGGAAAAATTCGAATGTTTACATTTGTTAAATTTAAATGTAAATACGTATGATTGTGAGGGGGAAAAACACGAAGGAAAACACTCGCGTCGCGACGCTCGTTCGAATGCTGGGCTCGTTGCAACGTCGTCGCCCCCACCTATGTGAAATCGATCATTGAAGCCTCCTTGCGCCGTGGCTTAAATTCGCTTCATTTTAAGGATATTTTATTAAAATTAAAAAAACAATTTCATTTACAATTACAAAATTCGCTCACCCTAAATTTTTAAATAAAAGTTAATTAACCCTCAAACAATCTTTATTTACAATTTTTAAAAAAAGTGTAATTAGAAAAGGATGGTTGTATAATTTGGTAGTCTGCACGAGTCATTTAACGCAAGGGTAGTTAAAATTTTTTCTCGAAAGTCTTAAGACCAATTATTATAAATTTTGAGAGGGGGTTTATTTAGGTGTATAAATTTCGTGCGTAAGTGCAAAAACTCGCGTTAAAAGTATAGGATACGAAACAAACCCTAAACATTGCACCCTATTAGTGATTTAGGGTCGTGCTTGATAGTTTCCCTAAAAGTTGTGATACCGAGGTCAGACGTGGGAATAAAGTCAAATGTAGTTGTAATATTTTCGTGATTTCGTTTCATACAATAAAAATGTATAAAATAAAAGTTTTGGAGTTTTTGTATGAAAAATTTTGTGTTTAAAGGAAGTTTATAAATTTTAACAATGCTCCATTACATAAAAATTTACTTCACTTAACTTATTTTATTACGAAATCATGCAAAAGCTATTCAATTCAAACGCCTAAGGATCTGTTAGAGTGTGAAATAAGATGCACGTTTTTATTGTATATCGGGGTAGTTCGTTACATGTCAATTGTTCGAATAAATAAAATGAGGGAAAATAAATAAATTTTGCTACAAACTGGCGCACAAGAAAAAAGATAAATTTTTCAAAAAAAAAAGTTACTAAATTAAGACGACAAATATGAGAAAAAATATATAGAAATAAGGTCATGATGAGATGTGTTTGTAAATCTTGAGCTTTTTTTTGTGGTATAATAAAATTTCTCATAAAGTTGTTTTTTTTCTTGCCTTTCTTTTTCATGTTTTCTTTTTTTGTAAAAAAAAACAGCATAAAAAATGAAGGCAAAATATACTTTAGTAAATCTTTAAAATTTTCCCAGTCTAGTAATACCCTCCAGCTCGTACACTTACACATACCACACGTCATTTACAATTTCCACTCCCACACTTTCCAATTTAGTTTTACTATTAGGTACTTATTTAAATTGCTTATTTATAAAATAGTAGACCAATTGAAAAATTGAACCGTTTATTTAGCAAAAAGTTCCAATTTCTTCAAATTTTCATCGGTTCGAAATGTTTCAAATAAAATTAGAAGTAGGGTTTAAGAACAAAAATATTTTCGCAAACAATTGTCTCGTTCTAAAACAAACAAAGTCATAAAAACGGCAACACTTCCGTTCGAAGACAATTAACCTTAATTAAAATTGAAGTTAATATAATCCCAGTTAAAAGACAACGCACGAAGAAGAAGAGAATGGAATAGAGAGACTATTGAAATTCGATAGAAAGTTTACTAAAACTATTGCGCTTATAGTAGTTAATTTATAATAGTTGTTAAAGAACAACGACTTATATTAATAAAGTTTTAGAAATCAGCATTAAACTTTAGTCTCATTCGACCGGATACCACTTCTGATGATTGCAATTCCTTAAAACTTGAAAAGAATAGGGTTAACGTAATTATGGCCCATTTAAAATCAGACGAACAGACACACGTGGTGTACAGACACACGAATATATAAAAAGGCGAACGATCGGGCAGACAGCTACAAACAGATAGACAGACAAATAATGAGGCGGACAGGTAAGCATAGAATCGGCCAGACAAAAAAATGAGTTAAATCAGCCGATCGTAAGACGCAAGATATGGCTTTAGGACGACGAACGAAGTCCTAAGACTGGAAGACACAGGTAGTGGCAATGTCGAGAAGAACAACGATGATCAACCGCGCCGGGCAATGAAACAAGGGAACATCTCACTAAGCGACAGAGTCTGAAGTGATCCCAAGCACTGTGGGAGGGCGTTTTTAGTGAAGAAAAAGCTCACATAGGTAGTACATCAGTGTTGACTATCGGTGGTGGTAGTACTTGAGCGAGATTGCCCTCCTACCTTCAGAAGAAAAAAAGACACGCATAAAGCCATCTAAACGAGCAGAATCAGGCCATCGAGCAGAGAAACAGTCGGATGATCAGATAAACTGACGGAACGACAGGCAGAGAAATATAATGACAAGCAGATAGACAGACGGACATGAACCCGGCTAGATAAACTGGAAGAAAGACAGACAGATAGATTGACAAGAAGGTGAACACGTAGAGATGAAGAGGCAGACAAACAGACAGACAGATTGACAAGCGGGGGACTGGGCAGACAGACACAGCTTCACTAAAATATTCCAAAACAGAACTGCGCATGAAAGCCGGAATTATCACATTGCCTCTACATATGCAGGTTTGCCTGCGCAAGCCGCCTGAACGATACAGACGGTACTGTTATTTTTTGCAGTCCCGGTCTGCACAGCCAAGTCAGAGTAAAAACATGTGTGTATGTCTCTCCGTTCAGACGTTCCGGCCGCCTGAACGATGTTCAAACACTCCGGTTTGGCCTGTGCAGGCTGCCTGCGCAGGCTTAACTCTGATTGGTCCACATGGCCCAACACAATTGATCGAAAATGTATAAGTTTAATTATCAAGATAAGAAAAAATAATAATTACACAATATGTACTTCATACACTGTATGTATAATGTACATTAAAACAAAAGCAAAACAAAACAATAACGCGATACATAAATAGAGAATAATAGGTTCAATTTTACCCGTAAAAGTATTTGAAGTGTACTTTTTAATGCGAAATATATATTTTCTCTCTACTTCAAGAAGCAAACAGATAATGGGGCGTTGTATTCTTTTGTTTTGTTAAGTTAACGTTTATTCTGTTATTTTTACAACACGGAAAAATAGCGTTTCATTTAACTCTGAACTATTGCACCCTTTTTCTACATTCAATTTCGCTTAAAAATGAAAATATATAATGAATTATTAAATAAAATTGTATGAATTAGAAATAAAAGAAACGTGAATAGAAAGTAAAATTGAATTATCGATAAAGAAATGTTGAAAACGATAAATTTTTCAAATAAATTATTAAAACACATGAAAATCGAGATAAACTGACGCGTTAAAAACAATGTACGAGTGTCTATAACAAATAGGTTGTTAAGGTATTTACATAATTTGTTTATATACCTAATTTAAACAATTTTACCCACGGTTGTATAATATTGTTTTGTGACTCATAATTTTGTTTGACAATTTTTTTCAGCTTATTATCAATTGTTCTATTTTATTTTTTTAATTTTCATTTTTTTTGTTTTACTTTTTTTTTTAATTTTCATTTGTTTTATAAAATACAAATTCAATATCGGTCATTTACTGCCTGCTTGTTTACCTGTCTGCTTGCCTGTCTGAGTGTCTACTAGGGGTGGGCAATATTTCAGATTTTATATCGATATATCGATATTTACCGATATATAAATATTTTTCTGGAATGAAATCGACTAGTCGTTAAAAATATCGATACATCATATTTTTCCCAACTCGAACACCGTTGTCTTTACAAACAATTAAAAAATAATTACCTAAAGTATGATTTCTTTTATTATCAAAATATTGTTATACCGAAATTATCGAAATATCAATATATTTAAAATATCGATATACTGATATTTTTCTTAAATGATATCGACTAGTAGATATATTGATAAATCCATGAAAATATCGATATATCGATATTTTTTCCCAGCCCTAGTGTTAAAGCTTATGACTGTCTATATGCCAACGTCAATGTGTCGTCAGCTAGTGCTTTAATATGTAATTTAAATGCGTTTTAAAAAAAAGTACTCTTTGCAGCAATAAAAATATTATAAAACAGGTAAATTTTACGCATACCGCGCGCACTTTTGCAAGTGATAATAAAAGCACCATCACTTTGTTTTACTGACTTTTTCCCCCCAAAAAAACGCTAAAAGCTGATGAAAAATAATATCATTTGTTATCTTTTAAAGTGCCTAAAAGCAAGCACATTTTATTAATAAACTTAAAAATTTAATTACAACTCCCAAAAATGTTTTTTTTATTCGAACTTTTTAAAAAAAAGATCCTCTTTTCTTATTGGTTAAATTGGTGATTATTATAACTGACAGCTACAACGATTTTAAATTCTATTTAATAGATGAGGGTGACAACTTACTTAGAATAAAATTCAATTAAAATAAATTCAAATTTTTTAAATTTAATTACATTTAGTTGTTACTGTGATTTATTCAGTAGCTAAAGCGTTTCGTTTCGAAACAAAGCAAAAACGACCTAAATTGTAAGTTAAAGAACACCTGGTGAAGGTGGTATAAAAGGTTTTGTAATTCTCAAATACAGGCGGTGATATTTACAAAAACCCTCTCTCTACAAAAGAAAACGCACCCATTGAAATGGAGTTCCTTTCAAAAGTACTTACAACTGACAACCGGAAAGATTGATAAAGATAGGCAAGACGAGTAACATGTATACTACCCTCCGAAACTTAAAAGAATGTAAAGTTCCTACGGAAATATTTCAAAATTATCTACTACTCGTGAATACATAATAAAATCAATAAGATGTCTATTTAAGAGGTTATGAAAAATTCGCAAACAGGGGCGTAATAGGAATTTATTTTGCTAGTACAAAAAGTGTTAAAAGTCAGCTCGAGTGTTGATGATACTAGGAACTGTTAGTGCAAGCCAAGTTAGTTAAAATTTTCTGGGAAAAAGAGCAATCAAAAAAGACAATCAAAACACATTGAGAATTTTTAGAAGTCAGCAACCGATTACGCACCAATTGGCCGATAGATTGGCATACCTACAAGCCGACAAATCTAAATGCGAAAGTTCTCAATGTTTTTCAGATGCCAGCAATTTATTATGCACTAATCGGTCGATCGGCCGACAGATTGGCATACCTACAAGCCGACAAATCTAAATGCGGAAGTTCTCAATGTTTATTAGATGACAGCAACATATGACGCACCAATTGACCGATAGATTGGCATACCTACAAGCCGACAAATCTAAATGCGAAAGTTCTCAATGTTTTTCAGATGCCAGCAATTTATTATGCACTAATCGGTCGATCGGCCGACAGATTGGCATACCTACAAGCCGACAAATCTAAATGCGGAAGTTCTCAATGTTTATTAGATGACAGCAACATATGACGCACCAATTGACCGATAGATTGGCATACCTACAAGCCGACAAATCTAAATGCGAAAGTTCTCAATGTTTTTCAGATGCCAGCAATTTATTATGCACTAATCGGTCGATCGGCCGACAGATTGGCATACCTACAAGCCGACAAATCTAAATGCGGAAGTTCTCAATGTTTATTAGATGACAGCAACATATGACGCACCAATTGACCGATAGATTGGCATACCTACAAGCCGACAAATCTAAATGCGAAAGTTCTCAATGTTTTTCAGATGCCAGCAATTTATTATGCACTAATCGGTCGATCGGCCGACAGATTGGCATACCTACAAGCCGACAAATCTAAATGCGGAAGTTCTCAATGTTTATTAGATGACAGCAACCTATGACGCACCAATTGACCGATAGATTGGCATACCTACAAGCCGACAAATCTAAATGCGACAGTTCTCAATGTTTTTTAGATGCCAGCAACCTATGACGCACCAATTGACCGATAGATTGGCATACCTACAAGCCGACAAATCTAAATGCGAAAGTTCTCAATGTTTTTCAGATGCCAGCAATTTATTATGCACTAATCGGTCGATCGGCCGACAGATTGGCATACCTACAAGCCGACAAATCTAAATGCGGAAGTTCTCAATGTTTATTAGATGACAGCAACCTATGACGCACCAATGGACCGATAGATTGGCATACCTACAAGCCGACAAATCTAAATGCGAAAGTTCTCAATGTTTTTCAGATGCCAGCAATTTATTATGCACTAATCGGTCGATCGGCCGACAGATTGGCATACCTACAAGCCGACAAATCTAAATGCGGAAGTTCTCAATGTTTATTAGATGACAGCAACCTATGACGCACCAATTGACCGATAGATTGGCATACCTACAAGCCGACAAATCTAAAAGCGACAGTTCTCAATGTTTTTTAGATGCCAGCAACCTATGACGCACCAATTGACCGATAGATTGGCATACCTACAAGCCGACAAATCTAAATGCGAAAGTTCTCAATGTTTTTCAGATGCCAGCAATTTATTATGCACTAATCGGTCGATCGGCCGACAGATTGGCATACCTACAAGCCGACAAATCTAAATGCGGAAGTTCTCAATGTTTATTAGATGACAGCAACCTATGACGCACCAATTGACCGATAGATTGGCATACCTACAAGCTGACAAATCTAAATGCGAAAGTTCTCAATGTTTTTCAGATGCCAGCAACCTATGATGCACCAATTGACCGATAGATTGGCATACCTACAAGCCGACAAATCTAAATGCGACACTTCTCAATGTTTTTTAGATGCCAGCAACCTATGACGCACCAATTGACCGATAGATTGGCATACCTACAAGCCGACAAATCTAAATGCGAAAGTTCTCAATGTTTTTCAGATGCCAGCAATTTATTATGCACTAATCGGTCGATCGGCCGACAGATTGGCATACCTACAAGCCGACAAATCTAAATGCGGAAGTTCTCAATGTTTATTAGATGACAGCAACCTATGACGCACCAATTGACCGATAGATTGGCATACCTACAAGCCGACAAATCTAAATGCGAAAGTTCTCAATGTTTTTCAGATGCCAGCAACCTATGATGCACCAATTGACCGATAGATTGGCATACCTACAAGCCGACAAATCTAAATGCGACACTTCTCAATGTTTTTTAGATGCCAGCAACCTATGACGCACCAATTGACCGATAGATTGGCATACCTACAAGCCGACAAATCTAAATGCGAAAGTTCTCAATGTTTTTCAGATGCCAGCAATTTATTATGCACTAATCGGTCGATCGGCCGACAGATTGGCATACCTACAAGCCGACAAATCTAAATGCGGAAGTTCTCAATGTTTATTAGATGACAGCAACCTATGACGCACCAATTGACCGATAGATTGGCATACCTACAAGCCGACAAATCTAAATGCGACACTTCTCAATGTTTTTTAGATGCCAGCAACCTATGACGCACCAATTGACCGATAGATTGGCATACCTACAAGCCGACAAATCTAAATGCGAAAGTTCTCAATGTTTTTCAGATGCCAGCAATTTATTATGCACTAATCGGTCGATCGGCCGACAGATTGGCATACCTACAAGCCGACAAATCTAAATGCGGAAGTTCTCAATGTTTATTAGATGACAGCAACCTATGACGCACCAATTGACCGATAGATTGGCATACCTACAAGCCGACAAATCTAAATGCGAAAGTTCTCAATGTTTTTTAGATGCCAGCAATTTAATATGCACTAATCGGCCGATAGGCCGACAGACTGGCATACCTACAAGCCGACAAATCTAAATGCGACACTTCTCAATGTTTTTTAGATGCCAGCAACCTATGACGCACCAATTGACCGATAGATTGGCATACCTACAAGCCGACAAATCTAAATGCGAAAGTTCTCAATGTTTTTCAGATGCCAGCAATTTATTATGCACTAATCGGCCGACAGACTGGCAGACCTACAAGCCGACAAATTGACATACCGAAAGTTCTCAATGTTTCTCAACTTTACGCACTCATTATTTCAACTTTCAACTCTTTTTATTGTTACTTGAAAGTGGAGAAAAATGAAAAAGTTAAAATTCAACTTACCCGTAGGTATACATTTTTGTCAAATACATCAAGCAGAATGAGCTTACTTGTAACCAAAAAGAAAAAAATTATTATAAGCTTAGCTTAACGAACAGATACGGGTGGTCAGTAAACAGGAGGAAATTTTAAAAACACGAAGACAAAATTGAATCTGTCTCAGATCGTATATCTTTGAAACGCTTAACGCATCACATCAATATTTGTGTTGTTTAAACCCGTTTAAAGTGAAATTATCGATTTGTTTACTAAAATGGCATCTTATTAAATTAGTAATCTTGTAAAAGCCGACTTCAAAAGAAGAAGAGATCGTAATAATTGAGAGTATGCAAATTTTTCAAAAAAAATTTCTTCAAGTATGTTATTAATCATACTAAAAACCTTTTTACACATTATAAGCACAAATCAGCACTAAAAAGTTTTTTTCCTTTAAAGTTCATAGCAAGTTCGTGCTTTTAGAAAATGGCGTTTGTACGACTTCATTATGTTAAGAAGTTAAATGTAAGCGGTTAAGTACCTTTCTCCCCCTCTATTTGGGCTTTACAAATTCATCCTTTAAACAAAGGAAAAATTTAAACTTTGCACGTAAGGATTTTAGCAAAAAAAAGTTTTAGTTTAAAAATTTATTTTTAGGGAAAAAACAATTTTTGAACGGAAACACCACCAGCTTTTTATTTAACAGTTTCTTTCTATTTTAGACACATTGAGGTCTTTAGCTATAGCTTCGGTTTGGGTTACACTATAAATATTTAGTTCATCAATTATTAAGGGTCACAAGGGTTGATAGTCGTACTATTAAATTTAAACAAAATTATTTTTTTAAATATGTATAAGGTAATCAAGATGAATTTACTTCTAAAGAAGCCACAAACAGTGTTAGTTATAATTTTGATTACTTGATGATTATTACTTAACATTTTTTAAGTCCACCATCGCGAAAATTTATTTAAAAATATTTTTAACTCATTGCACCACGTTGATTGGTACTTGAAAATTCCTAATTTACCTACCTCAAAAATATTAATTAACCGTTTGCCTGTTGAAAATTTATGCAATTAAATTAATTTTGATTTTCTATTTTTAACTTTTAAGGTCCTATATGCATAATGGTATTTTGCTTCCGTAATTTCCTCGTTTTTTAGTGTTTTAAATTTCTACGGTTCAATCGATTTGATTTACATTAAATTAACTCCACTTGACCGTATCCAATTAATCAACTTTTATTTTATCCAAAATTGATGTATATTGTCATATTTTATTTTTTGATGTACCTACCTATTTTTAAATTTTTATTTAACACAAAGGATTTCAACAAATAATTAGAGCGGGTGCTTTTAATAATATTTTTTTCAATTTCGTTAAAACTATCAAATTACGCAGAGAGAGCAAATAATGGAAGTCGGTTAAGATTACACAAGTTTACCCTTCATTAAACTCAAAATAAAATTAGGAAGTCAGCGTATTATATTATTTAAGTTTTGTTAGGGATGGGGGGTCGCGTGTGGGTGATTTTTTATCCAAAAATTTAAGCTCTTTGTAAAAAAAAGTTTTTTGTTTAATTAATGGTTAGAAAGAGCGTAAATAGCGCAGATATAAGGTATCAAAGGTGTATAAAAGTTCTAAAGGTTAGAGTGAAGAGAGCACAGAGCGTGTGTAGAGCGTATACAGGGTGAATCAGAGCACCCGTATCAGGCGTTTTTCTCAAAAACGATTAGTCGCAGAGGGTTGAGTCAAAAATTTTGATTACAAAAGCAGTAATAAAGAATGAAATGGTGATATTGTTATTCCACGAAAAATCGGCATGCCGAAGATGTCTCAAAATGTGAAGAACTCCAGAACTTTAAATGACAAGATAGGTCGAAAGTGGTATCAATGAAAAGATCTTCAAAAACCAAGCGAGTTTTGTAGAGAAAATAATTTGATTACTGCCATTCCATTGATATGCCGATGTACTAACAGATCGGCCGATAGGCCGGCATACTGTTACCGATAGGTCCATAAGCAAACCAACATGCCATACATCAATAGATCGGCCGATAGGCCGACAGATTGACATATCTACATACCTTTTTAGACCAATAATGGGACTAGAAAAATTGCAGTTTAATGATAAATGTATGGAAAACCCACGGAACAAGACTTCATCAGAACCACCACCAAGAGGCAAATACAACGTGGAATCATCAGTTGAGGGACAGAGAAAATGGAAAACCAGTAATCATAACCACCAGCCCTCGTCTGATGCCAAAACGATAGAATTGAGGAGCGTTGAAGGTATTTGAGACAACATTTTTATTTGGGCGTCTTCACGATTGAACAAGCACTCAACTATTTTTCTAGAAAGTGGCAATAACTTGACTCGATTCGATTACTCAATAATTGGAAGTTTTAATCGCTCCTGACCGCATTCCGACTCCATAGAAGAAAAAGTTAGAAGCCACCTCGGTTGAGAAGCATTATTTTCGACAACTACAATTTAAAAGACCCCATTTGGAAGTTTGTTAACGATAAAATTTCTTAAAAATAGTTTTTCTAAGAGAAAATTTTATAGTTTCTCGAGCGCTTTTCTCATTAAGACGGCGGTTTTAAAAGAATAACTTTTTAAAGTCATTTATAAATTCTCTCCGGTAAGTTGAGTATCATGTTCTTCTATTTACACATCTGCTACCAGCTACCATTATATAATAAAAGAAACTTCTCAAGAAATTCGTTACTTTTTTGCTTAAAAACTACAAACGATCTGTAACGCGTTTTTATTGTGCCACTTTCATCGTATTTTCTGCTCAAAACTCGCATGGAACTTATTCTATTCCTTTCTATGATTATAAGTTGTATGAAAAGCTTGCTATACTGAAAGCTTGTCGTAGTTGATAAGTAAAAAAAATGTCGAAAAAACAAAAAAAAAGTAGAAAATTTTTATGTTACAGTTTTGAAAATCTTTACGTTAACGCATGGTTGTAATATATCAAATTGTAATCCCCAATAAATTGTAGTTTAAACAAAAATCATGAATAATTTGTACATCATTCACATTTTTAAATATTTACATTTCCTATACGCGGTTGTCGAAATGTTCCACGTGAGTGTGCAATACATAATTTATATTTCAAGGGCTAACAATTCTGCCATTTTCTTTCCTGTGTGTGTATAATATGATTGATGAATTCGCATTATTTGTAGCTTGTTAATGTCACTTGGTCGATTACATTTTTTTAGAAAAAATCGTGTTAAGGTATATTTTAATATTTCCTATCAAGTCAAGTGGAAAGGGGCGCGAACTCGCCCCCTCGACTTTTTGTAGACGAATAATACTAGTTACACGAGATTGGTTCAATCAGCAAAAAGTTGCATATTTAGATGAGCATATGAATTCGTTTAAAAAATTTCAAAATTCAAGATGTTTACCGAGATAACAAAATTGAATATTGGCAATTTAGTTTTTCGACTACAGTTTGAAAATGGTTTAGTATTGGAAAAAATTCAGGAGGTCAAAAAAGCTATCAAACGATACTAAACCCGATATTTGATCACATCGACGCTGGGCATCACGATCTTCAACTTTTTTTTCTTATAATTAAAACCTACTATGTTTTGCTGAAACTACTCAGCTGACTTATCTATAAATTTGGATACCAAACGAGAACTTTCTGTCTTGAACTTGGCTTAATTTGCCCAACTTTTTTAGATTATGCTATGATATGTTATGTTAATTATGTTACTTTTATTTTTTACCATGAAAAATAACGACCAAAACTTATTTTTTCGAGTTTTAGAAACGCAAGTTTATTAGAAATTAAATCAAATTATTATACACCAAGTTTCAGTTGTTGTTTTTCACTGTAAAAAAATAAAACATTAACATAACGAAGCATAACGTAACCTAACGTAACATAACGTAACTTAACACACTCGAGAAAAGTTGGTTATTTACGAAAAGTATCAAATTCAAAATCTAATTATTATACACTGAGTTTTAGTTGTTGTTTTTTAATTGTAAAAAAAATAAAATGTTAACTTAACGTAACCTAAAGTAACATAACGTAACTAAACATACTCTAGAAATTTGTGTAATTTACGAAAAGTATCAAATTCAAAATCAAAATTAAATTATTGTACACTGAGTTTTAGTTGTTGATTTTCATTGTAAAAAAATAAAACATTAACATAACGTAACCTAACGTAACATAACGTAACTTAACATACTCTAGAAAAGTTGTGTAATTTACGAAAAGTATCAAATTCAAAATCAAAATCAAATTATTAAACACTGAGTTTTAGTTATTGTTTTTCATTGTAAAAAAATAAATCATTAACATAACGAAATATAACATAACATAACGAAATATAACATAACATAACGTAACTTAACACACTCTAGAAATGTTGTGTAATTTACGAAAAGTATCAAATTTAAAATCAAATTATTATACACTGAGTTTTAGTTGTTGTTTTTCATTGTAAAAAATTAACATAAGTAACATGACGAAACATAACGTAACCTCATGTAACATAATGTAATTTAACATACTCCAGAAAAGTTGTGTAATTTACGAAAAGTATCAAATTCAAAATCCTAATCTAATTATTATACACTGAGTTTTAGTTGTTGTTTTCCATTGTAAAAAATTAACATAACGTAACATAACGAAATATAACGTAACCTGTTGTAACATAACGTAACTTAACATACTCCAGAAAACTTGTGTAATTTACGAAAAGTATCACATTCAAAATCAAAATCAAATTAGTATACACTGAGTTTTCAGTTGTTATTTTTCATTGTAAAAATATAACATATTAACATAACGAAACATAACGTAACCTAACATAACATAACGTTACTTAACGTACTCTAGAAATGTTGTGTAATATACGAAAAGTATCATATTCAAAATCAAATTATTATACACTGAGTTTTAGTTGTTAATTTTCATTGTCAAAATATAACATATTAACATAACGAAACATAATCTAACGTAACATAACGTAACTTAACGTACTCTAGAAAAGTTGTGTAATATACGAAAAGTATCACATTCAAAATCAAATTATTATACACTGAGATTTAGTTGTTGTTTTTCATTGAAAAAAATTAACATAAGTAACATGACAAAACATAACGTAACCTCATGTAACATAATGTAACTTAACATACTCCAGAAAAGTTGTGTAATTTACGAAAAGTATCAAATTCAAAATCCTAATTTAATTATTATATACTGAGTTTTAGTTGTTAATTTTCATTGTAAAAACATAACATATTAACATAACGTAACCTAACATAACATAACGTAACTTAACGTACTCTAGAAAAGTTATGTACCTAATATACGAAAAGTATCACATTCAAAATCAAATTATTATACACTGAGTTTTAGTTGTTAATTTTCATTGTAAAAATATAACATATTAACATAACGAAACATAATCTAACGTAACATAACGTAACTTAACGTACTCTAGAAAAGTTGTGTAATATACGAAAAGTATCACATTCAAAATCAAATTATTATACACTGAGATTTAGTTGTTGTTTTTCATTGTAAAAAATTAACATAAGTAACATGACAAAACATAACGTAACCTCATGTAACATAATGTAACTTAACATACTCCAGAAAAGTTGTGTAATTTACGAAAAGTATCAAATTCAAAATCCTAATTTAATTATTATATACTGAGTTTTAGTTGTTAATTTTCATTGTAAAAACATAACATATTAACATAACGTAACCTAACATAACATAACGTAACTTAACGTACTCTAGAAAAGTTATGTACCTAATATACGAAAAGTATCACATTCAAAATCAAATTATTATACACTGAGTTTTAGTTGTTAATTTTCATTGTAAAAATATAACATATTAACATAACGAAACATAACCTAACGTAACATAACGTAACTTAACGTACTCTAGAAAAGTTGTGTAATATACGAAAAGTATCACATTTAAAATCAAATTATTATACACTGAGTTTTAGTTGTTGTTTTTCATTGTAAAAAATTAACATAACGTAACATAACGAAACATAACGTAATCTAACGTAACATAACGTAATTTAAAATACTCTAGAAAACTTGTAATTTACGAAAATTACAAGATGAAAAGTTCTCGTTTGGTATACGAATTTAGACATGTCCACTGCGTAATTATCCTAAAAAAACACAATAGGTCCTCATAAGAAAAAGAAAAGTTGAACGTCGCGACGGCTAGCGTCGATATGATAAAATGTCGAGTTTAGTATCGTTTGATAGCTCTTTTCACCTCTTGAAAATTTTTCCCGAACATTTAATTTCTTAAGTAAACCATTTTCAAACTTTTCGAAATTTTCACAATTTCAATATTTTTATTAATCTCGATAACCATTTTGAATTTCGAAATAAAACGAAATCTTAAAGTTCATCAAAATATGCAACTTTGGCACTACTAAAAAAATTACCCTGTAGTACAAACACCCCTTATTAAGCAGCTTCTTTAAGGCATTGCACGCCTTAAAAGAGCTATTCACAACAAGACAATAATTTACACTTTTAACGCAAATAATTCCCCTATAAAAAGCTCAAAGTGAGCACCCTTATACAATAAAATTCTACATCTGCAACTGCTCACGTATATGGACTTCGATGATAAATTTCGTGTCCAACCAATTTTACTAAAACAAATTTTCCTAAAAGCATAAATAGCAAAACCGCATTTATAATAAATGTACGTTAAAGTTCGTACACAAGAAGAAAATTTGGAAAATTTTTTGTTTCATTAATAAACAAGAAAGCATCGCTGTTTGAATTAGTTAATTTAAATGGATATAGAATAGCAAAAGTAAATAACAAACATTTGAGATAAAATGTAAACAGGACTAGAATAACAAAAACAGAAAAAAAACCTAAAGAAAATGGGGGGAAAATCGTAAATATAACGGTTGAAACGTAATCTATTTTGTAGTTGAGCAGAGGTTCCTAAATAAAACCGCCAGTTATGTGCGGTGTGTACTTATAACCTATTTATACCGATGATTGATGGAACTTGTAAATTTAATTGTGGGAATGAAGATAATAATTGAGTAGCATGAGAGAATAATTAAGAAGCAAATAGTTAATTAACAAATAAAAACAAAACAAAATTTGTAAACGAAACAACTTATGTATTTAAATGAGTTAAGATAGCCGCACGGAAAATAAATTGAAAAACAAATTTGAATTTTCCGCTTCAAACGTAAGCATATAAAATACCCACTATCGCTATCTCTCTCTTTTTTTAACAACAAGAAGTAAATGTTGTTTCCCAGAGAGTAATCTGAAATTTCAGATTTGAATGTGTATAGGCCTTCAACATATTTGCTTGTCCTTTTAACTTTTTATAAGCGTCCTAAATCTGAAAGCTACTTGGTTGGGAGCTATAAGAGATAAACTTTTGTGTATGGTCATAAACTCGAGTTTAGGGGGTACATCAAGGAAAAGTAGAAAAGAAAGTCAGACTAAAATATTACATTCACTTTCAGAAACGTTTTCCAAGCAACAAAAGTAACGATCGTTACAAAAAGTTTTGCGATTATTACTTCCAACTTTTCTCCTCGAGAAGAAAATATTTTTAGTTTGGAGAGAAAAGTTGCTAAATTTGCAAGGATGTGCAGTAATTTATATTATGTAACGTCTTCATCAACTCCATAATCTTGTTAGTAGATTAAACGTCAAATCAGCAAACACTAATACTAGGATTAAATATAAGTTATGAGGGTCAAGCGATCGATAGGACAGACCCAAAATATAATTAAAGCGTATTCAATTTATATTAGACTTTCCTTACAAGATGAAATATAATTTTGAATTCGAAAGGGCTTACAAATGACTCATCTTAATAACCATCGCAAAATGATACTCGCAGGGTTTGGTCGAGAGTTGAGAGCTGTGAGAGGAAATTCAACCTTTTGAATTTACAACCGTTATCATCAAAACTATATCTGAAGCTTAACGCTCTACATTTATTTTAAAGCTCCAAGCTTTAACAATTACCAAGCCAAAAACAATCACATTCAATAATGACGCCATTAATTTGATATAAAATACGAAGCCTTTTTAAACAAATTAATAACAAACTCATTGTACTTCATTTCCTGCTCGAATCAAAACTGACAACCATATAATTTTTATTCGTCGTTTAATTAAATAAGAGTCTTTTTCAAACTCTTTCCAATCCCTTTTGTCACTTAATATTATTCGAGGTCTCTTTCATTGTTAAAAAAATTTATAGTATTTTTTGAATTTTGCAAAAAAAGAGATTTCGAGTTTAAATTTAAATATAAAAGCTTTATATATTTTTACACAAGAGTACGAATTATTGACTGCTATTTCAAGGAAATCGCTAGGGGATGAAGTAGAATGAAAACTGCAAGACGGGCACATAAGTGTAAATGACATTTTTAACACAAAAAGGGAAATTTTCACCAAACGCTTGTAGTATAAATTGCATCAACAGATCAGTGCATATCAAATGTTTTTTATACAAAAAAAAAGATGCCATCTTATTTTGTTATTTATTGTAAAATATTGCTTTTATCAACAATTGGAAAAGCTGGCACAGAATATAACAAACATCTCAATTTTCAATGATATCAAGTTTTCAAAAAGATTGCCATCTTAAAGATATTTACCACATTATGTTGAAAAGCTTATAGTGCAGATCCATACAGGGTGGCCCATAGAACACTAAACAAGGGTGTTTTCTCATATTTAACTTAATTTTTTCAAAAATCGCTCGGACCCGTCGATCTTATTTTTTAGAGGGACGTTTTTATTTTGCTGGTTTGAACACCACCACCTCAACCTTTCAGCAGGGGTGCAATAAACCCCAAATTTTAATAGAAAAAGGTAGTCGAAGGGCATATCATTTTAAAGCCCTTTTAATTCCCTTATCAACGGTAGGTCAATTTTTAAATTTAGACTAATAATTTTGAAGAAATTGCGTTTCTAAGGACCGATTGTACAATTGAGGCTTGGCTTAAATGTGAACCGGAGTTCAACTGAGAAAAGTGACAAATTTTTGTTGTTCAATCAGGTTCAATCGTTGTTTATCTTAGTAAAACTAAAATTTTTGTTAAACTCTAACTTAAGTCGTTATTGTACAATCGGCCCTAAGACAGTAGAGTTATTTTATTTTACGAAGAAAAATGGGAAAACACTCTTGTATCGTTTTCGATGGGCCACCCTACATTTAACATAACATGAGTAAGAGATGGCTCTGGTTCTTAACTAAGACAAACACAAGAACACCACAGGAGCTCAAATGAAAACAGAGCTTCCTGTGCCATTATAGCAAATTACAATCGTCCGGCCTCAGAAGTCCACTTACTCCCAAGGATGTACAAAATGCATCATTCAAATAGAGTTAAAACCAGCTTCGGAATACGTATCAAATAAAATTCTTAAGTTGGGTCCGTCAGAAACCCTTCTTATGCCGGTAGCTGACTATCAATCTTTTCATAAATATTTTTATAAAACTGGTTTTGACAGTGTGCTCGAGTATATTTACGAAGTTTTTTTTATAAAAACTGTATTTGTGCTACGTCACGTAAATATTTTGACGTGACGTCACACGAATATAACAGTTTCTATTTTGTTGATGAAAGGACGAGTTCTATTAGAGTTAGATGCGAGCGTGCGTCTTGCTTTGTTTTGTGGTGGCACATGTTTTGTATTTACGTGCATTTCTTGTGCTTCTTTCTCGTGCTCTTTCTTTCTCAAACCTTAGAGGTTTTGCAGCTTATGCAACACATACTACAATCCGTAAAAATAATTATAGCAAATTATGACAGCATGGTAACCCACATGATGACATAATTTTATAAAAAAATTTTGTAAAAATATTGAAAGTGAGATACCTGCTTTAGAGACGACCTTTTTATTAGCTTAAAAATCACCAAAGTCGTGGTTTATGTGAAATTTTCAATACCCTGCAAATTATTTGTTTATTTTGTTCCAATTTTTGTTCAATGCGTACATTTTATTTATTTCCATTTGAAAGGGTGCAAACGATTGACTCCTTTGTCAAACTCTGCCAAATAAAAATTTCTTAATTTTGAATATACAAGATATAGGTGCAAGTGACACATATCGATTTTAAGTGCAATTTAAACGCCAATAGCAAACTTTTTATTAAAAGAACCCAATTTGAAGGAAAAATTTCAAGTTTTCGCCAACGACACTAAATATCTACATGACATACACATACACATTACACATACATGCATAGAGCGAGTCTCTGTAAAGGTGTTTAGCACTTTAAATTAAGGTTCATTACAACCACTGAATTAAGATGGTGAGATTGAGTACAATAGCAGAAGATCTTGTCAATTAAAACATAAAAAGAGAGAAAATTACTAAATAGGAGGTCACTAAATAGGGGTTCGACTGTATTTACACAAAATTGCTTATTTTAAGGTGCTGTTGCTGTTGACTTTTAGACATAAAATTAGCCGTCTAAATAGAAATGCGCCTCGGAGACTTGAACATGGGCACTGAGAGCAGTTTGTCACGGTAGTATATACGCGTTTGAGATGTGGTGCTTGAAAAGAATGCTCAGAATCCTTTGTACAACAAAGATAACAAACGTGTTTATAGTGGCCTCTGATCTGATATTTCAAGAGAAATTAGAAGAGAATCCGAAATACCAACAAGAAAGGGGTTGTTTGAGTTACTTCCAACTGAGACAGATAATGAGACGGCGCTGCTTATGAGCATAACTCGTTGGGCCACCTTTCTGTATCTTACACCGTTCCACAAGTCTATCGCGCGCGGTGTTAGAGTCTTTAACAGGAAATAGAATTTCTGATAAAAGTAGTGTTGTCCATTTATCATAAGAAAGTTAGGGTAGTTTTCTTTTCATTAAAGCTTGGGTTTCCTAGGAAAGCGGTGCCGTCAAATAGCGGCCGTAATATGACGGTCAATGACGTCACAAAAAGTGTTTCATACTGCAAGACAGATTTATGTTGGCGAGCGGTGAGAATACGCAAAATCCAAAATTGGTATTTAACCCCACCAACGCAGTAGTAAACGTATTTATATTATTAAAGGGGCGTGGTCAAATCTGCGCTAACTTGTCCCTACCGCTCGCCATAAGGGACCTGTGTTGCAGTACATAGTTTCCTAAATAACAGTGCTATCTCACCGCTTTTACTTCACCTCTACGTGACGTCAGCAACCGTCATATTAATAATAATAATAATAATAATAATAAATGCCTTTATTTTTCAGAGACAGTTGAGATATAAATTGATTTTACAATATTACATATTACAAATTATTACAAATGTCAGTGAAAAATCACAAGGTGTTGGTTCAAATGGCTGCCCATGAACAGCCCTTGTTCTACCACCAAAACCTTGGAGTACAAAGAAAAAAAAAAATATAAATTCGACAAACTCGATAAACAAAAGCGAGTAAAAAGCAAGAAAGAAAAGTAAGGTAGCAATACACTAAGTGATTAATAATAATCCAATCAACAATAAACAAATCAGTAATAAACAAATAATAAACAAACAATAAACTTCATCATGTCAGACCATGCTGAGTTCCGCACAAATAGAGACCGTACCTAATCTTGAACGACTCTAGACATAAACTTTTATAAAATAGAGGAATGCTGTTGTAGACTTTGGAGGCCTGATAAGTAAAACTTCTCTCAAACAGAGATGATCTGTGTAGTGGAGGCGTTATTAATCCTTTAAAGCGTAAATTTAGGGAATGCACATCGGTCCGAAAACTTATCTTATTGTACAGGTAAGGTGGTCGATGACTTAAAATTATTCCATGAATAAACGCAGCCAGCTGCAGCCGACGCCTACTCTGCATGTTTAGCCAACCAAGGGTTGATAATTTATGAGAAATACGGTCATACTTTCGTATTCCAAAAATTAATCTTAAACATGAATTCTGTACTCTTTGAATTCGTTTCGAGTCCTCCTGTGTAATGGAGGGGCCGTATATCTGTGAGCAATAGGTAAAATGAGATAACACTAATGCGTCGCAAATTAAAGATTTTACCTGGGTTGACAAAGAGTGTCTATGTGGGTAAATTAATTTTAAATTGATATAAGCTTTCTTAATATAATTCTTTATTTGCGTTTTATATCTAAAGGTATTATCCATGACTAGTCCGAGGTTTCTGGCTTCGTCGACGATGGGGATTTTATCATGATTGATATTGAAATTGGCAACAGATCGTAGTTCGGATATGCTTTTAGAATTACCAAACAAAAGAATATTTGATTTAGATGCATTTATTATGAGAGAATGAAGAGTAGAAATTTTGTGAATGTTTTTTAAATCGTTGTTAATTTGCAAAATGCATTCTTCATGATCTATGAGATCAAATGAATGGTACAATTGGGTGTCATCAGCGAACATATGAATTTTGCAGGTGCGTACGTGTTTATGGAAGCCAGAAGTATACAAGGTAAAGAGCTGCGGTCCAAGTATGGAGCCTTGAGGCACTCCAGTAGTCACGGGTCTAAACCGTGAACACGTTCCCGCAAGTTGCACACCCTGAAGCCTGTTGCGCAAATAATCCCTCAGGAGCTCAATGGCAGACGGACCGAAACCAACATAATTCAGCACAGCAAGGAGAACATCATGGTTAATGGTGTCGAAAGCTTTACTGTAGTCCAGTAGAGTCAACACTGTTACCTTACCATGCTCGCACGCCGTTAAAATATCATCAGAAATATGTGAGAGAGCAGTCGCACAACCGAATCCAGGGCGGAACCCCGACTGATTATCCGGGAGAATGTTGTACTGATCTAAAAATTTCTGAATCTGCAAGTGCATAGCTTTCTCAAGGATCTTGGAGCACACAGGTAACAGGCTAATCGGTCTAAGATCTGTTAATTGATCCACAATTGTTTTTTTTGGTATCGGTTTTATTATAGCCTTTTTCCACAATTCTGGAAATTTGCTTTCCACTATACAATAATTAATGATGTGGGTTAGGTACGGCAGAATAATGCTACAAGAGAGATTAATTATTTCGATATTTAGACCATCAAATCCTTGAGATTTGCTTTTTATTGTACTTATGATATTGGCTATTTCCGACATTTGAACACACCCAAACGCAAATTCATTAAGATCACTATCTAATTTATTACCTGCATAATAACTGAGCAGTTCAGTATTGTCAATTTGAAGTCTAGGAATGCTATCGATGAAATAATCATTGACCATTTCCGGGTTCTGTAAACGATGTGGTATAGTAGCATTATTGGGTTTGCTTACACCTAAAGTTTTTAGTTCTCGCCATAGTCGTTTGGAATCTTTACTGCTCGAGATATGTTCGAAGTAAGCGACTTTTTCATTTTTAATAGCTTGAGTTACTGCATTACGTATAGATTTGTAGTAATCCCAATGTGCAGAAAGACGTGTGCGCTTAAACCTCCGGTACGCTTTATTTTTTAAAGTAATCATTAGTTTGATTGTGTCTGTGATCCACGGCGTTCTTTTGTGAGTAATTTTAACTATTTTAATTGGAGCATGAAGATTTAAAACTTCTAAAATACCTTTGTTGAGAAATTCGACTTTTTGATCCGCGTCATTCAAAGCAAATATATTCTGCCATGACACCAAGCGTAGATCATTATGAAAATCGACAATATTGAAATTTTTCCAGCATCTGACGGTTTTGTATGTCACAGTACTTTTGGAAGGTATCATGATCTCACAAAAGACGGTATCATGATCAGAAAATCTAACATCAGAAACTCCAGAATTCACCACAAGACCATTATCAGAAGCCAGAATTATGTCCAATAAAGTTTGTGAGTTTAGGGCTACTCGTGTAGGAGAATCGATTATTTGAAACAAGCCTACAGAGTCGACCATTGCAGCAAAATAGTCGCTGTCTTTGTTTTTAACTAATAAATTTATATTGATGTCACCGAAGCAACACACAAAATCATGCATAGTAGACACCAGCGTGCAGGACCTCTCTAATTCGTCACAGAACAACTGACAGTTAGTTGTAGGTGGCTTATAAACAACCCCGATTGCTAAAGACATTTTATTTGACCTAAACGATACCCACACCTGCTCAATAATATTACTAGTTTCAATAATTGTATAATTGTATGCATTCCTCAAATATATAGCAACGCCGCCACCACGGCCCTGTCTGTCACGTCTTACAACAGAGTATCCTTCGATATTAATTGAGTCATCAGAGACGGCCTCAGTTAACCAAGTTTCGCTCATTGCAAAGCAGTCCAGATCCAAATCAAATATAAAATTTTGAATAGAGTTAAATTTAGGTAACAAAGATCTAACATTGGAGTGAGCTGCCTTGAATGATTTCCGCGACATCATTATTACATCTATGTACAATTCATACAAGCATAAGTAATTAAAACAAAACGTTTGTTAGAAATCAGATGAACTTCATCAACTTAACCAAAACATTACTACTAACTAGGCACAATCGCAACGAGCTATATTCCACCAGCCTATATTTAAAGTTTATTCAACTTACATTTTACCCTCCGAACAAAATTAGATAAAACTTCAAAAAAGTACACTTAGGCAAATCAATAACAAATATCAATATAAAGAAAGAAAAACAAACAACAAATGCCAATAAGATATCACGAATTAGCTCGAATATGCACAACAATAACACAACTTATTTATAATAACAATAAACAAAAATATGTCAGTGCAGCAACGAACAAATTTCTGCTATGGATTAAACACCTTAAATTAAATTAAATTATTAAATTATTAAATTATTAAATTATTAAATTATTAAATTATCAAATTAAAGACTCTAACAATTCAAAACAATCTCAAACCCAACCGTATCAAGACAAACCAAGTAAAAAAAAGTTCAATTTATCTCACCAAAAAAAAAGAAATGTTTATGTGTGCCGTGCTGCCGTGACAGAAGCTAGATCTCCATCACCATAAACCTGAATCCTTCTATTACCAATCTTGACGTTCACTACACCATTACGGGCGCTATTTGACGCACCGCTATTCTAGGAAACCGAAGTTTTACGCTCAATAGACTATCGAGACTCACCCTGTATTTAAAATTTTTCATTAAATTTTTTATATCCTTCAGACTTTCTTAAGTAAACACGTATTTGTGTTAACATTCCCTCTCAATGTTATTATTACGTTTTCTTTATTAAAAATATAGACTTTTTTTGTGAACGATTAATTTAACAATATAAATATTATACGTAACGTCAAATTTTTTATTTCACGAAAATATTGGTAAAAATGTTTTCCTTCATCCAAATTTTTTATTAGTGCATAAGAAAAACAATTCAAAATCCCGTTTAGCTTTCGGCATACTAATGAACTCGAAATACCCTTAAATTTTAGAAAATAATCCATATTTATTACAAGTTAGAAGTTTACGTACTCGGTATAAACAATTATAAAATAATGTTGTTTATATTAAATATCATCCTACCACTTATATCCACTCCCTTTATAAATATATCACTGGCTGTAACTTCAACCACGAAATTGTGATACTTGAAATATTTACATTTTACTTAGTGCCCTACTTAAATCTAACAAACACAAAGCCTTAGGACCGCAATATTAACAACTATGCGAGCTTCAATTGAATTATCTTACCACAACAAACCTTAGAACACATTAATTCCATACAATATTATTATTATCATCGTCACCATTATTAATATCATTCAAGTTTACAAACTTATGGCGATTGTCTCAACAAAATAATTTTCCTAGAGGCCTACGAAATATTAGTTTCTTATACAATCTTACCTAAAATTACTAATTATATTTGTATTTTAATAGAGGGTGACACAATAAAAAATTCAAAAACTCTCATCAAAAGAAAAAATATACACCGTCAAGCTGGCCTTACATGCCAACTTTTAAAAGCTAGCTTTTTTTTTCTAAGCCAATAGAAATCCTGCATTTCCAGCGGCAGAAGCTAGAAAGTTGGTTCAAGTTTAACTTCTAGCGTCTGCCGCTGGAAATGCAAGGTTTCTATTGGCTTAGAAAAAAAGCTAGCTTTTAGAAGTTGGCATGTAAGGCCAGCTTCATTCGACGAGGCCCAAGGCCGAGAAGTTTTTGACAAGCTGAAGGGCGACGCCGACGTCCAAGAAGCGTTTGGCAAACTGATGAGCGAAGCCCAAGGCCGAGAAGTGTTTAGTAAATTGACTGGCGAGGCTGAGAAGTGTTTAACAACATGACGGGCAAGGTCGAAGGTCGACAAGTGTTTGATAAACTGGCAGGCGCGGCCGAAGGATGAGAAGTGTTTCGTGAACTGACGGCGAAGTAAAAAGCCGAGAAGTGTTTTGAAAACTGACGAGCAAGCGCGAAGGTCGAGAAGTGTTTCACAAACTGACGGGCGAGGCCAAAGGCCGAGAAATGTTTGCTGAAATGACGGAAGTCAAAGGTCGAGAAGTGTTGGAAAACTGACGGCCAAGGCCGAAGGTCGAGAAATTTTTGGTTAATTGACCAGCGAGGCCGAGAAGTGTTTGGTTAATTGACCAGCGAGGCCGAAAAGTGTTTAATTAACTGACGGGCGAGGCCGAGAAATGTTTCCTAACTGACGGAGAAATCAAAGGTCGAGAAGTCCTTGGCAAACTGACGGTAAAGGCCGAAGGTCGAGAACTGTTTGTCAAACTCATGAGCGAAGCCCAAGGTCGAGAAGTGTTTGGTAAATTGACCAGCGAGGCCGAGAAGTGTTTAGAACATTACCTACTCGCAAGGCCGAAGGTCGAGAAGTGTTTGATTAACTGACGGGCGAGGCCGAAGGCCGAGAAGTGTTTGGTAAATTGACCAGCGAGGCCGATAAGTGCTTAATAACATGAGTCGCAAGGCCAAAGGTCAAGAAGTGTTTGATTACCTGATGGGCGAGGCCGAAAGCCGAGAAGTTTTTGGCAAACTGACGGGCAAGACCGAAGGTCGAAAAGCGTTTGCCGAACTGATGAGAGAAGACCAAAGCCGAGAAGTGTTTGGTAAATTCACCGGCCAGGCCGAGAAGTGTTTAACAAAATGACTAGCAAAGCCGAAGGTCGAGAAGTGTTTGATAAACTGACGGGCGAGGCCGAGAAGTATTTCGTGAATTGACGGGGAAGTTAACGGTCGAGAAGTGTTTGGCAAACTGACGGGCATGGCCGAAGGTCGTAAAGCGTTCGCCAAACCGATGAGCGAATCCCAAAGTCGAGAAGTGTTTGGTAAATGAATCGGCGAGGCCGAGAAATATTTAGCAACATGACTCGCAAGGCCGAAGGTCGAGAAGTGTTTGATTAACTGATGGGCGAGGCCGAAAGCCGAGAAGTTTTTGGCAAACTGACGGGCAAGACCGAAGGTCGAAAAAGCGTTTGCCGAACTGATGAGCGAAGACCAAGGCCGAGAAGTGTTTGGTAAATTGACCGCCTAGGCTGAGAAGTGTTTAACAAAATGACTAGCAAAGCCGAAGGTCGAGAAGTGTTTGATAAACTGACGGGCGAGGCCGAGAAGTATTTCTTGAATTGACGGCGAAGTTAACGGTCGAGAAGTGTTTGGCAAACTGACGGGCAAGGCCGAAGGTCGAAAAGCGTTTGCCAAACCGATGAGCGAATCCCAAAGTCGAGAAGTGTTTGGTAAATTAACCGGCGAGTCTGAGAAATATTTAGCAACATGACTCGCAAGGCCGAAGGTCGAGAAGTGTTTGACAAACTGACGGGTTAGGCCGAAGGCCGAAAAGTGTTTACCTACTAACTCATGTACGAGGCCCAAGGCCAAGTAGTGTTGTAACTCCGTTTATTTTAATTTATAGCTCTTAACACTTATTTAAAGGGGATGCTAATCGGGGATTCCCCTAATCGAAACGCTGGTCAAATGACTATAAACCGATATTTTCAAACGGAACACCCCGTATATATTTATGTATTTGGATTCCTGGTAAAATTTAGATACTAAATTTTCAAAAATATACAGGGTGTCCCAATGTAATTTTTTATGAAATTTAAAATAGAGCACTCACACTGTATTTTTTCTCATCTTAACATTGTATGTATATAATACCTATATCCGCCTATATCACTTGAGTTGAGGACTAATCTAACGCAACATCAAAGGGACAGGTGCAGAGAAATTTGGAAAATGTCTTTATACGTATTTTTCGAAATTGTATCTGGAAGTGTCTGCACGAGCGGCTTTAATGGTAACACATTGTCCATGACAAAACTCCGCTCCCTTCATCAAATTAAGCAATCAATCAACATGGATTTTAATAAAACTGTAGCTTCAACAGTCTGTGAGGACATTTAAAAAGAAGACATTATCTAAGACAAAACTACCGCCCCCCCTTTATCAAACTAAGCAATCAATCAACGGCAGCGGCCTTGTCGTAGCAATCACATTAGTACCTTCCATACCATTTATTCATATTGGAAGTTCTTATGTTTTACAAATTTCGAAAATATACAGAGTGTTACAAAAATCAGTAAGCTCAATAGCAAACAATATTATAAAACTTCACTAATTCGACCTCGCACAGCCACAGTTCTCTTTCACCAATCAGAATACATTATTAATTTGCAATACAAATCAAAAGTTCCACATTAAATTTAATGCCGACATTAACTAATTGCGAGCTTTTTTAGTACCAGCTGTAAGTAATTTAAAAAACGTGCTTATTGTTAAATATCACCAACGATGTATCGTAAGAGAAATAATATAAACGTTAAGAACGACCACCCCATATGTAATTTTAACTCGCTGGAAATTTAATAATTAATAACTCCTTGGAGTCCACCAAGATATAATTTATATTTTAATTAAGCTAAATTTAAGTGAATTAAAAGTTGTTTATGTTTAAAAATAATTACGTCTAGCCACATATAATTTAATTTTCAAAACATTACGACCACAAAGTCCAAATTTTTTGAATTTAAATTTTAGGGTGGAAATTAGCTTATTTTAACATCAGAAGGTAACCTAGAGAGAATGTAATTTAAGCAACAAAGGGTATATGTTTGTATGTGAGTGTGTGTGTTTTAACAAAACCGTGAAGCCACAATTGCCTGATTTCGAGACAAAACTGCAAAAGTAAAGAGAACTTCATAGTATTTTAGGTGACATTTTAGTGACTATAAAACTTTGAAAGCTTTCCTAGTACAACACATAAGTATGTACTTGAGTGTAATTATGTAGTTAAGTAGTACCCAGAATAAATTGTAACTAACTTTATAATAAAAGACGTTTTGTAAACCATTTAGACTTAAATGAAACAATCGTTTTCGCGTTAAAAGATTTTTTTTAAATTTCCTTTTATTGCCACCACCACGAGAAAATTGACAAAAAGGACTAAAAACAAATCGAGTCGCATAAAGATCGCAATCAAATCACTTTCTCTTCAAATAAACCAATTAAGTTAATGAAATAATATACATGGTAATTAGTGAGTTGGAAAATGCTTTTAAAGTGGTATTTTGTCATTTCCTTATTACCCCGCAAGTAAATATGGCAATTTCCCGAGCGTGGTGGCTGAAATCACAAACCGTCTTCCCCCGAGGGAGGCAAGAAGCAATTTAAGACCATCACTTGAAAAACTTTACCATCATAAAAAATATAAATATAAAAAAATTTTACGTCCTCGTCTAAAAGAACTTTTGTCTTGAGAAAGGAAAAAAGACCTACTATAGTATACAAGTTATATAATTTTTTGAGGTAACAGCTGCAGGCTACATTTAATTAAATTTGACATTGTTACAACAAAAATTTTCTTGTTTAATAAATCAATATTTTATACTTTTAAAATTTTTGGAGAAAAAGACTACTATTTTGTAATAACGATTGTGACAAACAAATTATCTCAAAACACGAAAGCATTTCCTGCAACAAACAAACTATTTCGTTTTGCTAAAAATGATTAAACGTATAAACATTCTTTTACATAATTTATCAGTTGGTGGTTTAAGCCACAATTTTGAAACCGAAGAGATATTTTCCTTATTTTTAAATTTTTATTGCGGAAATTTAAGTTTATTGCCCTATTTTATTTCACCGATACGGAAAACTTAATATTAAATCTAAAACCGTATTAGAATTTACAAGAAAATATCTGACAAACACCATGTAATAAGTTTCATCTGCTTCTAAACATGAATTTAATTTAGCAAACTTTACGAAAATACGAACTAATGTGAAAAGTTAAAAGCCACATTTTGAATATGAGTTTGTGTTGCAGATGCATCAATGTTAACTTTTGACTCAAAACAAACACCATTAAAAAAACGCAAACATATTACTCAGTTTCTTTGATGGTTTTCACAAAAAAAATGTTTTTCTAACCCTGCAGGAAATTCATGAAACGTTTGCTCGCGACTGCTATTAATTAAAACATAACCGTGATGTTTCATTTAAAACCCCGAGTCCTATAAAGCTTGGATTAACTTAGTTCGACAACTAACCTCCAAATGGAACTGTTTATTTAATAGTAATCAATACTGTTTTGTCAAAGACAGTTGTGAGCAGGTTAAATTAATTGTAATTCGACAGTAAAGTGTTATAGTAAAGGCGGTAACAGTCGGAAGAACAAATACAAAGATCCATTTTAAGGTTAGTTGTCGAATTAAGCTAATACAGAGCTTTATAGGACTATAGGAACTAAGGCCGTTTTTTTAACAAAAAACAGTAAAAATTCTCTTTTTAACCCCGGTGTAGGATTATTCAAACTGTTGAAAGACAATAAAGGTGAGCAACCTTTGATGCTGGAAACTAGGCTATGTTTTGGTTTCCCAAGCTTTGTTTTTCTTAGATCTTAAGTTTTGGTAATTTTAAAGCAAAGATGAGGCAAAGAAAAATTCACTTCTCTCCTCACTCACTCCTTTTTGAAGATCTCAGCTGCACCTTACAGCTCTCGGCTTTTCTCTTTTTCTGGCTGTCCCTTCCACAAGACATACAGTCAGCCTCACAATTATTGGCCACCACTATATGGTAGGGTGGTTATTAGCCAACAACGACAAAAAGACAGAAGGGGAGGTTGTTGATTTACTACTTGTTGGCAAAATAAATTTACCCCTCAATTTAAGTAGGGGGTGTTATGATGGTTGCATCCACAATTCTTGCTAGACGTATAGCCAGGGTGGCCATTAATTGTGATGCTGACTCTACATCGTTAGATACGTCTTTAAACTGTGTTTCCAAAAAAAGTGCATCTCTGGATTGTGTGCATGAACTAAGAAATTTTAGTGTTAAGCTTGGGTTTCCTAGGAAAGCGGTGCCGTCTAATAGCGGCCGTAATATGACGGCCAATGACGTCACAAAATACGTTTCCATATATTTAAATGTACATGGTTTCCTAGATAGCGGTGCTATCTCACCGCTTTTAGGGATATTTTCGACTTCACCGCTACGTGACGTCACCACCGTCATATTACGGACGCTATTTGAAGGTACCGCTATCCTAGGAAACCAAAGCTTAAGACAAGCTTTATACCACCTAAAGAAAAATAATTAATGTAAAGTAGTCCCGACGAAAGAAAACCCTACCACGTGACTGACATTGAAGTTGCGCAGTAGTTTCGTACTGTACACTGGGATCTGCAAGCCACGCCTTGCGCTGATTTGGTCACGTGATGGGTGATGGGTTTTTCTTTCGTTGAGACTACTCGAAGACAAACTATTTTAAATACGGATCATTTTACAATGTGTGGTCGTACATTCACTTATAAATTTATATTCATATGGTGCCAAATAAAACCACTAGTAGTAGACCCAGAAGAAAGTATTTGTAAGGAAGTTGGAGAAAATAGCTCACGGCCAGTGACTCAAACCGCGACACAATTTTAATAACACAAGCTTCACCACAAGAGGTGCAATCGTTTTGATTTAATAGTAGCGAGAAATAAATCAAACCATTAAGAAATACAACTTTTAAAAGACGAATTTTACTAGTGACGTAATGCTTCGCATTGGTAGCTGACTCGTCAGCCATCTTATTGCTAATGTCAACATTGACATTTGCTTAAGACCAAACGGACCAAACAGTTCACTGTTTGATTACTATGTTTGTATGTTTATTACACTAAACGTCACTTTTGACATAAGCCTCAAGATGGCTGACGAGTCAGCTGCCTTTTACATAGTAGCTATAGCATAATGTGTGACGTCACTGACATCAAATTAATGGACCAGTGTGAAATTGGGTTTGAGATGAGTCTTGATTGAAGCTACGGTTGCAGCACAAGTTTACTTTCTCCCCAATCCAGGTTTGGAAACACCGAGGACTTCAAGATTAAATCTTGAAAGGAAAACATTTATCAGAAAAGGCAGTGGGGTAACTACACCACCGTCAGTCCCCGAAGTGAAAGGATAGAGATAACCCAGCCTATCTCCTACTACAATATTTTAAAGGAGCTTATGAATAAAATAATTGATGGGGGATGGGGAGAATTCGTAGATAAGCCACTGAGAGAAAAGGTCGATATTTCTACAGTGAGCTGAATACGGCTGTAGATAGATACGGTAGGTGTAAAGTGTAAGTGTCTCGTGCTAAGGAAAATATCTGGCAAATAGGTCATTAGGCCTGCTGTGGGATGAATATCAGAAAATCAAGTCACGACAATTATTACCAAATGGCTTAAAGTCTTGTTAAGAGGCGTATCGATCTCCATATATCTCATAGTATTAGCAGGCCTTTTAGTAGGCTTTGTAGATCTTTTTTTATGGAATTTTAAGGTTAACACATTCTAAAGTATGGATGCTGTAGTAAAATTAAAAATAAAATGTCGAGTTTAGTATCGTTTGATACTAAACCTCTTAAACCAAACCTTTGACCTCTTAAAAATTTTGCCCGAAAATTTGACTCAATTAGGTGAAGATAGCGCTGTTAAAAACATAGGAAAAACCGAAATTACCCAACCAGCTTGTAAAAATCTAAGATGGCAATAGGAAGAAGGTTACTTACAGCGTGGGAAAATTTGAGGACTAAATTCCAAGGAGCACACAACAATTAGTTTTATGCAACTTTGTGAATCTTAAGTCAATGATGTAACTAAACAGGAGAGGTCATTTTTAGCCTAGAACAATGTAACAAATGAAAATAATATTTTTATCCTTTTCCTTAAAAAAATACAATAATTAAAAAGTAATCAAATTCCCATTAACCTCATAAAAAATTAAACATTTCAGGGCTTTTGTTTTGATGTTGTGCCTGTGAACCGATAAAAAAAACTAATCTAGTGCCATTTTTTTAAATTTAAAATTACCGTATAACAATGCATTTTATTCTGTTATTTTAATAAAAAAAATCCTCTGAAAGCAGTGCCTTTTTTATAGAAATGTGGTATAAAGCAATTGGTTTATACGAAAAACCATAAAATTCAAACCCCCGCCATTTCACGGTTTCATATAAACGCAATGTCATCCCTTATTTTTTGACACAACTGTGGGTTTTGATATCGATTCAACTATTGTAGACTCACCTTTTACCCTTAATAAAAGTAGAAAAAGGAATCTTCGATTAGATTGCACCCACAAATCCTTTAAAGAAAAAGGGTGAAAAAAAAAACTAAAATATATCCAAGAAATTAGAGAAACGTCCAACTTTTCCAAACGATCAATTCGATCTTCTTCAATTAAAGTCAAACACGCGGTTAAACTTTGTAAAATAATTGATTAATCGAAAATTGTTTTTGTGAGCAACTACTTTAAATCATAAAGAAAATTTATTAATTTAAACTTTTTTAAGGTAATCCCAGAGCAAAAATGACTCTTAATAATACTCGTTACATTTGTTGAAATACAAAGACGGTTTAAAGTATATGCAGAAATATTCATGAATATTACAATAGGTTTCCTTTTATTATCATGTTTTAATTAAAATAACAATTTGTTTTCTAACTGGAAAATTAATTAAAAATATAAGTCACGAAGAAAATAAGTATTAACATCACTAAGTATAATTTTTCAATATTTCATACAATTAGAGAAAACTTACTTACTAGTACAGGGTCTATCGGTTTCAACCTGGAAAAACGACATATGTGGCTGTAAATTTACAATTAGCTAGCTTTAAGAGTCTACATAAAGACACAAAAAAGTTTACCACTCCTAGGGGTGTGCAACATGAAGTAAATGTGCCCTCAACATTCAAAGAATACTAGCTCGAAAAGAAATGAGAATTTCGAAATTCTGATAAAGCTATTTAATAGAGCATGTAATTCTGAACAATTTATGAATCTATAAAATTTTTTGTACCAATAGTACTTTTCCAGAAAAACGCGATGAAACACAAATAGGGATAAACCGTTGGAAATCTGAAAATTGAAAATTTTACAGCGTAGTGACTCACAAAAATGTTTGCCATTTTGTAAGGAATTGTCAGATCATTATTTCGAGTAAATTTTTGGAAAGAAGATGGTTTTAGCTTTAAATTGATGGGGTTATTTTTTAATTTATTTATTTTCATCATCCCTGAAATTGTACTAGAAGTTTTCTTTTTCATTTTTCTGACGACTCTTTACATATTAATGTACCATAAGCTACAGAGAGTTCAAATTTAAAAAATATTCTGGATATATGTTCTATAATATATTTGTAATGACATCATGCTACTAATTATGTTAAAACAATTTTCAGTTTTAAAAAAACACCCCTTAAATATTTCAACTTTTTTGAATTTTATTTTTTTCTAGAAATTAAATTTTTAAGAGGCTAGCGTAAGATGGAAAAATGTAATTTCCAAAACAATAAATATACGGTTTTGTAGGTAATTCAACGTGCTTTCAAATGATGTATTCAAAAATGTACTCTGCTTCATGTAATTTCTATGAAATTAAGATGAAGTGCGCGCGTCTTAAAAAGGGCACTTTTATCGTAATATTGACGGCATTTTTTACATAAACGTTATATCTTAAAAACGTTTACGGATAATGAAAGAGGATATTTCAACGTTTTAGTTCATCATATTAAATATTGATTTCTGACTACCTGTTCCGAAAAAAGAACCCCGAAAAAACTGTTTTTTTCGATGATCCTAAACAAAAGGCAAAAACAAGCTACATTTCGTAAAACAACATATGTGGCTGAAAATTTAAAATAAGCTTGTATTGAAAGCCTAGAAAAAGAGGCAAAAAAGATTAACACTCTCAGAGGTGTGCAACATCAAGTGGATGTGCCTTCAACTGTTAAAAGAGTAACTGGAAGTGTAATAGAAAAATCGAAATTTTGTTATAGTCAATTTATAGAGAATTAAATTCTAAACAATTTATATATCTATGAAATTTTCTGTACTTGCAATAGTTTTTCCGTAAAGGCGTCAAAAGAACCATTTATATAGCCTTAACATTACTCTAGGCCACAGACTGGAAAAACAACATATGTGGCTGAAAATTTGAAATAAGGTAGTATTAAAAGTCTAGAAAAAGAGGCAAAAAAGTTTACCACTCTCAGGGGTGTGCAACATCGAATAAATGTGTCCTCAACTGTTAAAAGAGTAACTGGAAGTGTAATAGAAAAATCGAAATTTTGTTTGGGCCAATTTATAGAGAATTAAATTCTAAACAATTTATATATCTATGAAATTTTCTGTACTTGCAATAGTTGTACCATAAGCAACATGAAAGGAACATTTAGATAGCCTCTACATCAATTTATATAAAAAAAATTAAATAAATTAGTTTAAAATTTCAATTACATCTCTTTTTTTATCTTTTTTATTCCTCCTTATTTACAGTAACCGCTAAATCGAAAAATAATGTTAAAAAAACAGAATGTTATTATTTTGGCAGCTGATTTAACAGTTTGTAGTTGTTGAACTACAATTTTGACATCATATTCGTAATCAGCGACCCCAAAAATATAAAGTACCATGTCCTTATCAAAAACTAATTGGGTTTAAAAAAACGCCCCCTAAAAACATTATATGGGTGGGATCTACCCATGTTGCACACCCTTGACGATGGTAAACTTTTTAGCGTCTTGTAGTACATATCAAATAATGCCCAAATCCAAATTTTCAGCCACATATGTTTTATTTCCAGGTCGATGCCGATATTCGCTTTTGGGATCTGTACTATACCCTTATTCAATATTTATTTAAAACTGTTTTTAAATAATTTACATAAAATAAACAATTTTGTGAGTTTAAAACTCGCATTGAATAAAAATATTTATTGAATTTAAATATTTACGAATGGATGTTCAAAAATTGCTTTGGAAAATTACCCTCCTATTGCAACTTTTAAAAATTGAAATGTCAAATTGGAAAGTCATTCAAACACATCAATGACTTAGAAAAGCTTTATACTTTGGCGTGTACGTATACTCCAAACAGCGCAAACAGCGAAACTATACAGCTTTTTCCTCAACTAAAATACTTTTAAAGTTAATCTGATTTTATAGTAACAAGATAATGAATTTTAACTAGGTTATGTTAGGGTCAGACGTATTTGAGTTTAGACAAGAAGTTTTAAGCCGTTGGAGCTTTAGATGCGACTTTGGAAGGTTTCCTACCGGGGTATTTATCAAATAACCCTTCCCTTCCTCAAGTTTGACAAACTTTTCCCTTGCGTTATACGATCAGTCAATAAATATTGAGGAATCTAACCTTTGCTTGCTAAAATATCTAATAACTTTACCATTTAAACCACTAAATACGAAAAATGCTCTTGAATATAAAGGAATTTAAATTTTAAAGTGTTCGTAACTCAAATTCTAAAGAAATTCCAAAATCGTTTGTGCGTGGCGAAAGTTCCAATTTAACTGAGATGGAACATTCTCGCTATAATAAAAAACGCCTAACAAAAAGATGTGTGGACATTCGAGTATTTGAATTTCCCTTTAATTACAAAATCGATATATAATTTATTCTTTATTGAATTAGGGAAGAATTATTCTTTTAAAGCTGCTTCGTTTAATATTATTAAAAATCGGTTAACTCAAATACAATAAAATTCAAAAATTAAAAAACAATAATAAATCAACGAGAGGTTCACTAATCTATATTCTATACTAGAGCTAGTCCCAGCTGCTTGTTTAGGGAAAAACTACAATTCAAACATTTTAGTTCACAAAAGTTGTAGACAACTAAATAAAAATAAATTTTCAACTGTAATATCACAAGACCTCATTTTTCAATCGATAAAAAATTGACATTTGCATGAAAGTGTCAAAATGCATGTACATTTATTGAGACCTTTTTGAGCATTATTAATCTGAAAAAAGCTCGAGCGCGCAGCGCGAGGGCTTTTTTCTTGCATTAATAATGCTCAAAAAGGTCGAAATAAATTACCTTAGGCATTTTGGCACTTGAGTGCAAATGTCAATTTTTTGTAGATTGAAAAATGAAGTCGAATTATATTCGATAAGACAACTTTTTTTTAAAAAGGTAACGTGATTATGTACAAAAAAAAAATTGTCAATGATAAATATCATTTGTGCTTATTTCTTTAAATGATCAAGCAATCGTCATATTTGACCAAACTCGACCTAAAACTCGCATTTACAAACTAGAGGTGGGATTACGAATTTTCCCTAATGAAGTTGCATATAATTCAATTATAATCACTTTTGAATAATAAACGTTTTTTGAATTTCCATGAATAATCAAGTTATGAGGATTTTCACTAAACTCGATCAAATTCGACCTGACACTAATTATCTCTTCCATTTACAACTGTGCAGTAAATAGAGTTGGGATTGAAAAATTTCCCCTACAAAACTTGCAGGTAATTCAATAATAAACATTTTAGATTAATAAATGTTTTTTGAATTGTCACGAATGATCAAGTTATGAGGATTATCACTAAACTCGATTAAACTCGACCTGACACTAATTATCTCTTCCATTTACACCTAATGTACTAATTATTATCTTTTCCAGCATTTATTACTGTCCGAAAAATAGAGATGGGATTGAAAAATTTTCCCTACAAAAGTTTCAGATAATTCAATTCCAAACATTTTTGATTAATAAATGCTTTTTGAACTTCCATAAATAATTAGGTTATGAGGATTTTCACTAAACTCCACCAGACACTAATAATCCCTTCTATTTATTACTGTGCGAAAAATAGAGATGGGATTGAAAATTTTCCCTACAAAAGTTTCAGATAATTCAATTCCAAACATTTTTGATTAATAAATGTTTTTTGAATTTCCATAAATAATTAGGTTATGAGGATTTTCACTAAACTCCACCAGACACTAATAATCCCTTCTATTTATTACTGTGCAAAAAATAGAGATGGGATTGAAAATTTTCCCTACAAAAGTTTCAGATAATTCAATACCAAACATTTTTGATTAATAAATGTTTTTTGAATTTCCATAAATAATTAGGTTATGAGGATTTTCACTAAACTCCACCAGACACTAATAATCTCTTCTATTTATTACTGTGCAAAAAATAGAGATGGGATTGAAAATTTTCCCTACAAAAGTTTGAGATTATTCAATTCTAAACATTTTTTACTAATAAATATTTTTTGAATTTCTATGAATGTGACCAAACTCGACCTAATGTACTAATTATCTTTTCTATTTATTACTGTGCGAAAAAAAGAGATGGGATTGAAAAATTTTTCCTACAAAAGTTTCAGATAATTCAATTCCAAACATTATTGATTAATAAATGTTTTTTGAATTTCCATAAATAATTAGGTTATGAGGATTTTCACTAAACTCCACCAGGCACTAATAACCCCTTCTATTTATTACTGTGCGAAAAATAGAGATGGGATTGAAAAATTTCCCTACAAAAGTTTCAGATAATTCAATTCCAAACATTTTTGATTAATAAATGTTTTTTGAATTTCCATAAATAATTAGGTTATGAGGATTTTCACTAAACTCCACCAGACACTAATAATCCCTTCTATTTATTACTGTGCGAATAATAGAGATGGGATTGAAAAATTTCCCTACAAAAGTTTCAGATAATTCAATTCCAAACATTTTTGATTAATAAATATTTTTTGAATTTCTATGAATGCGACCAAACTCGACCTAATGTACTAATTATCTTTTCCGTTTATTACTGTGTGAAAAATAGAGATGGGATTGAAAAATTTTCCCTACAAAAGTTTCAAATAATTCAATTCCAAACATTTTTGATTAATAAATGTTTTTTGAATTTCCATAAATAATTAGGTTATGAGGATTTTCACTAAACTCCACCAGACACTAATAATCCTCTCTATTTATTACTGTGCGAAAAACAGAGATGGGATTGAAAAATTTCCCTACAAAAGTTTCAGATAATTCAATTCCAAACATTTTTTACTAATACATATTTTTTGAATTTCTATGAATGCGACCAAACTCGACCTAATGTACTAATTATCTTTTCCATTTATTACTGTGCAAAAAATAGAGATGGAATTGAAAAATTTTCCCTACAAAAGTTTCAGATAATTCAATTCCAAACATTTTTGATTAATAAATGTTTTTTCAATTTCCATAAATAATTAGGTTATGAGGATTTTCACTAAACTCCACCAGACACTAATAATCCCTTCTATTTATTACTGTGCGAATAATAGAGATGGGATTGAAAAATGTCCCTACAAAAGTTTCAGATAATTCAATTCCAAACATTTTTTTCTAATAAATATTTTTTGAATTTCCATGAATGCGACCAAACTCGACCTAATGTACTAATTATCTTTTCCATTTATTACTGTGCGAAAAATAGAGATGGGATTGAAAAATTTCCCTACAAAAGTTTCAGATAATTCAATTCCAAACATTTTTTACTAATAAATATTTTTTCAATATCTATGAATGCGACCAAACTCGACCTAATGTACTAATTATCTTTTCCATTTATTACTGTGCGAAAAATAGAGATGGGATTGAAAAGTTTTCCTTGCAAAAGTTTCAGATAATTCAATTCCAAACATTTTTTACTAATAAATATTTTTTCAATTTCTATGAATGCGACCAAACTCGACCTAATGTACTAATTATCTTTTCTATTTATTACTGTGCGAAAAATAGAGATGGGATTGGAAAATTTTCCCTACAAAAGTTGCAGATAATTCAATTACAAGCATTTTTGACTAATAAATATTTTTTGAATTTCTATGAATAATTAAGTTATAAAGATTTTCAATGAACGCGACCAAACTCGACCTAATGTACCTACTAATTATCTTTTCCATTTATTACTGGGCGAAAAATAGTGATGGAATCGATAAATTTTTCCCACAAAAGTTGCAGATAATTCGATTGTAAACATTTTATTTATAAGTATCTTTTTTCCATTAATACCGTGTACTTAACGTTCAAGTTATAGCAGCTCTCATTTTCTATTACAAAAAAATTAATCCTCTGAAACCAATTATTTATTTCCAAAAGAAGAATTCAGTGTTTTCCACAATTTTCTCTAAACAATGAGATGGGATTTTTAAATTGTAATGCATCAGGAAGATATAACTAATTACATTCGTGTTCTTTTTAGCAAAAAAGTAATTACGCTACAGTAAATTTCTTTCTGCTTTTAAATGTGTTTGTACCTTGAAATTAAAGTAAATAAATTACTTTTATTTCATCCTGTAAGGCCCTACTTACAACACAACAAACACCTCAATAGGTAAAAGAATTATTGAAGGAAAAAGATATTTTCTTTTAAAATGTTGAATCTTAAGGGCGTTAAAGGAAAAAATTGCATTTTGAAATTTATATTACAACGATATTGAATTTCAAAATTGCAACGTTTACAGTTCATCGATTGTCAATAAATGTTAGTGGTAAGAAACACCTTCTTCGACAACAATATACCACACAATAGTTTTCAATTTAATAATAGAACACGAAATATCTTTGATCTAAGATGAATCGACAGTGAAACGCGTTAAGTTTTTTTTAAAACTCACACCACAAAGTTTTACTTTCAAAACTATTAAAGAAGATGTACGCTAGTTGATGGAACGTTGGAAGTAAATTTTTGAAAAGGGATGGTAAATGAGGGCGATTAAAGCTTAAAACAATTTAGGTTTAAATGGGTTTTTGTTCATAGTTCTATTGAGGGTGATTTGGGCATGTTGATGTAATTGATTAAGTTTCCTTACACATTAGGTGTGCAATGTCAGCATGAATTGTGATAAAATAAGCCAAAAGTGTTCGAGTTAGATTGATTCGCCCTGGGTTTGTTTTTGTTTTCAAAAAGTAGAGAAAAACGTTAAACGTTGTGCATAATTGAAATGCAAACGTTGTAATTTTATGGTATTTACAATTCGGTTATCGTTATAGATTTTAATCAGATTTGTTGCTATACCACAAACTAAAATGAGGGCGGATAAACGACATATAAAACAGTACGCATTGTTCCGTTTTAAACCATTGCAAAGCCTGCTAACAATATACAGGTTCCGGATGATGTTATGGATATACATTAACCCGATAAATCTTGCCAAGATGCGGGAGCAATCGCAGATTCTAGTAATGCTCTACGATAAATCGATTTTGTTGTAACTTTTTACTCAAAAACGTACATTTACTTCTTCAAAGACGAATGGTTTATGTCACAAATATTCAAAAGCTTCAGTCAAACTTTGAAAGCTTTGAATAATGAGGAAATTTAAATTCAATTTTTAAATTTCATCAAATTTCGAATTTTATAACATATAAATGTCAATCAAGTTATTTAGATTTTCAAATAAACTAAATCGAAAAACGCTTACCTTTAAAGGACGAGTTATAGTTACAGTTTCAATTGTAGTCGTCGGAGCCATTATGATCTAAAACAAAAATTTAAAAAATAAGTTATACGAGTTAATAGAATAAAGCCATTACTACATATAAAGTTAGTTTAAAAGCACATATATGTATAAGTTAAAACGTATAAAATGTAAAATTGTGTGAAGGAAGTACTTTGCATCACACAAAAGACTTGACAATAAGATAAAAAGGAAATGATCAAAAAGCTCTACAAATAAAATACGCAAAGGCGTTTTGTTGCAAATGGTTTCTTTTAACAATTTTAGATAACTCGAGGACGACAAACATAAAAAGCATCCGAAATGTTCCAAATTTTACCAACCTTCTTTATTTCTTTAGTTCTGATTAGAGAAAATTTTTTTAGAGTTTGTGAGTATTAGAAAAGGAAATAATATTAAAAAATCGGGACTATTGAATTTACGGATTGAAAATGATTTAAAAAATATAATATACGAACGATTGTTACATTACTAATAATTTAAATCCGTCTTCTCTAGGGAAATATTGCAGAATCGCTGACAATCAACCCTCATCAAACGACAGCATCACAGAGAGCTTTTACTCAAAAACTTAGCACTTAGATATAAACGCAGGACAATAACTTGAATATATTTTTGTAACTACTTCCTAAATAAATGATTACGACACCCTAATCCCAAAAACTATAATGTATAAGTTGCATAAGTCTCAACACGTGTTCTGTAGTTCTGTCAGCATTATAAACATTTTCTATTGAAACTATTTTATTCACATTTTGAATAGTAAATGTCGAATGTATCGCCCCTATTTTGGCCCCTTTACATTTTTTATATCAAAGGAAGGATAATTATGTATAGCTCTGCAGCCTCCTCACGTCTAAGGCCGTCTACACCAATATGTAGTAATTTTACTCAACTTGACCGACTTTAGTCTACTTTTTGATCTTGATGATCGTTTGACAAATTTTTTTTTAAGTATTTGATAGTGTTGATAAGCCCTCCCTGACCCCTAATCGCCATTATTATGATCTTGATGATTGGTAAACAAAAATAGTTATGTAAGTTGTTTGTATTGGCAAGCCCTCCCGGGTCCCTGCTCGGGCGCCACATTATGATCTTAATGATCGTTTGAGAAAATTTCTTATGTAAGTTGGCTGTATTAGTAAACCCTTCCTGGTCACTGCCCGGGTGTAGGGGTCGTCGTTTGACAAAAATAGTTATGTAAGTTGTTAGTATTGTGAAGCCATCCTTGGTTCCCTGCTCGGGCGCCACATTATGATGTTAATGATTGTTAGACAAAATTGTTACGTAAGTTGTTTGTATTGGCAAGCCCTCCCTGGTCCCAGCTTGAGCGCTATATTATGATCTTAATGATTGTTTGACAATTTTTTTTCTCAAAATTGGTTGTGTCAGTAAGCTCTCCCTAATCGCTGCTCGAGCGCCATATTACGATCTTGATGATCGTTAGACAAAATTGTTACGTAAGTGGTTTGTATTGGCAAGACCTCCCTGGTCCCTGCTCGGGCGCCACATTACGATCTTAAAGATCGTTAGAGAAAATTGCTTATGTAAGTTGGCTGTATTAGTAAATCCTTCCTGGTCACTGCCCGGGTGCAATATTATGATCTTGATGATCGTTTGACAAAAATAGTTATGTAAAGTGTTTGTATTGGCAAGCCCTCCCTGGTCCCAGCTTGAGCGGAATATTATGATCTTAATGATTGTTTGACAATTTTTTTTTTTTAAATTGGTTGTGTCAGTAAGCTCTCCCTAATCGCTGCTCGAGCGCCATATTACAATCTTGATGGTCGCTAGACAAAACTTGTTATGTAAGTTGTTTGTGTAAGCCCTTGGTGGTCCCTGTTCGGGCGGCACATTATGATCTTGATGATCGTATGACAAAATTTCTTATGTAAGTTGGCCGTATTAGTAAACCCTCCACGACCCATGATCGTTTGACAATTTTTTTATCCAAGTTAGTTGTGTTGGTCACTGCTGGAGCGTCGTAATGATCTTGATAATTGTTTGAAAAAGTTTGTTATGTAAAATGGTTGTATTGGCAAGCCCACTGCTCGGGCGCAAGATTATCGCTTTGATAATCATTTTACAAGTTTTTTTTATAAAAGTTAGTTGTGTTGGAAAGCCCTCCGTAAGTCGAGCGCCACATTACGATCTTGATAATCGTTAGACAAAAGTTTGTTATGTAAGCTGGTTGTATTGGTAAGCCCTTCGTAATCGTTGCTCGGGCGCCATATGATGATCTTGATGATCGTTAGACAAAATTTATTATGTAAGTTGGTTATATTGATAAGCCCACTGCTCGGGCGCCAGATTATAATGTTGATGATCGTTCGACAATTTGTTTTATGAAAGTTGGTTGTGTTGGTAAGCACTCTCTCATTTCTGCACGGGCGCCATATTACGATCTTGATAATGGTTTGACAAAGTTTGTTATGTAAGCTGGTTGTATTGGTAAGCCCTTTATGGTCGCTGCTCGGGCGCCATATTATATGATCATTTGACAAACTTTTTTGTGTAAGCTGGTTGGTAAGGCCTTGCTGCCTCTGCTCGAATGCTAATTATACGCAAATATGCGCTATAGGTTCGCCCAAAAAATGGGATAAGGTCAATTAAGAAGAATATAAAAAATTTATTTGTATCATAATCCCTTAGCTTAGGCTAGGAAAAAGTAATTTAAGTTAGGTCAAAGACCAAATGAAAATGAGTCAATGAAGATAAAAAGTTTGATTTTTAGAAAAAATGACATTTTGAAGCAGAAAATATTTGATTCCTACTGTAGGGCCTGCCAAGCCCGGTTTATTTAAATTCGTATATTCGAGAGTTTATGACTTCTAGGGTTAAAAACCGATTGATCGTGATTCATAAAGTTGAGAATATTTTCTTTGACATAAACGGTTTAACGAACCATCACAATAATTACGCTAATTGTCTATAATTAACTTGCTACTACTACTAGTAAACAGTAAACGTTAACAAAACATATGATTATTTATTTCGCTCGGTTTGCTGCATTTTCGGCAAGGTTTCAAAATTGTTTCTATTTTCCCACGTTAAAAACTAGCTCTATACAATGTATTTTTTATTAATTTCACCAACACAAAACTACCGGAGTTACACATTAAAAATCTCCTCAGTCGAACAATACGCTCGGTTTTAATAATTTATTATTTTACAGGTACGGACATATTTTTCATAACGCATAACCTCAAACAATAAGATCATTTATTATTACAAAATTACAATCATTAATCTCTTCTCATACGTACATTTTTTTTCATTTTAAGGCTTTAACAAGATTATTTTATTTTTATTTTAACCTACATAAACAACAGAAGGACTAAAACAATGGCATATCAAAACCAGCGTCTCTCTGAATGTGTAGCAAGCAAAAATAAAATCTTCAAAGACAATTTGTACAAAATGTGTGGCCTAAATAAATTCTTCTTATTTTTTCGAAAATATTGAAATACTTTACACTTTTTCACGTTTTATATTTCTTCTTCAAATAGATTTATCTTATCCTTATTAAAATTCAACATAGCCAGCGTTATACTTTGTAAATTAGCTTCTTGAAAAGTCTTAAGCTATGCGCTATCATTTATTAAGAACAATTCTCAACAAACTACACATAATGAAATTAAAATAGTTTGTTTAAATTAAATTTATGAAGGAAAGGTATTATAAAAGCCAATTCTTAACAAGCATTTTCTCGAGGAAAAATTATTTTATTTTCTCTTGGGAATACAGTACATAATGCAATTACTTTCAACACAGAGAAGAAAAAAAACTTCAAACTTTTATTTATTTGAATGCACTTCTCTCTATATACGTTAACTACTCTTAAAATAACGAGCACACTATATAAAAAAAAAAGTTTAAAACAATCAATAGAGTTAAAACAAAAATTTATTTTACGTGGATGAGTTAATAAAATTTCCATTCGAATGAGTTGATCGTGGTGTAATATTGATTATCAATTTGAAAAGTTCAAAGAGATGTGTTATGCATTTTAACTCACCGACACGTTAATTTAAGTTTCGTTTCATGTCGATGATATTGTTTTAGTTAACCGTGACGCAAAATTACCACTATATCGCAGTACTAAAACATGTATAGGGCGTTTCAATGTCTGCTTCGAATTTAAGGGTAAATTAAAGAACAAACTATAAGATATAAGTCGTGGGTGAACTAAAATTTCGATGTAATTTTGGGGTACCAATTTTCGTTTATACCACAGTATAAAGACGGTCGAGGGGTTATCCACTCTCTGCAGTCAATGTACAAAAATTGAGCTGTCAACACTAGTTATATGCAGTCAATGGCAGCCATAGTATCTGCATATGTAGTCAACTGCAGTCAGTGTACAAATTCAGAACAGCAGTTAACCCCTCGAGGATGGTTAAAAACCATGATTGTCGTCTACAGAGCAAATCTGAAAGAAGTAGAAAAACGCTTGCTGAGGAAGGGTAGAAATACGTCTGCTATAGGCTCCTAACCAGTAGGATATCACACACAAATGCACACAAGGCAGTAAAGAAATGGAAAGGGAACACGTCTAACAGTAGAAGAATATACATATCCGGTATAAGGCATAGGAAGAGATAATAGTTTACCTTTCCCAAAAACTAGCAAGAGAAACCCCGAGACTCGATAGGAAGCATATCAAACAAGTAGTTGGACTGCTGACAGGACACTGCTGTTTGAGAAAACACCTGCATTCGATGGATATAATACACAGCACCAGCAATACAGCATGCAGACTTTATAGTGTGAACGTGGCTTTAACACAAACCAGAGTTGACTTATGATAAGAAAAACATACCACAGGACAAACTGCAAACTGGTGGGTAAAACAAGGAAGCTCTTGAAGGTCTCACAGGATGGAAATTTCTGAAAAACTTACAAGTCGTAAGTCCCACAAGGCCACAAGGAACGACGAACAAGAGTTCTCTATCCTTCTAGCTTTTTTGCATAATTAACGATCGTTTTATCACTTCGAAAAAGGATGGACTACAGCACAGTTATTACGCAATCTCAACGAACTCTGATGAAAGTCGAGTTCGAAAAAGATGAGAAAGGAAGAAATCGGCCGTCTGATTTTGATGATCAACCCCTTCAGATGCCAATCATGGAAGGCCATCAAAGTTTGACAACAAGCACGCTGCCTAAACAATTTAATATCGGCCATTCCACGATCGTCAGGTGCCTCAACAAACTTGGAACGGTATGAATAATGGCTGGATGGGCTCCTCCTCATTTTACGATCTCAATTAACTCTTAGATCAAGGAATAATCGGTTAAAATAAAGTTCAAAAATTGTTCCATCGATAGGAAAGAAGAAGTCGTCCGTCTGATTTTACTGCTCAGGCTATAATACAGGTGGGCCTGGAAAAAGACGAAAGTTTGACAAGAGGGTGCTGGCCGAACAATTCAATGTCGATCGTTCAAGTATCTCAACAAGTTCGCTAAGGTTTAAGATATGAACAATGAATGGCTGGATGAGCTCCTGAATGGTTCGGTCGTTTTAAATCAGACTTCATGATCAGGCTCTCTTTAGATGGTCGTGGAAAAAGACAAAAGTTTGACAGCAAGGATGCTGGCCGAAAAACTCAATGTCGACCGCTCCACGATCTTCATGCATATCTCAACAAGCTCGGTAAGGTTGGAAAATGACAGAATGGGCTCCTCCTCAATTCACGACCTCAACAAGCTCTTAGATGAAGGAACAGTCGGTGCAACTCAACTTTAAAAATGGTTCAATCATTTCAAATCAGACTTCATGATCAGGCCCTTCTGATCGTCGTGGAAAAAGGCAAAAGTTTGACAGCAAGGATACTGGCCAAAAAACTCAATGTCGACCGGCTCCAAGATCTTCATGCCTATCTCAACAAGCTCGGTTGGGACAATGGCAGGATAAACTCTTCATTTCACGACCTCAACGAGCTCTTAGATGACGGAACAATCGGTGAAACTCGGCTTCAAAATTGTTCAATCACTTGCAGTCAGACTTCATGATCAAAACTCTTAAGATGGCCGTAGAAAAAGACGAAAGTTTGAGCAAAGATGATGACCGAAACACTCAATGTCGACCGCTCCACGGTTTTCATGCATCTGAAAAAACTCGATAAGGTTTGAAAAATGGCAGGACGGGCTCCTCCTCATTTCACGACCTCGACGAGCTGTTAGATGAAGAAACAGTAGGCGAAACTCAACTTTAAAAGTGGTTCAATCATTTCAAATCAGACTTGATGATCAAGCTCTTCAGATGGCCGTGGAAAAGACGAATGTTTGATAGCATTGTCGATCGCTCCACGATCTTCATCCATCTCGACCATCTCCAAAAGCTCAGTAAGGTTAGGAAAATGGCGGGATGGGCACCACCTCATTTCACGACCTCAACGAGCTTTTAGATAAAGAAACAGTCGGTGAAACTCAGCTTTAAAATAGTTCGATCATTTCCAATCAGACTTCATAATCAAACTCTTCAGACGGCCGTGGAAAAAGACGAAAGTTTGACAGCAAGGATGCTGACCCAAAAACTCAATTTCGACCGCTCCACGATCTTCATGCATATCTCAACAAGCTCGGTAAACTTTGGAAAATGGCAGGTTGGGTTCCTCCTCATTTCACGACCTTTACGAGCTATTAGATGACGGAACAATCAGTGAAATTCAACTTTAAAATTAGTTTAATCGTTTCAAATCCGGCGACACCAGCTTAAACTACGATAAAGAAGCCATGAAAGAAGATGGCATCTGAAATTCCAAAATACACTGTGGTATAGTGCTCGTCGTTTTGTGAAAAAATACGTCAAAGGTTTCCATCACGAAAAAGTGAAGCTATCTTCAATTTTTGGTAGGGGACACCGGGGCAGGTTGAGGCACGGGGCAGGTTAAAACGTCGGCCAAATTTCCTAAACAACAAATTTTTCAACACCGCTTTTTGTGTAGGTTTCTAGAAGACGATACGATGGTCAGTTTCATGTAAACAATCAACTCTATTGTTCAAGTGTTGTTATTTCCGAACATATTTATATTTTATACACATAAGTAAAATTTGATCTCTTATTTTGATTTCAATTAACTACCATTAAAAACGGCTGAGCTTCAGTTTTTTTATCATAAGTGAATCATTGGGCATTAGTTTATTATATTTGCAAAAAAATTTAATTGTCTGATGTTGATTTACTAATTTACTCAGACATAAATAAAAAAATGCAGCACGGGGCAAATTGCAACATATTGCTCGGGGCAAGTTGCAACTGGTTACTGCCATAGGACAGAAGTGTATATAGTCCGTTCAAAAAGTAATGATCATCTGTTTACAATGGTTGAATGAGAACCAACCCTGGAAGGTCAATAACGTTCCATTTTTAGTTCGGTATGTATTACCACTAGCAATTACTTCAGTTCAAAATAAATAAATCTGTAAAATGATACTTATGTATCATCAAATAATTTTTTTTTAATTTTACCATATTGTGGAAACTGCCAGGTCATTGTGGAGGCACTAAATCACAATTTAGTTCTCTCAAATCCGTAAAATGGGACAGAGAAATATGCGTTTCAACTTACCCCGGACCGGGGCAAGTTGAAACAAAGATTTTACTTTTCAAAAATACGCCTAGAGGTCTAATAATTAAGATTCCGTTAGGTAGGTATTTCTAATAAATTAGGTAACCAAATACATATGCAAGAATATTCTGCAAAAAAATCCGTAATTGATAATAACATTTACGAGAAAAAAAATAACAAATTTTTTTTGTATCAACCTGCCCAGGTCTCCCCTACTTACTTACGAATCACCGGTCCGGAGGCGTTACCACAGTGTTTGTTCTATTTGACTTGGAGTTCAAGTAATGGGGCCAATAAAATGCCAATCAGAAAAATTTCCATGCTTAGCTCTTTATCTTAAGTTACACGTCACTTTAGCTAGAAATTTAGTTCTAGAAATATCCATGTATATGTAGCAAATTTCATTTGCTTCTAGCAGAACTGTAACGCCCAACAGTAAAAGTCGTCAATAAGCTATTTGCGTTGTCTGGAAAAGTCTTTCGGCCAAATGTCATCCGAGTGGCTCACACTCACACGGGACCAGTAAATGCGTTCTTTAGAAATTGAAATTTAAAAAAAAAATCCAATTTTTAATAAAGAACTCTGAGGAGAGTTACTTTATTAAAACTGGATCTATTTTACCAGTAAATTGATTTTCTTTAAGAAGCTTTAAGTAATGTAAAACCAATAAATTGATAGTACAAGTATTATAATTTAAATAATAATAAATTGTGGAATAAAGGTCTTAAATATTGGTAATAAAAATGAAATAGTACACTATTTGATTGTTGGTGAACCGAACTATAGAAGATGATTTAAGCCTTAATAATTAATTTTTGCTTGGAAATACTACTAAAAACGAAATACGAAGCAAAAAATGAAATCATCATCAATTATTGAGAATGAACAAATATTAACAGATCAAAGTCAGCTCTGGAAGCCCACGTACGTTATAGATTAAATTTGGAATGTACGATACAGACGAGAAGCCCATAATTGACATTCTGAAGCATTTAAAAGAACCAATTGTCAATTAAAAAGGAAAAAAGTGAAAAATCATAATCTCTTCCACGAGGACAGCTACAGCGCCCAAACGGGGCTAAAAAGGGATTCTCTCGGTTTTAAAATAAATACATTGAATAAGATTCATCACCATATTCATTCGTTCACTTTTTCCAATTTAGAAAGTCATCAAAGTCCATTTGATTATAATACTTTAAAAATACACATCCTAACAATTTAAAACGTATTATAGTTAAAAACTACGATTTCGATTTAGATAAAATTCGGTAAATACGGAGGAGCAAAATAAATGCTTTATTTTAAATCGTACACCATTTATCAATACATAGCAGGTTGGGTGAAAAAGCTCATACATTTAAAACCTAATGTTTTGTAGATTGTTCAAAAACCAATACATGGTTTACGGTTCTATCTTGATATAAACGTTCGACAATTCGAAAAATATATTAGATTGCAGAAAAATGCAAAACAATTTTTTTTAGAAAAAATAGTAAATTTTGTATGTCATGATCATTTTTTAAAAATATATATCGAACATTTTTTATCCATAAACATTCTCTGCACGTAAATTTCAAATTCATAATTTTTTATCAAATTGTTAAATCTACAAAATGCGTCAAAGAAATCTTATGAACACAATCTTTTCGTTTTTTACGACTTAAAATGTGTTGATTGGGGTACTTTAAGCCAGTTACGGCTCGAGATATTTTTTTAAGGAAGGCTTAGTCCAGGGATTAAGCTCACGGAACTGGAAAAGGACAAAAAAAATTATAAACTCCACTGCCAACTTACGCGGAGAATTTTCATTGCTTCTATGCCAATTTTTATCAAAATAATAACAAATTTAATGAATGAGGAGGTAAATACAAAATATGGCCGTGTGCCAACATTTAAGCAATTGAAAACACTTTCACTTTTGCACTTCAATTAAATAAATTCAGCGAATTTGCTCTAAATACAGCAGCATACAGGCATCGTTCATAATTTCAAAGTCGATTAAAATTAGATTTTTAGGTATAACACCAAATTAATTTAATATTGTAAATCAAAACACAACGGATGTGGCCATACCGGGAACTATTCATGGGTACTATTTCCATTTCCGGTTAAATCAGAAGTGAAGTATAAAGTGTTGTCTCAGAAAGCTAATTTTACGAGCTTTCCAAACATTGAAAAATATACAGGGTGTTCCTGAAAACTATTTCCGGTTTAACCGGAAGTGTTTTGTTAACCGAAAATAGTGTTAAATAATAGATATTCATAAATTTGATACATGTACCAATTTTCAAATTTTCATTTTTTTACAATAGTTTTTGAAATTTTAATATTCAAAAAATCATATCTCCGGTTCTGGAAACATCTAAAGAATAAAACGTGCGGCATTCGATAGAAAATGACAATGTCTATAACATATCCAAAAAAAATAAAAAATTTGGCAGGAACAAATTTTGAGAAAATGCATTTCAAAATTTTAACCTGCTTTGGCCCTTTAAAAGTAGGCAATTTTGAAACAATCTGAAAAATCGATTAAGTTAGGACGAAAGCCCTATATTTTGGCTGTAATTTGATTTTTTGCAATTTTTATAATAATCATTACCGACCAAGTTATAAGGGAAAAATCACAAAATGGGACAATCGTTTCATTGCGGCCATTTTGAATAAAAAAATTAAAAAAATTTTTTCAAGTCCCCAGCTGTACATACAAACCTATGGCCTCTTTAAAAAATGTTGTATTGCATTTTTGGAATCAGGGAGACTCAAAACGTCGAGAAATGTAATAAAAACTTTTTTCTAGAAACGTCAATCTCAACCCATCATAATTTTTATTTTTGAAATATATCCAAAATATTCAAAATAGGCACGCTAAACTTTCAAATTTTAAATACAGATTTCTCTTTTATAGAGGTTTTAGTTGCAATTATAATAAAAAATAGCGTATAATACTCGTGTATTATAATATACTATTTTTTACAAATTAACGTTAATTTTAAAAATATTTAACAACTGAACTACAAGTAATTGGCAAGAGATGGCGCTTTTTCAAAATTTTTAAATAAAATGTTTTATAGTGAAAGTAGTTTTGTGTGAGTCGCCTGTATTGCCGGACTCGCTCGTTGCGCTCGCTCATCAACCTAACAGTCTTGTCACACAAAACAGTACTTTCTCTCCTAATAAAACAAAGTACTATTTCCTTGTCGAAAAAGTTAAAATATCAACAGTATGACCACTTGATGATGTTGAAACTTGACGTTTCTTTGCGTTTTGTTTGAAAGGGCGACGCCCATGAGCCCTCGCTTCAACGCCGCCCCTGGTTTAAGGTCGCATCCATTATAATAATTGCAGTTTATCGATAATAACGTTAATGGTAACTTAACACGAATTTAAGTAAAACGTTCACAAGAAAACGACTTAAAATGGCCGCGGAATGGTTCTAAATCTCTACGAGATTTTCACTGTGAAAACGCTTTGTAAAATTAATGGCAAAGCGAATAGTTAAACTACAAAGTACTCACGTGTACGAGTACCTTAAAATTCAAACTACAAAGCGAAATAATGAAACGAAAACGACATAATAGTGACGTTAATTACGCCAACTCCTTTACCTATGTCTTCTTGAAGCTATTCAAATTTAATTGCTCTCTGTACTCTGAATTTCACCTTCCAACAAATATGATCGTACAGTCGTGTAATTTCCTAACAATTCCACTATAACTGTATGTACTTGAATGTATAGAATTATCCTTATTTAACCTCCCTTAATTTCTTTTCTCTTATCAGAGTCCTCGTTATTTATCGCAACATATGGCGCCCCCAAAAATTTAAATAATCTTAAAAGTCCCATAACCATAACGAAACAAATTTAAACACACTTTAGATAAATTATACAAGATTTAAAATAAACGATAACATAATATAACCTTTAAAGTATTATAACAAAGAATGTTAATTTAAAACCATTTAAAAATGCAGATTCAATCAGATAAACCTCGTATACACTAATGTGTTTTAAATGTATCACACTTACACGAGGTATAATAAACCTGTTAACATGCCCTATTTTAACAAACAGTTACAAATACTGGGTGGCCCTTTCAATAATTAGACAATTTTATAATTTTTCACATTCAATAAACTTATACTCAAGTACTGCACAACAGATTTAACTTGAAGAGCGGTAGGGGTAAGTTGGCGCAAATTTGGCCACGCCCCTTTAATAATTTAAATACGTTGACGTTTACCAATTTAGGTGTCCCACCGCTCCCCAATATATATCTGTTTTGCAGTAGTGAAGTCTATAATAATATGATTAAGGATTGGCGATAGAGTTGGTTAATTTGAAACTTGTTTAATTTTTAACCAATACTCAAAATACCGACCCTAAAAGTAAAACCTACTTTAGACTGTTTTCATGAATAGTTTTCTTTACTTCTAAACAAAATAATAAATGTTGCTATTTTGTAAGGTTATGTAGTATGTCTTTGTCAACTTTGATACCCTTACAGCTAAAATTCGAGCAACCCAATAAATAAATCGGTAATCCGTACAAATAGAAAGCAACAAGAAAAACAGAATTAACATATTTTTCTTGATAATTTGTAAGACAGTTTGATTACTTGGGTGCACATAAATACACATAAAAGCAAAGAAAAGAAAAGAAAAAAACTCTCTTGCACTAATTTCCTTTCATTTCAAGTCTGTATTGTTGTGTGAAATGAATTTACCATTACAATAAATCCTAATTTATGGAAATAGGTTAAGAGTTTTTTTTAGAAATGCAGGGGGAAAATGTAAACGTGTGTTATTGTATAAAATGAAAAAAAAGGAATTTCCTCAATTGTTAACTCTTACATTAATAAATAATAAGGGATACTTTTGAAAATTTGATCTAAAAACAACAAGTCGTAAGCTCCTTAAACGTAGGATTTATATTAACTTACGAGTAAGAAGACTTAATTGTTAATTTGCATTTTAAATGCTGTCCTATTTTTGAAATTTAAATATACTCGAGAAATTTAGAGATTTAAGTTGAAAATATCATTACGGTTTTAAAACAAATAAAAAGAAACTACACTAATAATTCCAATTTGTTATTCTTACCAGTTACCACTGTAAGCATCAGTGCATCGAGATGAAAATTACAAATTTTCTTATTATTAAATAAACTTAGTTTAAAATGAAATAATGTTTATAAATACCAAACATTTCTTATTGACATTGTTTTTTACTTTTGAAACTTGTTCGAATATCCTCAAGGAATAAAATTTATAATTAAAACAACTCGAGGAAGTTGAACGTTTCTATAAAGATTATTTGATTCATATTGCAACATTGTAAAGTACTTCAAACATTTACCTAAACCTTTAAATTCGAGCAAATGAGTTCCAGTGTTCCACAGTAAGTTTGGGATCTAAATGGATATAAATTAAAATTACTGTACCTACAGTAACACATTCGTAGCCGTGTTATACGTCTCAAAGCTCAAAGCTCAACATAAATTGTTTAAATATAAAAAATTTCATATACATGCTCCACCAACCAATTTTGATTGACGGAAAATATTTCAACTAAAAGAATTTTATTTAAAATATTGTTGGCGGGAAAAGATTCGTCCAATCATAAACAAGAATTCAGGGTAGGTACAGGCATAGTTAAAAGTCGTGTGTATTATTATTATTAGTTGGCTATTATTTGCCGCTACCTTTAAAAATAATCTGGTTGTTCATTACTTATTATAATATAATTAATTATTAAGCAATTTTTAGTTAATTGTAAGCTTTTCAAATTCGCTGTCTTAATAAATTTTAGTGACAGTTACTTGTCAAATTTAGCGGCTTTTAACTCGTAGTATACTTCAAAATCTATGGCAGCGCTGGCCACGCCCCTTCAGCTACCAAATAACCTTGGTGTCACTGTACCGGGCCTTGAAGGTCCGACAGTAAAAGCAAAGATATTAATGTGTATTGCTTGTAGGTATGACATAAAACTATTTTTTTAAAGATTTGAGTACGAATAATGTTTCGAAATAAAAATTGATGTTACAACATTAAAGAGCTCTCTTACGTGCCTTTGTATTTCCAGATTATTTATTCGAACTTATTTATCGATATTGTCATATTTTTGCTCCACAATATCGTTTTGCAGACATCAAATTTTTCATCCTCATCATCTGTCAACACTATTTCTATTTTATTCAAAATTTATGTTACCAAATTCCAATTTTTATATTTTGGAGATAGTATACCGAACAGATCCTCATTTTCAAATAACTAAATACAAACAAAAGCAGTCATTCGTGAATTTAAAACTAAAAATTACAATTTCAAAAACGAATCCTATCGGCCCCAATTATGCCCTTTAAAAGCTGGCTAATTTCGGTACTCGGTAGAGAAGCTTTTGACTAGAGTGTTCCCTGAAAATCATCGACAAACCTCTCTACAGTCAGATTGCGAGGACCAAAATAAATTGTAGAACCTCATTTACCTCTAAACAAAAAGACACCTTCTCCTGCATCCCTACAAACCTATAAGCTCTAGAAATTGGGGTTAAAATGTTAATTGGTGACTTATCTCCAAAAATAGACAACCAACATACAAGGTGTACCACGTAAAAGTTTCACCTCAAATATCTCGAAAACGAGCTAACGAAAGTTATTAACTTAGATCAAATGCTGTTGTAACTAACACGAAGACAGAACTTTTATTCTGTGGAAATTATAGCAAATTCCACCCCTAAGCGTGAGCAAAACAATTTCCAAAATCTTAAATGACAACACACCCTTTGTGATTCACCATTTTTTTACTATTGTTACTTTTTTAGTATACGCGTTTAAAATAAGAAAGTTTAGTACCTACTATTGCCACTTACACCAGAAACCAAAGTATAAAGTGTTTGATCATTCGATAGCTAATTGTATGATCTTTCAAAGTATTGAATAATATACAGAGTGTTCCATTTAAACTAAGAAAGTTGTTTTTATTTCCAGTTCAACCGGAAGTTAAAATATGAAGTGTTAACAGCGTAACAGCTATAATTGTACGAGTTTTGAAAATATTTAAAAATATATGGAGTGTTGCTAAAAAATATTGATATTTTTATTATTTCCGGTTTAACACGAAGCGTTTGGTTAACCTTAAATAGTGCCAAATATAATAGATATTCATGAGATTGATACATGTACCAACTTTCAAAATTTCATTTTTATTACAACGGAAACTATACTTTTTGAAATTTTAATATTCAAAAACTCATATCTCAGGTCCTGGCAACATCTGAGGAATAAAACGCGTGGCATTCGATAGAAAATGGCGATGTCTATAACATATACAAAATTGAAATAATCAGCAGGAATAAATTTTGAGAAAATCCATTTCAAAATTTTGCCGTGTTATGGCCACTGTGATGGGTCAAAAAAAATTTTTTTTGTTTTGTCTTAAATCAAAGTTTATATATTCAAAAATATGTGTACAAAATTTCAGGTCAAAATTTCAAAAATTGACTAAGTTACAGCGATTTTAGTGAGAGCAGGTAGGCCGACTGTTTTTCGCTTGACCTCCCGATCAGAATGTTACGCCTCTTAGTCCCTTAAAAGATTAAGGGACTAAGGATTAAGGGAAAATTAAGAGTCAACAAGACCCCTGGAGATGAAGAGGAAGAACCGTCATATGGTCCAGGACTCGATAGTCGAAGGTACGAAAATTTTAAAAGATTTCATTGCGAGAGAAATGGACTGGAAATGGAAAACTTTAAACGCATTTTTCTCGAAACGACTTTTTTCAAACTGGTCGCATCGATAACTCGGACTATTCTTAACCGATTTTTAGTTTGTTTTTTTTTGTTTTGTTCGTCTTAGTAGTGGCTAAGGTTAAGCGTAGCCAATTTGGAAAATTTTGTTTTTTACTATTTTTTAAACTGTTTGAAAACAAAAAAAAACGGTCGAAAAAATGAAAATATTTTCAATTAAAAATCGATTAGGTTAGAACAAAAACCCTATATTTTCGCTGTTAGAAAGGCGTTTTGAAATTTTTATAATAATAATTACCGGCCAAGTTATAGGAGGAAAACCACAAAATGGGATAATAGTAGTATTGGCCGCCATTTTAAGGTTAAAATTTCTTTAGATTGGGGCTAACATGACATGTGCTAACTTAGGAGTAAATTTGTAAAAATGCGCTTAAAATAACCACCTTAATTTTTTATTTTATTTTATAATAAAATAATTACGACGATAGAAAATCTAAATTGGCACTTTTACCCTTTTTCGACCATATACCAATTGATTAAGTCAAATTATATTGATAAGCAATAAGCATTAAAATTAGCAAATTTACCCCAATTTAACCCCCTTCTTAGCTCTTATTTTCCAAGGTCTTAATGTTGAGCATCGATATTGAATAACATTTAACATTGCTAATAATTTTTCATTCTCTAGAAAACTAGTTTTTCTTCAAATGTAAAAGCGTTTACAAAAGTAATTTTTTTTTAAAAAACAAGGATTCTTGAGTGGACATGAAGTCAATGGCAAACCACTAATAGCAAAATTTCACATTAAACTCCCAATTTAGAATATTTTTATTATTTATTTGTTTACAATATCGACCTCTTAAAATATTCCTTTTGCCTTTTTAGGTTTGAAAACATATTTTATAAACCATTACCTTTTAACATAAAACTATGGTACAAAGAAACAATTATGACATACCTTGGCGATATTTTAAGGATTGCTAAATTTAAAATTTGTTAAAAGTATCCACTAAACGCACCGTTTTAATTCGCGACTAAATACAATACAACTAATCAAAAACACATAACTAAAGTCGATACTTGCGCGATTATCATAAAACCAAATGTTGATAACTAAAAGAATGGTCAATTTCAACTCAATTTATTATTAAAAATATTTCTAATTTAAATTTTCATTTACTTTATTTTATAGGACAGTCACTTATAAAGGACGCACAAAGCTTTTGATTTCAGTGAAATTTTTTAATTTTTCGGGTAAACGATATTCCACTCATGCTGATCAAAAGTCTCAATGAGCACAACCCCTAAAACTCAATATTTTCACCATATAAGACTTTTTTGTGACAGAATCTCTATAGCAAAATGTAGAGTCATATCGAGTCATTTTTAGTTAATTTTAAAGCAACATCTTCATTTATGATCAAAAGTAACTTTAGACCTCACACTGGGAACGTATCGCAATAGAAAAATTTTAAACAGCAACAAAAAGGACGAAATATTTATGAATAAAATTAAAAAACCCAAAGGTAGGATTAAATATAAAAAGCGAACTTTTGCACACATTTTATTTGGTGCATAACTTATATCTCCGTATGTTTATAACTAAAATCAAACAGAATTTAAAATGTATTTACTTTAAAAACCTCGAGCTTTTAAACCTATATCATTTTATGTATAAATAAATAAAGCGTACATGGGATTCAAATGTAAAATTTTTTTAGAAAAAAATATTTATCTCAGGATCAGGTACGAACTAACTACGCTAACAAAAAAAAAGTTTGTTGAATTGCAAGTGTAATACGCGGTATTTTTATGTTTTGTACAAAACAATTTTAATTTTAAAAATCCATAAAACGAGATTAATTTGCGGTTTCATACAAATAATTAATACAAAGTGAGTCATAAAGTGTGATTTTGTTTTTAAAAACTTATCCGTAAAATCGTACATTTTGCATTACGTGTATAAGGAAAATTGCACTTACGAGAAGAAAATTGTAAGCATTAGTCATTTGCAATTTATTACATGCACTTGCAACACCGTAATTAATTATTGCTTGAAATTTAATATTTGATATGAATTATGATTTCAATTGTAATAAATTGCAAGTATGGAATACTAGAATTATAGAACTTACAATTACAACTGAACCATTTTAATTCAAGTCTCGTTCATCTCGAAGCCCCACATTTTCGCTTGAAGTGGGCAAGTAGGCGTTTTCAACGATCATCAGTGCTGATAATAGTCATGCAAAAATGCCTCTTTATCAGTTAGGATCGAGATTAAGAAAATTTCACTAAAGTGGCACAGCGTTCATGAAGAAGAGTAGTGATGTCGTTAGGAAATACTGACTATTTAGTCTTAGTGCTCTAGCTACTACTTCTAGCCCTGGATATGGCAAACGAAAGTATCACGGCTTACTACTATCAAGGATCAGGCACATCCACTCAATGACCTCAAGACCTGTAGTAAAATTAAAAAACTGTTCCACAGGGTAGTGTGCTTGGTCCACTACTGTTTACAGTCAACCTAGTCCAGTATTTATGACCATGAAATAAAAATGAAACTAACGTACATGTGTAAGATTAGTTTCGTGCACGACAGAATCCTTTCTTCAACGATACACCAACAGAAGATTATTTGACGGACCTGATTACTTCCATATTTTATTCGACTATTTAAAAACAGATTGGAATAGTAAGTTAAAAGAGACGAATTTCAAATAACATAGTAATCAAATTCGGCTACCGATGGCGTTTTTTCGAAAGTAAAGTGCTTCGTCTCGATATGGACAATTTCGCGTCAAAACCGCTCCGAGAAACTGGAGGGGAGAAGGCTTTAAAGTGAGAAAAACACAATATTTGATAGAAAAATTAGCTACTCAGTTTTCGTTACATTGCAAAAGCTCAAATTTGGTGCGGGTGTAAGACACGCCCCTAAGCATCCCCTCTTAAAATTTCGAATTAATCCGAAACTTTGAAATTTTGTTATAGGTCTCGATTGGTCAAAAAATCGAAATTGGCACATCGACTGCAAAATCGAGATTCGGGTACTAGGATAGACCCCTATAAACGTCCCAGCCTTAGTTTTGAAAAATCTCGATAGATGGCCACGAAGCGGTTGTCACAAAATTCATAAAATTTTAGTAGTTATTTTTCGACTTGGAGAAAAATCACAGCAAAAGCTACGCAAAAAGGTAGGAATCGAGGGTTTAGGGTCGATTTTACAATCATGGTTTAAGCTGGCTCCAGCTAAACCGATTATGAAACTGCAAGAGCGCATGCGCTGTAAATCTATGCAAACGTAAACGAGTTACGACGCATGCGCTCATGCTGGTTCATACCCCATTTAGCTGGGGCCAGCTTAAGCCATGATTGTAAAATCGACCCTTAGTCGAAAACCCTGGTGAGCTTCTACCGTCGTCTGGCACAAAATTCGGATCCCGATCCCTTCTACGATTTTCTAGTGTAAGGGCACCTGGAATTTCGGTGTAACTCAAAAATTTTTATTTGATCGACTTTAAATTCTGGATCTACATCGTCGTTCCGGTATCGGTTCCTCTATAGCTCTTAAAGTCGCCCCACGAAAGTGACAACAAAAAATCAACCTCGCGCATAGAAGGATAGGGCCCCGACTATGACACCAACGGCTTTCGGACTATTAAAAGCTTAAAATATTCATTCTTCGTGTTTCCGTTTCGATTTTTCAAACGTTAAAGTGTTTATTATTTAATGAGAATTTATAGCTCTTTTAAAAGGCAAGGCAATGTTTTTCATTTCACTTTTCCACTATGTGCAATCTGCACTTCTCCTTTGATGACTTGTTGTTCACCTTTTCCATTTGGAGCCAAATTTTTAACAATATTGTATGCAATCCAGTTTATAAGTTATAGCGTAACATCTTCCAAGTTCTCTTTCTCAGTATTGCCCCTCCACTTCACCTGATGTTACTTATTTTTTCGTTTTTTAAATAAAACGCCCTGTACATCCATAGCTTAACATATTAATCTCTTCAGTAGTTGCCATAAGGTAGGTTATGTGAATTAAACATGCAGGTGCTTTAAGAAAAATATTTATTTTATCTAAAATAGTGCTTCATCATATTATTCATATCATCATTTCATTATAGTGGACTATTATTCAATAAACATACAATAACAGAGAAAGTTTCCTACTAATTTACACATAAAAAGAGTCTTTTTGTTAAATAAATAAAATAAAGAAGCGGAGCGCAAACTAACCCCCCCCCCGTGGTGTAAGAATTTTATAAAACTCAATAATAATAATTTAGTAATAAATTTTCTAATAAATATTTAATAATAATTAACAATAAATGATCGAAATATCTGATGTGACACGATAAATCAAACACCCTGTATATACGTGCTCGTATATGCAATTAACTCTTTTAGAGGCATTATAACTTCTCTAAAAAGCATAATAAGTCGTTTTTGAGAACACTTTTATGATAATGTTTAAATATCTCCACAGCATTAGATAATGTCGAAATTTTTAGCAGAATTTAACACCTTCTCGTTTAGTCCCAGTGAATCCGAAGACGTTCTAATTCTCGGATATTACAGTATAAGTTTTTATGTTTCATTTTCTTAAGCGATTATTGAAAATGTGCAGTACTTTTACCTTAGGAGGAATTTCAAGAAAAAATTGCCTATTTATCCACTTCTTCAATGTATTAAATAAAAAGAGGACACTTGAGCTAATTAGTAAAATCTAACCAGTGCATCAAAAAGTAGACATATTTTCCTTCATAACGAGTTCTTAGTTTCTTCAATCCGTTTAATATTAACCATTTTACAGCAATTTGAGTCAAAATTTTTATTAAAAATAAAATTTGCAAAAAACGACGAAATATGAAATCATTGTGCTTTTTTAAAATAAATGTACAATCGATTTCTAATCATTTAACTTTGACAAATAACTCATAAGGAACAATATCCTTGGACGAAAAGTTTTTAAAATAATCCTTCCCACAAAATATCTTTTACTGTTTAAAAAATGGTACATGAAAAACTGTGAAAAACTTTATTTGTTGTTTAATATTACAAGGTGTAACAAAAGTAAATTTAAAAGACATGAAAATAAAGGCTGAATCCTTCGGCTTTAAATTCATATAATTTTTTTAATTTTATCATTGTTCATCTCGGAGTAAAACAGTTTTTTGTCCATCATAGCAATCGCCTGCTTAATATTATTTTTGAAGACAGCTCTTTTAAATTTCATTTTGTGAGAAAACCATTGCTCTAACATCGAATTTTGTAAATACCAAAGTTGTAGAAAATTTTATGGTCTAAAAAATTTGTTAAGACTATTTTAGGATAATTTGGATTGAAAATGAGATACAAGAAAAACTAGAGTTTCCTCTGTTATTTTCAAGATAGTGGTACGCGCATAGGCTCGCTAAGGTCGAAATCTCGGATTTAACATTAGGAGACCACTTTATAAAACATATTAAAAAATTGTAACTATCGGAGTAATTCCGCGTAAAAAATCCTTCTGAACCACTATTCTTTAATAGCGTACTCCTCCACGCTCTTTGATCGTAGAAATGTGTTCTATAGCTTATTTAATAGATAATTTGATGCTTAATAAAATATTACTAAGCTACTTTTACGATTAAATGCAACCTGATGGAGTAAATAGCGAAAAATTGCACTTGAGGGGCTAAGATCCACGATACTGGAGGAAGCTCACAGGGGATTCTTGGGGACTTTTAGTATGTTGTTTAGGACACCGAAGACAACGTGTCTACAAAATTTCAACTTGACCGTAGCATATGCAAGGTAGAATTGGATTTTGCCTGTACTATTAACTAAATGAAAGAGTTAAACTCAATTTCGTCGTTTTTATCTTAATTTATCCATATTAAGGACGTCACGTGTCGGTAAAGAAAAAAAAAAGTTTATATACACTGCGTTGTCTTTTAACTCGATAAATACCTCGTTTTCATCTCAATTTATACATCTTAAGGTGGTCACGTGTAGGTAAAGATAAAAAAATTCAAGTTTACCTACACTGGCGCTGTCTGTTTGAGGGGACCACTTGCTTTGGTCAAAATTGTTAGCGCTAGATTCCAGAGAATCGCAACATTTTTTATTAGAAAACTGCCCTTATTTGGGGGATTTAAAAGCACAAGGTTAAACGACACGCAAACACACAAAGACAAACAGACATTTTTGCCAACAAAAGATCTTCCGTCACACTTTCACACTATATGCGGTCACTTATTCAGTATAGTTGGTTCCATAATTGGCCGAATATTCGGTATTTGGTTTCATATTAGGTATTTGGTCAATTGTTGTTTTTCAACTTTTGTCCAACTCGGTATAAATTTTGAACAAAATTATAAAGTAGAGCGAAATAATACGGCGCCGGTGTATTTTAACTCGAATCGTTAAAATTTTATAAAATCGTTGTCGAACCATTTATAATTATTTGACCTAGTTTCGACATAAAATTAATCATCAATCAATTTATTCAAACACAAGTTGGTACCTTTTAAGGCACTAATTCACCTTAAATTCAAATCACGAATAAAGTAAGTACGTGGTCTCGAATAACAATAATTACAACTATTGTGTTGATTAATTTAAAATCCCATTTTCATTAAAATACACTTTACCACAACATTTACCATTTATCTTTGTTGAAAATATTTAAATATTTTATTGATTTGAATTTCTCTTTCAATGAAAATTCGCATTTGCATTTAAATATAAAAAATATACAAAAAACGAAATTTTATTCATTCGATTAAAAACGTATTAAACTTTCTTTTACTTACACGATTTTGATTAAATTGCACTTTAAAAAGCACTTCCAAAGCAATTTTAATGAATTTTAAATAAAATTTTAATAAGTAGTTTTAAATAGAACCTTTCAACTTTTATATAAAATACAATCGTTTAATAATATTCTTCTGAAAAGTAGAACAGAAAATAATGCATAACAAAGCAATCATAACAGAGAAATGTTAAAAATGTTTGTCTTTTATAAAATATTGTTTTTTTGATACTGAAACTGAAAATAAATGACACGAAAATATTTTTTATACCTTTGGCTACTTTTAAATTTGCAGTATTTTTCTACTGATTCACTAACTTGGTATGTGTTGATTGTTACACTAGGAGAAAAGTATGTTTTAAAATAAAATAAAAGATTAAATTTTTCATCAAAAACGTTGAACTTCTGTTTTTTTCCTCTAAATTGAGCTCATACATGTCATAACATTGTTTTAAATTGATTAAATGATAATTGTAAAATAAATAACATAATTAACACATATTATGGATAATTGAAATGATGTGTAAACAACCAATTCAAACAAATTGGTAGCACTTTCTTAATCAAAACGAGCTCATAACACGTTAATTTTAGTTCTCAAATTTTGATGCGGAAAATGGAAAGACGTGAAATATGTCGACTATCAACAATCGAGTACAATATTAATACACTTATGTTTCGTAATATCTTGTCGAGGGGAAAAATTCATAAGATGGGACAGCTAAAGCAAAAACCATCAAATAAATCGCCGAAGGGGAGCGTAAATGTGACTCCTAGTTATCTAGAACCATCCATACTCATTAGGTAGGACGATTTGGCAAAATGATGTTTCATCGTTTCGAAACTGTTATGGTAATTTAAAAAAGGTAAAATCATCGTAATGAGTGATTCACGAAATTTCTAGAAAAATTTTGGCTAGAAATCAAACTATATTAGGCAATTTTTATAGTAAATTTGTTTTTAAATTTAACAAATTCATATTAAGACGCCAAAAAGACTCAAAAAACTCTCTAGATGAAGTTTCAGCCACTCTACTCCTACACCGTATAAGCCTTCTAAGTGTTCGACTCTTGAGAAGCGCAGGGGATCCCCTCATATACATAAGAGTTACACAAGTGCAAGGATCGCATAACAAGCCTCACGGTGATATCCAACTACTGGAAGGTGCAAAGCACCTTACACATAGAGGAACTGCACTAGGCCAACTACACTCAAGAGTTTGCCATTGCCTTAAGAGCTAAGGGACTGTTACAAAAGCTGTTAGTGTGAACCAATATTAAGCCTTGTTTCTCAACGCCTGCACTAGGACCACGTGGAACTAAGGAAGTTCAGCTGTGTCGAGAAACAAAACTTGAAAAGTCGACTCGAGTTTAAAATATGTTAGGCAACTTTTATGGTAAATTTGTATTCAAATTTGAGAAAGTCGTATTAACACGCCCAAAATACTAAAAAAACTCTTTAGATGGAGTTTCGGCCACTATACTCCTACACCATAGAAGCCTTCTAAGTGTTCGACCCTTGAGAAGCGCAGGGGATTCCCCTCATATACATAAGAGTTACACAAATGTAAGGATCGCATAACAAGCCCCACGGTTATATCCAACTACTGGAAGGTGTGACGCACCCTACACATACAGGAACTGCACTCGGCTAACTACACTAGAGAGTTTGCCATTGCCTTAAGAGCTAAGGAACTGTTACTAAAGCTGCTAGTCTGAACCAATATTAAGCCTTGTTTCTCAACGTCTGCACTAGGACCACGTGGAACTATGGAAGTTCAGCTGTGTCGAGAAACAAAACTTGAAAAGTCAACTCGAGTTTAAATAATGTTAGGCAACTTTTATGGTAAATTTGTCTTCAAATTTGAGAAAGTCGGATTAAGACGCCCAAAATACTAATAAAAAACTCTTTAGATGGAGTTTCGGCCACTATACTCCTACACCATATAAGCCTTCTTAATGTTCGACTCTTGAGAAGCGCAGGGGATTCCCCTCATATACATAAGAGTTACACAAGTGCAAGGATCGCATAACAAGCCCCACGGTTATATCCAACTACTGGAAGATGAGAAGCACCCTACACATAGAGGGAGTAGTAGTACAAGTACAAGTAGTTGGATATCACCGTGGGGCTTGTTATGCGATCCTTGCACTTGTGTAACTCTTATGTATATGAGGGGAATCCCCTGAGCTTCTCAAGGGTCGAACACTTAGAAGGCTTATATGGTGTAGGAGTATAGTGGCTGAAACTCCATCTAAAGACTTTTTTGATCTTTTGTGCGTCTTAATACGACTTTCTCAAATTTGAAGACAAATTTACCATAAAAATTGCCTAACATATTTTAAACTCGAGTTGACTTTTCAAGTTTTGTTTCTCGACACAGCTGAACTTCCATAGTTCCATAGGAGCTTAAGCCTCGTTTCTCAACGTCTGCACCTCGACAACGTGGAACTATGGAAGTTCACCTATGTCTAGAATTACACAAAACTTGAAAAGTTAACTCGAGTGTTGTTTTTAATTTTATTTTTGAAATGAGAAGTGGAAATGTCCGCAATCTACTCAAAGATACTAGAGGATTAGGGTATAATTTACTAAAACTTTACAAGATGCTTAAAGCGACGAGATAAATAGTGCAAGTTCGTTAAAGTTCTAGAAATGTTTATGATATAAAACGTTCAACTTATTTTCCTTATTGCAAAAAAAAGAGCTCGGACATTTTTAAATAAAACTTCGAAGACTTAAGCTACTTTAAACCTCGTCGGTATGAAAGGATAGCAAAAAGACGAACAATTTCCATTACATAACTTTCATCGTTAAGTCTAGAGAAGATCAGAATTCCCGAGTTTGATTTATTAAAAATGAAATAGAAAAATAAAATCAACTATGCGTCTACGAGTATTCGGGAACATTTTAAAAACATTTATTTCTAGTAAATAAAATATGAACTGCCGAAAATGCTGTAAAAAGATACTCGTTTGAATTTTTAACATTTTATAACAGCCAATAAAGGAACAAACGGAAATATCGAGGTATTTCAATTTTTCAATGTTAATAAATTCAACCTCAAGATGTGTCATAATTAAGTAATGTTACTAATTGCTGATTCACCTTTATAAATCCTAATTTGCATTTAGTAGAAAAAGTACTTAGAAGCTAACAAGCCACTTTAATAAGAGTTCAAATTGGATTTTAAATAGACAAATGCACCATAAAATAACAGAACTTTATCAAAGAAGTCAATGAGGGTCTTAAACTACTAATTATCCTCTTACCTATTTTATCACGTTATCTATTAGCTACATTCTACAATAACACAAAGTTGTACTTAATAAACACCTTAAATCAAGTATTAACAATTTGTAGTTCGTTAAAAATTTGAAAAAATTAATTAAAAAACTTGAATTAGTTATTTTTGTTCTTTCAAAAAAGTTTAACATTGTCTTAGTACTTTCCTTCCCTTTCAGATCAAACAAAAGTTTCCTAGCAAAAAAAAAACGAATAATTATAAAGAAAACGAAGAAAAAAATCTAATTAAGATGTAATTCGAAAGAAGGATAAGAAAAACTAATTAATTTCAAACTTTAAAACATCTCGATCTAAAATTTTTATAAGAATCGATGTTAGAGCGCCTAATAATGAAGTTATTTTTTTTAATAGTGGTGAAATTAATAAAACTAGTAGCTAGTGCGTAATGTGAGAAAGGAAACAACTCATTAATAAAATGTAGAATAATAATACACCCTAAGGGCACAAGGTCGTAAAAATAAATCCTTATGGGCTTCGAAACAACCTGTTTGAAACAACAGGTGTAAAAATTACATGCATTTAACAGATTTAAATTTACAAATGTTAATTAATTAAAAAATATTTATCGATTATTGATTAAACATTTCTTTTAGTTGACTCGGCCTACATTCAAAATGCAAATATTAAGGGAATGTCAAAGCAACTCTATCATCATACCTGGTTACTTTTCCGTGCAAATATAAAAGCAAAGTAGCACATAAAACTACTAGCGCAAACTGTGAATAGAATAAAAGAAAGTACTAAAACTACTTGCATCTTGGAAAATTTAAGATGAAACTTACAAAGAAAGCATATGATTTGAATGAAGTTCTTTACAAAGATTTCGATGTAATTTACTTGAGGTAATCTAGTCAAGTTTTCCAAAATGGATTATATCAGGTTGCAACTTTATACAGGTTGTTTAAAAAGGTTTCGCATAAACATGCACTTCATCAAGTTATGAACATGTATTTCAGCGAGTACGAAGCTATCTAAAGTAACTATCTAATGAAACTTGAAAAATCCACATCTTCTAAAAATACACCCTATATATTTTCCATGAGTGTTCAGATAAATCAATTACTTCCAACATCAGCCCCTAAAATTATTTTCCAATTATTAGGAATTTGTTAGAAAGTTTCGATAACCAATTAGTACTTGAAAGTGATTGTTCTTGTGATTGCAATAATAAAATTATCTCAACCCTTAATTAAGTTTGTAAACTCATTGAGAATCCACGAACTGTCATTTGATCATAAACAATAACAATGCATTTAATAAGGAACATGCTGTATATTTTCCTTGAACTACTTACTAGATCAAAAATCAAATTCAATTAAACCATTACAATTAAGCTAAAAAAAGTTCAAAACACAAATTTTAAGTAAACTAACAAAGTTACAACATTTAAATGTACATCAATAATAAATAAAGTGTAAATTTGTTAGGTTAGAAATGAATAATTGTAAAAACTTACGTTATTTCCACAAAATGGCACAAAACTAGTTGAAGTTTCACTTATTAAGTTTTAAAATAAATAGTACATGATTTTATTAACATTTTCTAAAGAATAACCAGGTTTGTTTGTGACATGGCGGATGCTAAGTTGTTTTTAGTTGAATTACTATTTTGCTTTTCTTCAAGACTTGATGGTACGAGGCGCCCTCTGTTGTTTTTATTTGTAACTTAACTATAGGCAACTGTATTAACAAATGTGTATAACGCGTTGCGTTTAACAAATTTATTTAATTAAAAATTATAAATAAATAATTTAAAATTGTATATTAACCACGCCTACTTTTTTAAATAGATACTATAAAAAGATAAGCTATATTAATTGAGCGTGTCACTTGTCATGAAGTTCAATTTTATTCCACGAGGTTCGCACAATCGACGGTCCCAAACGTCAAATTACAGTATTACCAAATTACTTTTATTGTATATAATTATAGGGATTTTTTCAAATTTGTTTGAATTAAGTAATTTGGTAATACTGTAATTTGACGTTTGGGACCGTCGATTGTGCGAACCTCGTGGAATAAAATTGAACTTCATGACAAGTGACACGCTCAATTATAAAATCATAAACAAATTATTTATCTCCAAATATGAACAGGCCTGGACTGGCCCAGATGCCTACTTTTTCTCAAATTAAATTCCAATTTTGATATTTTTTTCTAAATTTACAATAGTAATATCCCACAATCAATTAACATCATTTTTAAATGTTGGTATTAAGAATTAAATTTGACAATCTGCTTTAACATTTTTTATCTTTATCAATCCCATTGAAAATGTTTAATAAATGCTTAAAATTTTTAAAATTTACGTACCATCATGTCACGAGTACCACGTTCAAGATCGACTCCATCGAAAAAATCTAGAAGACGACACACTAGAAGCTTAAGTTTACCTCGTGATGATGAAGAATACAAATTGGGGGACTCGATAGAAACACCAAAAAGTCACTCCAAAACTCAAAAGAAAGCAAAAGAACAAAATAAGGGAAAATTAAAATTAAAATTGAAAAAGGTGACAAAAACTCTTTGGATGGAATTTACTGATGTGGATGTTGTTGAAGTTAAAGGTAGACGGTGTAAAAATGTGCCTAAAAAGGGACAAGGTGATTGGCGTGTTAATGAAGGTACTTTAATAGATATGGATTGTTTTAAACCTGTGGTGGGTTGTTGTGGCGTTGTTTATGAAGGAAATTGCGGTGTTCGTTATATATTTGATTTGAAGAATTACAAAGCTTGTAATTTACCCACATGTAAATATAGGTGTTTTTTTAGATGTAAGTGCAATGATGATAAAGTTGCTATGATGAATAGTTTAATAAAAAAAATGTCAACTATTTTATGAATGTTCAAAAAGACACCTATATGCTACGTTCAACAAAATTTTTACTTTGTCTATGTTTCAAAAATTTTGTTTTTTGCCTTTATGTAATTTTATGTAACTTGATGTCATATTTTTTAAAACGAACTCAAGTAAGTATCTTGAAGTGATAAATAAAGAATGTTTTAAGCTAATTGTGTTTGAATTAGTGAATTAATAAAAAGCCCACATAACCACTTCATCCTTATACTCTGCAAAAAAATATGAAAATGCACAAATTTATGAGAAGAAGATGATAGAGTAAACCCAACGTAACCTGAGCAGTGAGCACACCACGTGATGACCGGTAAAGTTGCGCAGCAGTTTTGTCAAAGAATAGATGCCCTTGGAATTTTATGCCACGCCTAGCGCAGGTTTGGTCACGTGGTGTGCTCAGGTTACGTTGGGTTTACTCTACCCACAATTTATACGATAGCTTGTTTAGGTGTCATCATAATAGTTACACTTCGAACATAAAATGAGGTTTTAAGACTTTGTGACTGTGTACTTGTTTTCTTCGTAGCACCCTAGCACCTGTGATTTTAGGTTATTTTGAAACATCAAATAGAAAAATTTGAAGTTCTTTAATTCTCATTTATTTTTATTAGTATCTTAAGATTAAAATATGAGTAGTGTATAATAAAAGTGTGTTCATTAATGTTTGGTCCGTGTAAGTGTGGTTGCATAACCTCCATAACTTTTTATATTGATCAAAAACAAAAATTCCTACATTATTAAAATATTTAGTTGTCATTAATTATAGGGAATTTTGATTAAATTTATACTAACAGCACGGTATAATAATATGCTATGCATCTAACAGCGTATACATTGAATTTCATAAGAACGCCGACCAAACATTAATGAACGGACGGTACCTACTTAAGCGACTTTTTAAAATTCACAGCATAGAAGTGCCCTTAAGGGCGCGCTGCTAAAGTGGAGGGGAGACATTTTTGCCATAGCGTGTATTTTTACCACTTTAAGTTGAAGAAAAAAAAATATAGATGGTGCCAACATACTGTCAAAATAATTATTAATTACCAATGTCAACCAATCTCAAACTAAAAAAAAACAAGAAACAGTAGGTACTTAAAAGTAGAACATTACAACATCGTTTTGGACGGTTTTCGATGCTGTAATGAGTATATTGTTACAAAAGAATAGTAAAGTTAAAAATTTATACCTGGAACTTTAAAATTTTGCTTGGGCCATCTAAAAGGCAATGCCTGAACTATTGTCCAAAGATTTGGTTGAAAAGACCGCTAAGGACATATTTCGATTCAGTATTATCTTCCTTGTTTCGTTTAATTAGCGATGGAATCACTTAAAAATTAGGTATTGTTCTTATAACGATCTCCACCAGGAAATAACGGAATTTCATCAATATTGGTTGCTTCAAAATTTGAAAGTTTCTTGTTTTCAAAAATTAATTTAACCTATTTATTCATAATATAAAGCAATAAAAATTGTTCACCTCCTTCATTGATCTTTCCTTATTAAAATTTCAAAAAAATTAAGTTCATATAACGTTTAGTTTTTAAATTCTGCAAGACAAACTAAAGGCTTATTTTTAACGTTATTTTAACTCCAACTTTTGCCGCTTTGTCAGCGCGGTCTTAAGGTACGTTTGATCAAAATGTGTACTGATGATGATGTTGTAGAACTCCTACCTGGTTTTATAGTGTTCGACTGCCCCGTCTCCACTTTTGAATTTCTTCATTTTCGACCGTTCATTCTTGTACTGTGCTCGCAAACTGAATTTTCTTTTTTACTTATTCAGTAGAGATTTTCAACACACTACTAATGTAAACATATTGCGTTTTCTCTTTCCCTACAGAATCTCTGAATTCTGCCAACTATTAAATTGATTAATTTCAAAACGTTCCGAGCTTTCCACTTATGTTTAAAGGCTGCGCTACACACATAGGCTTACCTTTCGGTTTGGCCTGTGATTCACAATTTTCAGTTTAAAAAATATCGTTTTTATTTGGTGCTTCTTGCTTTTCTGACTAAAAGTAAACAGTATGTGTTTGAAAGTAAAAATTACTTCTCGATCTATTTGTAGGGCTCTCACTATTTATTTGTAACCTTATTAAATCATGAAGACCATTTGTGTACCTGTAATACAGTGTGGAGTCTACTTATGAAAGAAAATACATTCACTTTTCCTCTTTGTAAAAGCCGCGCCACACACACAGGCTTACCTTCCGGTTTGGACATCGTTCAGGCGGCCACCTGCTCAGGTCAAACTGGAAGGTAAGCCCGTGTGTCTGGCGCAGTCTTAATTTTAATAGTAAGCACACTTCTTTGCTTCATAGTAATATCCCACTATATTATCGTGCAAGTGCAATATAGTTGCGCCATTTTATATAACCAACACGTCTGTAAACTTTTAGACTGCGCATGCTCAACTCCAGCATTTTTAACCGTTTACCCGTTGCAAGTTTTAAAATGTAAGCAACTTTAAAAGTGTCATGCAATTAATTGTCAAAATCGCGCAATTTTTGAACTTGCAACGTTAATCACACATGGCAATTTCACAATTTCGCAACTTTTCTTGTTGCGCAATACAAAAAGTGTACAAGTGTAAAGGTAGGTACCTTAACACGATTAACGATTATTATTATTATGAAGTTTTTGACATTTTGCTCTTGACTCAAAGTGATAAGTCCTGGAAATACGGTGCGCGGCAAAGGTATGGAACATTGCAAATAAAACTGAAATAAATGTTTTTTTGGCTAAATCTTGAAATACGTCAATTTTATTTTTTTGAAATACACATTTGTATGTCAAAATAATTATCTGATATCCATTCGTTTTTAAGTAATGACGTCATCAATATTTTTTTAAATGACAAGGTACCTACATTTTTTTTCGTGATTTGGTTACGTTATTCAATTGTCTAATGGTAGTATAAAAATATTGATACACTAGAATTTTTAAAAGACTACCGACACGTGACTTTTAAAATATTGAATAACTAATTAATTTAATTATAAATTTTCTAAATAAATATTTAATAATAATTAGCAATAAATGTATTAACTAAATTAACTAATTAAACTCACGAAATAAGTCGTTTTCATCTTTATTTATACATATAAAGGTGGTCACGTGTCGGTAGTCTTTAAAAAATTTGACTATACCTTATACATATTTAATAAAAACTACTATTAAAAATCATGGTAGGTAATTAATTTCTTCAAAATTTTATTATGTAACGTATCATCATGTTTATTCTATCATTTAAACAATTGAATAACGTACTCAAATCACAAATAAAAAAGTTTTGAAAAAAAAAATTTTTATTACCTACTTGAATTAGAAATCAAGGTAATTTATTTCCGGAAATTTTTTTTCAATTTAGTTTAAGTAAAACCTTAGATTATGAAGTAGTAAAAACTACTAATAAATTTTATCGTAGGACTTTATTAATAATTTTTATTCATTGCCAAAGCAATTGCGTTAAATTTAAAAGTATTTATTTGTCACCCAATTTACAAGCTAGCTTTATACAGTCAAAGAAATTCATCAATTTATTCACGAAGAAATTCATGAAGAAATTGACAAATCTTCTAACGTTGATTTACCTGCAAATTAAATTTTTATTTACAACTGATATAACTCTTAAACCAATGTAACCGGGATTCCCTAATAAATAGTAAAATTAGAAGCAGTTGTGATTTTACAATTTCTTCATGAAGTTATTGTTGTGAATTTCTTCAAAATTTTGTGTATTACACACGTCAAATAAATTCAAGGTCGAAAAATTCAACAATTTCTTTGACCGTATAAAACTTAGCTTAAACTTCATTGACTTATATACTAACCCAGAGAAATAATTTCATACATGGGCAAAAATCTTGGCCCAGACACATTACAGAGCATAGATGCACAGATGCACACGAATATGGACTTTACAGTTTTTGCACTAACATGTAGAGTTTTTAGGAACACTCTGTAACAGTAAACCAAAATCTTCATATTTGGGCCTCAGTTTGATCCAAAAAAGATGAACAACTTTCTAATTTTAAATATGACACCCTGTATATTTTTGAACATTTTAAAGGCTCGTAAAATAAGCTGTCAGGTCATATCAAACTCTTTATATTTTTAAATAGAACCAATTTTATCATTTTAAACCGAACATCCCCTATATTCTTATCTCTTTTAAAATCATGGAAGAATTCTGAATATAATATTCTACTGTAATTACACTTCAAGAGTTTTTTATTAGTCGGATACATTTTTGCTTTCATCAAAAGCTTGCTGCTTAGCAATTCGACAAGAAAAGCCTAATTACTTTAAGTTAAAGCAACAAGCTTGAGAATTTGGAAACAAAAATTTATCCAAAACAATAAAAATTTCGAGTGTAATTCGACGAGATAATTTTGTTATTATCAAGACAAATGCAAATGTTAAGCATTTCTTACTTTTTAAGTGACGGGCTCCCTAACCCAACTCCCTGTATATTTTTAAAATTTATAGCGTATTCGATTGGGACCGCACCGACACGGAGCCAGTGCGGTTCTACACCGACAGTGCAGTTTTATTTGCAGTACACCAGTTTTACATGTTTTATTGGTGTTGCCCCGCAACAGTGCACCCTCCTATACGTGATTGATTTACACGGGTATTGTATAGGAGGGTGCACTGTTGCGGGGCAACACCAATAAAACATGTAAAAGGTGTAGTGCAAATAAAACTGCACTACACCAATCGAATACGCCATTAATTAAAATTAATACGTATGAAAATGTATTGCTACGGTTGGCTATATTAGAGTTTCTCGTTTATGATATAATATCCCTTGCCTAATTACGCTATTTAGTGAAGTGAAACACACACGAACAATTACAAAATTAATTGATTATTACACAATCTGCTAGAAGAAATTGATAGGTACTTTTCTCACGCCGTATAATTACAATAATAGGTATAACTATAAATTCAATTATTAAAATTTCTCTTTTTTCCAATAATCAGATAAACACAAACCTTCATGGTGGTCCAAGGTCCAAAGGTACCGGGCCAAAGATCTCGGGTACAAATCCTATAGACTTGCCATATAGCTTGGCGCTTTTGCAACAATAAATGCACTCTGGTGGTCTGGTGCATAAGTAATATGCGAGGTATTATTCACTCTCGGCAGTTAGTGTACAAAAATTGAGCTGTCAATGGTAGTCATCGGCAGTACGTTTACAAATTCAGAACAGTGGTTGACAGCTCGGTTATATGGTAAAAATATAGGCTGGTTAAAAGCTTAGTGCTGGCCACTCTACGTCATTATAATATGAGGTTTCGAGGTTTCCGTATATCAACTGTCATAATATCCACCATAACAATAGATAATTACGTACAACAAATCAACAAAAAATTAAGGAGCAGGCTATAATTCGTAAATTAATAAATTGATCTCTCACGCTCTTGAAATATATAATTATGAAATTTTTTTTTATTTTAAATTTTGTTTTTGTCAGTTCAACACAACTACAATGTTATTCATGGCATTGATATAATGATAACAACAACTGATAGCTAATAATTTAATAACACGAAACTACAAACGCAGGGGGGGATTTGTAAAATTTGGGCCCCTAGGCTAACTCCAGTTTAACTCCATAAATAATAAAACAATTAAAATACATGAGTCCTCGATTACAGTATTTGTTACTTGTACCATTGTAACAGCTCATTTTTGTGCGGCCCCTTTGGGCTTGCGGCCCTAGGCTACAGCTTAGGTTAGCCTAGTGGTAAATCCCCCCTGCAGACAAGGTACGTAAGTCCTTCACTTATAAATCTTGAGGTAGTCGTCGCTTAAGGCGTTTGTGGACACCTTTTTTTCCAATATTGTAGTGTTGTGTATAAATTCTTTGATGGAAATTATGAAATTGCAATTGCTATATTATTACTATTTACAGTTGAATTTTTAAAAGACTACCGACACGTGACTTTTCGACTACTCAATAAATAACATACGTTTAACATTTTTATATTAGTAAGAGTAAGCATAGAAAGAAACAGAAAATACAAAAGTTGTGTTTCAAACCACAGTATACTTATTTGCTTCGCATACAGTAGTGACAACGCCATGGTTACCATTGTATTTCATGTCGCCAAAATCAGTGACCTTGAACACCGTCCGCCATTAATCGGATAGTATGAAGTATATAAGCGCGCGTAAATTCAAAATTATTTTTATAGGTTCTGTCAGCTGTCACTGTTATTTTTATATCTATTTGTAAAGGGTACCATAAATAAGTATCTGAATGTATTGAAATCATGTTTCATTAGTACAAGGTACCTTCCGTTTCGGTTTTTGGTGCAAATAAAAAATATTGAATTTATAAAAAATATAATAATAACGTGCACATTCGATTTGTCATTCATGCTCGTTCATGCCGACATAAAATTTATAAAAAATAGTTGCCTGGTTTCTTTTATCATAGGTGACTATATTGAATCTCCACTGTATTCAACAATAACCCGCCATTTAACGGATAGTACAAATTCACGCATGCGCAAAACAATATTAGCGACACAATTTTTGCACGTCGGCACTACTGTATGCGTAGCATATTATTATACTGTGTTTCAAACACAAGTAAAAGTATAGCACATACGTTATAAAAATTTTGTAGCATAAGAGTGCGATAGAAAAAGACAGAATATAAAGGGAATTCGCTCATATAATTTGTGTAAGTTCGTATTTCCGCTTGTGAAGTGTCAAGATTGACATTCGTAGGTTAATTTTTAATACGACACATAGATGCCGTGGCAGTACTACCAAATGTCATAATATTTTTTACACAAAAGGAATAGAAAAATGCAATTTTTAGATTTTTTAACAGTCGTTTTAACATAAAAATAAAATGAGGTAATGTTTTTATACAACTAAACACAGTATTTTTGCGACATTTTTTATTCAAAGAAAATTATCAAATATTCAATGTAGCGACATCTAGATTGCCAGCTTTTAATTTCTATTTAGGAAATATGAATCTAGACCAGATTTGACGAGTAATTTGCATCTTAATTCATATGCACTGGGTTGGTCACGTGTCGGTAGTCTTTTAAAAATTCAACTGTACGTATGTAATAGAGCATTTACAAGCAGAGGGCGCAAAGATCGTTAGTTGCAATACTTGCATGCTTTAACATAATATACAAAGTCTTTTTTTTACTTAGGTATTTATAAGAATAGAAAGCAGCAAGACTTTTTTAAGTATTTTATATGGAAGTAGTGTACAAAAATAAGCATGTATTTTCCATATTTTTTTGTGTACAAATAATGTAGAAAACTAATATTATTTAAACAAAATTTTGAAAGCGAGACGTGCGTGGAACACATTCGGCCAATTACGTGCATTCATTTTGTAGTGGCATGATTTTATTCACATTTTATCACCATTTTATTCGACTTTTGACAGCTTTCATAAATTTTTAAATTCATTTTTTGAACAAAATAATATTTTACATCATGCGTTTGTTTAATCCATGTGCATCGCTCTAACTCATTATTCATTCGTATTTTGTTTTTTAGGTGGAAATTAAAGACATAATAATAATTATTATTATTAAACAAAAGGTAAGATGTTGTATTAGGAGTGAAAGTTAATTTTTTGACAGGTCGCAGTAGTTATCAATTGCTCTGCTTCACGTCGTCTGTTAAACTTACTAACTCGTCAAAAAGAAACACTTTATAATTAAAACAATATTTAATAAAGGTATAATTACCTACTTTTTCTACCTACGTTTTTATAGATAATAAAAAAATCTTGTTAATTATCGATTAGTTTAAAGGAAGAGTAAAAAGAGGTCCAAAAGTTTAATTAACGGCGGAGAGGGTTATCTCATGCTTATATCAAGGACAATATTCGTTTAGGTACATACAACTTTTGAATTATAACCCTTTATTAATATTTGTGATTTTTACACGAGCAGTGCAATTTTTAATAATGCAAGCAAACGGCATAGGCGTACTGTGAGTGAATGACAAAATTTTTAAGTTTTCAATATTTAATTCTATTTAATTAAAATTAGCCAATAATAATACAAGGTGGGCCATTTAATTTGCAACCCTTAACGATTTTTTACTGTAACCCAAATTACAAATATCAATCGATTCTAGATCAGTTTAGTTTAGACAATTATATTTTTATAAATCAAAAAATGGATTAGTATAATAACTGGATCCATTTTTTTATTTATAAAAATATAATTGTCTAAACTGATCTAGACTCGAATGATATTTGTACATTCGGTTGCAGTAAAAAAATTGTTAGAGGTTACAAGTTAAATGGCATACCCTGTATACCAATTTAATTATTAATAATTAGTTTAAGCTTAGGCCACTAGTGTTCAAAATGATTTAAAATATTCAGAGTATTTAAAAAATTTTTAAATTTTATAACCCTCATAGATATGAGGGTTCTTTTATTTTCGGTGTCCTCCAATGAATTTTGATGTCTCAGTATTATTTAAACTTGACTATAACATGTTAATGGATACACGATACAGGATACATCATACATCTACTCCTCAATAAATGAACAGTCAAAGTAAGAAGACGATTTAGCTACAAACAAAACATGTCTGACCCAAAAGCTTCAGCGTCACTTTATAAAATAACCTTGTAAATTTAATAACGAAAATTCTTGTTCTAGCTTTACTAGCTAACTTTTTTTTTATTTTTAGGACCAACAATGACAAGACAGGAAAAAATGACATATTTTCCGTATTCTTAGAAATTATATTAGTTCTCCTGAAAATTCCTTGGTTTATAATTGAAGCAATTTACAGATTATTTGTACCTCGGGAATTAAAGTCAGTTAGAGGAGAAATAACATTGGTAAAATAGTCAATTTGTACAATTATTATGAATAATTTAAAAATACAACTTTTTGCAATTTTAGGTAACTGGAGCCGGACATGGAGTTGGAAGGGAGTTGGCATTACAATATGCAGCAGATGGTGCTACTGTAGTATGTTGGGATATTAATAAAGAAAATAATGAATCAACAGTCAAAGAAATTGCCGAACTTGGATATCCAAAAGCACATTCTTATACGTAAGTGTAACAAAGAAGTCAGTCCAGCCTCGTTAATCCGGACATCTAATAAACTAAATTGGATTTTGTTTCCTTGATTACAACGTTCTAAATCAGTAGTAGGCTAAATTGGCTGGTCGCTAGGCTATGGTTCTCGTTCAAGAATTCATAAAACGGTTATCTTTTAGGTGTGATGTTGATAATCGAACGCAAGTCACAGAAACTGCACAAAAAGTCCTCAAAGAAGTAGGAGAGGTTGGTATTATAATCAACAATGCTGGAATAATGCCAACCCATCCGTTTCTGGAACACACTCCTGAAGAAATTGAAAGTATCATGAATATCAATATCATGGCACACTTTTGGGTTTGTATCAGTTTTTTAGAAAATGTTTATAATTTCCAAAAATTTTCTTAGCTTTTACAATTATTTGTAGATCTTAAAGGTTTTGCTACCAACAATGATCAAAAATAATCACGGGCATGTAGTAGCAATTTCATCTTGTGCAGGATTAATGCCTACTAGAAACTTAGTACCTTACTGTGCATCAAAATTTGCTGTACGCGGTATGATGATGGCAATAGCAGAAGAGTTAAGTCTAAATCCTAAAAACGAAATTAAATTCACAACAATATATCCATATATGATCGATACTGGATTATGTAAAAAGCCAAGAATACGTTTTCCAAGATTGATTCCTATGCTAAAAGCAATTGATGTAGCTAAACATATAATTTTTGCACAAAGAAGCAATTTCCTGGAAACTGCTTGTCCTCGATATACTTTGTCATTGGTTTACTTGGCTCAGTCAGTTATTTAAAATTTAAAAAACGACAAATTTGTAAAATTCTTGTTTTAGATTGTTTCCAAACAAAATAGTAAAACTAGTCCAGGATTTTGTAAATTATGGGGTCGATTCAGATTTGTAAAAATGATAAGAAAGAAAACAAAAATATTATAGGAAAAATCAGGAAACACTGCAACAATATGCACAAAATATATTTTTTCTATTTCGGTACTTAAATGCACTCCTTCACTCACCTTTTTGATCTATTGTTAAATAGCCGCTACAGTAACAGGAAAGAACCATTTAGCTAATAATATAGATCGCAATGGTTTTCTATATGTAGCGATTTTCGGTCTATTTCTCCAATAGAAATTATACTCCCACTTATAAGGAAAGATCATGACAGCCAATGATAATGTAAACTCGACGGAATAAATGACTCATCCATGGACTTCTAAAATGTCATTTCCGTTGCATTTTCACTTATATGCAACGGTTGCTAACCCTATTTCCGGATGTTTTATGTTTTGAAGTGACAGATGACATTCCCACCATTAAGAAAAAAAATTTCAAGCATGAAAAATGTTTAAAAAACTATTTAAATTAATAAATATTAAGGTGCCTTATAAAACTAGTTCTTTAATATACTATTACAGAATTTTTATAATTATTAATATTATTTTAAAGTATCAAAAACTTTAGGAACCACTGAATTTATTTCATCATCATCCTAAGAAGCCTAAGAAGGTCCTAAGAAACGCTGCACTTTTAGTTAAGACTAAGAGAGAAAATATAGCATTGACGACTCGAGATAAAATCCGTTTTTTTCGTTTGAGGTATTATTAAATTAAATTCTTATCTCACGCAAAAACTGATGTTTCATCTCTTGTTTTAAAATATACTATTTGACTCGAATTTTTTTGCTCGCTGTCATACAAGGTACTAGCAGGAACACAAATTACCTTAGAACATAAAACATCCAGAAGGAGGGTTAACAATTTACCAGCCTTTATGATTTACGCCTTTTTTTAACATCACACTTTGTTTATTAGATTAGTTGTTTTGTCAATGACCTTTAAATAAATTTAATTTGAAAACTTTAAAAATTTTATAAGCATTGAAAAGTATTAACCTTCAAGGAGATGTAAATTGTACTTTATTTTTTTACATTGTACAGGGTGGAGCATTTTCGATGGTTTTACATGGAAAGTGCCCTCAATATTGCAGATAAGAAAAATTCTGATAGAAGGTTTAACGAAAGATGGCAGAAAACAATAGACATTTATTTTATATTGTTGATTACATAACTTAACCCTACAGAGCATACGTTAGGCTTTTAAAGCCTATGCCGTTTTATTTTTGTTGTACCATGTATATTTTTTAAACTAGATTTATGAAACTTAATATACCTTTCGACATTGATTGTAAGTGTAAGATTATATAATAAAAACAATTAAATAATTATTGCAAGTATATTAAATTTCGCATAGAACAGCAAATGGGCTTGAAAAGCCTAACACATTCACTCCCAGGATTTATTTTAGCTGAGTGTCTGTTAGTTTATTATGAATTTAAGTGTTTATTTTATTTATATACCAAATTTATTTTTTTTGTCACGTTTTAGATTTAAACAGAGTACATGATTAGTTTATGAGTATTAATAAATTACCGATTAATTCAAACCTCAAAATTTTTTATTTTAGTTACTTATTGGAAATAAGATAGGAAATAAGGGAAAATATTGCTCTTTTTGGAACAGGCACAAAAGTCGTAATTACAATAAAATGTGTATAACTTGAATTTCTATGGAACATTCTAACTTTGTTTGTGCTGATTGTGCAAAAAAAATTTTAGTTTTGAAAATTCAAAGTGGCTTTTTATACCTAAAATAAAATGAGTGTAAGTTATGCGTATGCTATGTAATAATGCCATTTTTATTAATTTGTAATTACTTGATCACAAATATTTATAAATATTTTATGTTTCTAAATGTTAATGATCATTTTCTACATAAAAAGTTTTTAAAAAATTATCAAACTATGACGGGAAAAGCTAATAAACTATGGGCTTTAAAAGCCTAACGTATGCACTGGTGGGATTATTTTTCACGTATTTACTGTAGGGTTAATAATTTGTTGCATCTCTTCAACTCTTTTTACTTTATATCGCGTTTTTTTGTTTTCAGCCATCTTTCATTAAATTAAATTGGCGCAAAATTTTTTTCAATTTTAACCACCATATTCATATTTTTGAAAAGAGAAAAAAAATTGCTGTTTAACGATGTCATAGTCAACTATGATTTGCGTTTAAAAAAATAAAAGTTTTTACGCCGTAAGTGCTAACATATAGACGTTAAAAAAATTTGGAATGATCAGTGCATTATAATCAAAAAAGTGTTCTAAGAAAGTTTTGGTAGCTTGTGGTTATTTCAAATTTTAAAAATTATAACCATCGAAAATACTCCACCCTGTACATTACTTAAATACCAATTTAAATTACTTTAAAAATTATTTATTCAATTAATTACTTAATTACGATAATTATTTACTTAAAATTAATAATAAAGTGTTACTTAAAAATATAAAATAAAATCAAAGTGCAGTGCACAAGGCGACATTGGTGAGTGCCTTAGTAGAGACTTATTTGAACTTAGCTAGATTTAAAGCAAGATCTCGATCAAAAAAGGGCCCAAAAGTTTCATTAGCGTCGGAACTCTCAAAAATCCGTTCATACAAAGACAAAATTCTTTTGTAAACAACATTGGTACATACAATTTTTAGATTGTGAGCTTTTTAATAAATTTGTGATTTCTACAAGAGCAGTGCAATTTTAATAATGCAAGCAAGCGACGTAATGTGAGTTAATGCCAAAAATTTTCAATATTTAATTAAAATTAATTTAATTATTAAATAATTAATTATTAATTACTAAGGACTCAGTGTTTAAAAAGATTTGAAAAGTTAAAGAGTATTTTTTAAATATGAAGGTTCTTTGATTTTCGGTGTGTTTCAATAAATTATGATCTAGACGTTGATTTTTTAGAGATTGCCTGGGCGGAGCCAATATCTTGCGTAGTACCTACTGATAGAGGGAGCGCATTGGCTCCCCCCAGCTGTAAAGACAATAAAATTTTCTATCGATTGACGTAATTATACGCCATAGTTGGCGTTGTCACTGTTTTTCTATTAGCAATAAAATGAAGATATGCATCGTATGTTGGGGAGGACACTTTCCTGAACAAATTATTTCAATAAACTTTTCTTCTATTTCTATTGGTTTTCATTTTAAAGCGCCCGAAATAAGTGTTTGGTCACCCTGTATGTATAGCACACCTTATAGTGTGATCTAAAGAAATCGTGAAAATTCTAAATTGTTTTTTATTTTTAGAATCAACAAGAAGACGCAAAAAAATGACATACTTTCCATATTCATTGAAATTATATTAGGTCTCCTAAAAATCCATTGGTTTATAATTGAAGCAATTTACAGATTATTTGTACCTAGGAAATTAAAATCAATTAAAGGAGAAATAACATTGGTAGGTACAAAATTAAAGTTTGTACCGGTATAATTTTTTTAGATGACGACCTGAGGGGTTGCCCAATGCCCAGATATCTAAGATAATATTTTTCACCTCCACCGCCGTAGTCAACTTATTTAAATTATTAAAGGGGCGAGGCTAAAGCTGCGCGAACTTATCCCAACCGCTTCTCATCTTAAAAAATTATAACTGTATAGGGATTGCCATATGTAAGCGACGCGACCCTACGCAGAAAGCAAAATTCATAACCAAGGTTACATATACCTCAAAACTATTGTGAAAACGATGTTTGGGCATCTTTTTCTACAGCATTCTCACATGCTCTTCTGCGCATATAAAGTCGCTTACATTTGGCAATCCCTATACCTAAATTGGTATATTCCCCCTCCAACGCCATAGTCAACGTATTTAAATAATTAAAAGGGCGTGACCAAACCTGCGCGAACTTCTACCTACCCTGCCCATTTTAAAAATTTATACCTACACAATTATTTAGACTTTAAAAAACTTTTTGCAATTTTAGGTAACTGGGGCCGGACATGGAATCGGAAGAGAGTTAGCTTTACAATATGCTGAAAACGGTGCTACTGTAGTATGCTGGGACATTAATAAAGATAATAATGAGGCAACTGTCAAAGAAATTGATAACCTTGGATATCCAAAAGCCCACTCTTATACGTAAGTGTAGCAAAGAACTCAGTGCAGCCTCGTTAATCCGGACATCTAATAAACTAAATTAGAGTTTGTTTCCTTGATTACAACGTTCTAAATCAGTAGTAGGCTAAATTGGCTGTTCGTTAGGCTATGGTTCTCGTTCAAGAATTCATAAAACGGTTATCTTTTAGGTGTGATGTTGCTAATCGAACGCAAGTCACAGAAACTGCACAAAAAGTCCTCAAAGAAGTAGGAGAGGTTGGTATTATAATCAACAATGCTGGAATAATGCCAACCCATTCGTTTCTGGAACACACACCTGAAGAAATTGAAAATATCATGAATATCAATGTTATGGCACACTTTTGGGTTTGTATCAGCGTTCAAGTAAATGTTTAAAAGTTCCAAAAATGTTCTTAACTTTTAAAATTATTTGTAGATCTTAAGGGTTTTGCTACCAACAATGATCAAAAATAATCACGGGCATGTAGTAGCAATTTCATCTTGTGCTGGATTAGCGGCTAGTAGGAACTTAGTACCTTATTGTGCATCAAAATTTGCTGTACGTGGTATGATGATGGCAATAGCAGAAGAGTTAAGTCTAAATCCTATAAACGAAATTAAATTCACAACAATATATCCAAATATGATCGATACTGGATTATGTAAAAAGCCGAGAATGCGTTTTCCAACATTGTTTCCTATGCTAAAACCAACTGATGTTGCTAAACATATAATTTTTGCACAAAGAAGCAATTTCGCCGAAACTACTTTTCCTCGATATGCATTATCATCGGTTTACTTGGCTCAGTTAGTTGCTTAAAATTTTTAAAAACCACAAATTTGTAAAATTTTTGTTTTAGATTGTTTCCAAACAAAGTACCAAAACTAATCCAGGATTTTGTAAATAATTCGATGGATTCAGATTTGTAAAAATCATAATTAATGGAGTCATATTATAAAAGAGCATAAACTGCGAAGTACCCACGCCTTGAACGAATTTTGGTGAAATTTTTTTTATTGATTTCTAAATACCCTAAAGATCAAAGTTTATATTGTTAAAAAGTGTGCATTTGCCTCATCATCTTTTTAAACCACTTCTTGTGAACTCAATTTTCAAAATCATGAAAAAAGAATTTTTATTTCAAAATTTTGGGTGCAAATGCTTACGCGTTTGATAATTAGTAACTAAGCAACAAGTTTACGGAAAAAAAAATTTTAAAAACGCATGATGAAATTCTTATTATCATTTACTTAATAGTAACTAATGAAGCACTTCTAGGCATCTCAGAAACTTCAAATTTGGCATCAATGTATATGATGTCCTCAAGATTAATAAAAAAAAGTCTTCAAGTTCTGAAAACCCTCTGGGGCCGATTGAAAGGGGGGGGGACAACACCCCCGTTTTTTATTAGAAAAAATTAGACTTATCTAGAGATCTTTAGAGTGTGTTCTACAACGACACCAAATTACAAGTTCCTAGGATGCTTAAAAGTGCTTGTAACTCTAAGTAACGTCATCTTACGAATTTGCTGAAAAATAATAACACTGAGAAGAACCAACTCCGTGATCGAATTTTAATGAAATCTTTTTTATTAAATTCTAAATACTCTAATGATCAAAGTTTATACTGTGAAAAAGTGTGCATTTGCCTCATCGTCTTTTTAACCAATTCTTGTGATTTTGTTACTTTGAGTCACAAGCACTTTTAAGCATCCTAAGAACTTGAAATTTGGTGTCATTGTACATTACACTCTAGAGATCCCTAAAAAGGTCCGATTTCCTCTAAAAAGTACAGGGGCGTCCCCCCCTCCCCCTTCAATCGACTCCCAGAGGGTTTTCAGGACCTGAAGACTTTTTTTATTAATCTTGAGGACATTATATACATTGGTGCCAAATTTGAAGTTTCTGAGATGCCTAGAAGTGCTTCACTAGCTCTTGTTTATTAAATGTTAATAAGAATTTCATCATGCATTTTTGAAATTTTTTTCCGAAAAATTGTTGCTTAGTTACTAATTATCAAACCCGTAAGCATTTGCACCCAAAATTTTGAAATAAAAATTCTTTTTCAGCTAATTTTTATGATTTTCAAAATTGAATTCACAAGAAGTGGTTTAAAAAGATGATGAGGCAAATGCACACTTTTTAACAATATAAACTTTGATCTTTAGGGTATTTAGAACTCAATAAAAAAAATTTCATCAAAATTCGTTCAAGGCGTGGGTTCTTAGCAGTAAAACCCTCGTTTACTACACTAAATAAAGAAAACAAAAATAATATAGAGAAAACCAGGACACCGTAAGAGATACGAAGTCGGTTAAATGGTGAAAATTGTGCACGATTTTATGGCCACTTTGATACTGCTTTTGTTTTTTGAAAAAATGTATTAGCACTCTAGATATTGAGGAAAGCTGAAAAATTGCATTTTCTTTAAATGCTTATAACTTTTTTATTAATGGAGATTATTTCAATTTTCAAAAAAGAGATAATAGGCACTACTAAAATAAAATGCACATAATTAATTCATAAAATAATTTTTTTAGTGCGCCGTTTTGGAGATATGATGCAAACGTATGTTTTTTTAAATACAAACCTAACCTCAATTTTATGTTTTTAAAAAGTTTATTTTTTTCTCTTTTCAAAAATATAAGGGTTGATAGGTTGATTTTTAAATTTTTTTAGAAGGTACTTTTTTTCGAATTATTTTGATCGTTTTTTGATATTTATTTATTTAATTCAGTTGTTTTTTTTTATAAAATTGTTTCATAGCAAACTTGATTTTTAAAATTTATTTGAACATAAATAACAAAATATTCATCATATCTCCAAAACGGCGCACTAAAAAAATATTTTATGAATTAATTATTTGCGTTTTAATACTGCCTATTATCTCTTTTTTGAAAATTGAAATTATCTTCATTAATAAAAAAGTTATAAGCATTTAAAGGGGGTGTAAACCAAAAAATCTTTTTTTCGTAGAAATATGCTAAAAAATATCTTAAGAACAACGGTGAAAACCGCACATCTTTAGCCCAAATATTAACCGAGATATAAAGCATTTATGTTTCAAACGTTTCAAACGTGTGACGTCAGACAGACAAATACATGCAACCAGCAAGCGCATAGCTGACATTGAACTGAAGTTGACAATTAGTATAGGCATAATAAGATCGGAGACGGAATTAATTATTAGAAAGCTAATTTCTTCTGAAATACCTTCTATAGGTCCCCCTGTATTTCCCCAGAAAAATCCCAAGAAATCCTCCTTGGGGAACCCTCTTAAATTTTGAATAAACGGCCATCATCTTGCATTTTTCTAAGAAAACGCCATAACTCAGCAATGGACAATCATAGGAAGAGGCTGTTGGTTAGATAATGAGTTTTTACAAACAAAAGTTCTATAAAAATTTTCTATTCGAGCAATGGTTTTCTCACAAAATGAAATTTAAAAGAGGTATGTTTTCAAAAATAATATTAAGCAGGCAGATTGCTATGGTGAAAAAGAACATGCGCTCTGATGGACAAAAAACAGTTTCACGCCGAGACGAGCTATGATAAAATTACAATAAAAATATGAATTTAAAGCTGAAGACTTCAGCTTTCATTTCCATATCTTTTGAATTTATTTTTGTTACATCTTGTGGTATTAAATAGCAAATGAAGTTTTTCGTGTACCGTTTTTGAAACAGTTCAAGATATTTTGTTGGAAGGATCATTTTAAAAAAATTTCCTCCAAGGATTTTGTTTCTTATGAGTTATTTTTCAAAGTTCTGTCATGGGAAATTAATTACATATTTATTTCAAAAAAGCATAGTGATTTAATATTGCTTTACTTTTGGTAAATTTTATTTTCCACAAAAATTTAGATTTAAAGTGTTGTAAAATGGTTAATATTAAAGGTATTGAAGAAACTAAAAACTCATTATGAAGGAAAATATGTCTACTTTTTGATACACTCGTTAGATTTTACTTATTATCTCAAGTTTTCTTTTTCTATTGAATACATTGAAGAAGTAGAAAAATAGGCGATTTTTTCTTAAAATTCCTCCTAAATTGAGAGTACTGTACATTTTTAACAATCGCTTAGGCAAATGAAACATTATAGCTTATACTGTAATATACACAAATTAGAACGCTTTAGGATTGACTGGGGCTGCAGGAGTAGCTATTAAATTTTGTTAAAAATTTCGACAATGTCCAATGGTGTGGAGATATTTCAACAGTATCATGCAACTATTCTAAAAAACGATTTTTTATGCCTTTTTTAGAGTTATATAATGCCTCCAAAAGAGTTAATTGTGTAAACGAGCACATATATACAGGGCGTTTGATATATCGTGTCACAGCAGATATTCCGACTTTTGTCAAAATTTTAAATACATATTGTAGTAGGTAAATTAGGGTGCTGATGCTGGTGCAAAAGATGAACTCCTCAGACTTGGTACTGGTTTGCACGGGTAACCGTCAAGAGAGACCCTTACTAGGCGCTATCATTCGGAGTCAGCTGAACTCAGGTGGTTGTAGGTTGTAACTCATTCACCTCCTCCTTCTTCCTTCGGGCTTGGGAACGACATCGGCGGAATTATGAGCTGGCAACCAAAGAAAAAAGAAAATAACTCATAATTCCAACGAAAACCTGAGTTCAGCTAACTCCGAATGATAGCGCCTAGTAAGGATCTCTCTTGACGATTACCCGTGCAAAGTAGTACCAAGTCTGAGGAGTTCATCTTTTGCACCAGCATCAGCACTCTAATTTACCTACTACAATATGTACTTAAAATTTTGACAAACGTCGGAATATCTGCTGTGACACGATATATCAAACGCCCTGTATATATGTGCTCGTTTACACAATTAACTGTTTTGGAGGCATTATATAACTCTAAAAAAGGCATAAAAAGTGGGTTTTTAGAATAGTTGCATGATACTGTTGAAATATCTCCACACCATTGGATATTGTCGAAATTTTTAACAAAATTTAATAGCTACTCCTGCAGCCCCAGTCAATCCTAAAGCGTTCTAATTTGTGTATATTACAGTATAAGCTATAATGTTTCATTTGCCTAAGCGATTGTTAAAAATGTACAGTACTCTTAATTTAGGAGGAATTTTAAGAAAAAATCGCCTATTTTTCTACTTCTTCAATGTATTCAATAGAAAAAGGAAACTTGAGATAATAAGTAAAATCTAACGAGTGTATCAAAAAGTAGACATATTTTCCTTCATAATGAGTTTTTAGTTTCTTCAATACCTTTAATATTAACCATTTTACAACACTTTAAATCTAAATTTTTGTGGAAAATAAAATTTACCAAAAGTAAAGCAATATTAAATCACTATGCTTTTTTGAAATAAATATGTAATTAATTTCCCATGACAGAACTTTGAAAAATAACTCATAAGAAACAAAATCCTTGGAGGAAATTTTTTTAAAATGATCCTTCCAACAAAATATCTTGAACTGTTTCAAAAACGGTACACGAAAAACTTCATTTGCTATTTAATACCACAAGATGTAACAAAAATAAATTCAAAAGATATGGAAATGAAAGCTGAAGTCTTCAGCTTTAAATACATATTTTTATTGTAATTTTATCATAGTTCGTCTCGGAGTGAAACTGTTTTTTGTCCATCAGAGCGCATGTTCTTTTTCACCATAGCAATCTGCCTGCTTAATATTATTTTTGAAAACATACCTCTTTTAAATTTCATTTTGTGAGAAAACCATTGCTCGAATAGAAAATTTTTATAGAACTTTTGTTTGTAAAAACTCATTATCTAACCAGCAGCCTCTTCCTATGATTGTCCATTGCTGAGTTATGGCGTTTTCTTAGAAAAATGCAAGATGATGGCCGTTTATTCAAAATTTAAGAGGGTTCCCCTAGGAGGATTTCTTGGGATTTTTCTGCGGAAATACAGGGGGACCTATAGAAGGTATTTCAGAAGAAATTAGCTTTCTAATAATTAATTCCGTCTCGAGATAAATTAAAGTCGAAAATGCCTATACTAAATTGTGTTTATATGAAATTAGTCTACGAGGCTAGCATGCTGCTATGCGACCGATGCATGAATTTGTTCGTGTGACGTAGCGCATTTTTGCTTAAAAACCTTCTATCTTTTGAACGGCTCATCACAGAGATGTGCGGTTTAAAAATTTGTTCTTAGAATCCCCTGTACTACAACTTTAATTTTTGGTTTACACCCCCTTTAAAGAAAATGCAATTTTTCAGTTTTTCCTAAATATCTAGAGTGCTAATAGATTTTTTTTTTAAAACAAAAGCAGCATCGAAGTGGCCATAAAATCATGCACAATTTTCTCCATTTAACTGACTTTGTATCTCTTACGGAGTCCGAGATCCCCATGCTGTGCACGTTATACTGAACACACTGTATAGTTTTGTATATCTTTATTTGCTTTTAAACCTAAAATTTAACAGGTAAATATGATCTGCAGTTGTCAAACTGTGCGCTGCGCTGGTAGGATTGAAATTAAAACATTTTAAGGTAACTGTTTAGTACATTTGACATTAGGTACGACTGTACCAACTTCCCTACCTCTACACTATTTGTGGGTGGTAGGGTGGTTTTTAGTCTCTTTCATTTTTTTTGTACTTTTAAAGTTTAGTTTAAGCGCACAATTCATCTTTACAAGTAAGATAACAAGTTGACTCATAGTCATTTTTTTTAAGTGCATAATATAAGTTTCTTGACTCATCGTCATATTGTATTAATATTTTCGTACAAGACTTTATTAATAGATAATATATTTTAATGTATTAAGTTTTTTTTTTAAATATTAAATTATTTCTGGTCCTTCGTTAGGTGAGTTATTTCGTCGTGAAATTTAAAAAAGTGAAGTTATACCAAAATTACATAAAATCAGAGCTATCGTCGAATCATTGGTACTTCGAGCCGTATTAGAATAAAAAAAAAACAGCATTAAGCAAGAAATAGTCAATTAATCATTCAAATCAAAGTGCATTTTGTCCGTTACCGCCAAACGGAACACGTGCAAAATTAGAAAGCCTAATATTTTGTGACATCACAGTGTTAACAAGAATTAGAGAGAGATAAGCAGCATCAACAGCATTCCGAAAGAGCGAGAGAGAAATTTTGGCTACACCAACTACAAGCATCTTGTAAAACGCCGAGCCAAGTAAGTCTGTTTTCATTGTTCACATAGTTGTCCTTGTTCCTTTGTTGTTGAGTTTCAATTTCCGTTACTTGTGTACATTTTTCGAAAGTAGGTAGAATTTTTGGGTACCTGTTAAAAGGTATTTGCATTGTCCTTCAAAAAGGGTCAAGCATTCCCATCAAAAGAAAAACGCCAAGAGCGTACTAAGTATTTATTTTGTTTAAAATTTTGTTCACAATGTCATTGGCCAATAATATTAACACAAGGGGGATCATTAAAGGCCGATTAAAGCGTTTTGGAAAATTTTTGAATCATTTCAAGTAACACCTGACTTTGTGCAATTGCAAGTTCAGTTGCAAAAAGTGGAAGAATTATGGGCTGAATCGTGGCAAACGATAGAGCAGGCCGCAGCACTTGATTCAGGTCCTGGTCAGTAGAAGTCATAAAATTGCATGCATATACGCAATACTAGAATTATAGAATAATGGTTATAGAGACGTTATTATTGATTTTAACAAAAAAACCTTGGAATAAAAGTTCTTTAACAAATTATTAGCTACCTTCCTGCAAACTTAATTTTTTTTTTCTACCGATGCTGGAAGCGCTAGTACAGAATCGTGTACTTTTTTAAATAGAACCCTACTTATTTTTTAGTCGTATTTAATAGAGATTTTTTTTCTCTTTTCAATGATATGACACAAGTATACTTTTGCTTGAAAACAATTTTGATAAAATCATGTAAAAGTCGCATCTCAAAAAAGTTTTTAGTCACTAAATTCTCTCAAAATTAAATTTATTTTTCAAATAAGTGTTTATAACCATTACTAATACTATATATTACTTATCTAGCAATAATTTACTAATAAAAAAAATTTATAATAGCATCTACAATCAAAAAGTGTTAAAATGCAGTGAAATAGCATGGTAAGGATAGCGAACTTACGACTTCTATCGTGACGTCACGTCGAGTTTTATAAAAGTAGTGCTGCGGCCTGCTCTATCGTTGGCCACGGCTGAATTCAATCACGTGCAATCAAACATAAAATGTGATGTAGACGCACCTGCAACCACAGATCAGGAGAGAGAAACATTTGAAAATACGTATTTCCTGTTTGTATCAAAAGCAAAGACGTTAATTGAAAATAAAAATTCCAGTAATGCAATAAGTTCTCAAGTGTCGTCCTCTCCTTATGTCGAATCAGCCATCAAATTGCCTACTCTAAGACTACCCATTTATAATGGTGCGTACGATCAGTGGACCACGTTCGCTGATTTTAAATCAGTTTTATCAATAAGAATAAAAAGCTATCAAACGTGGAGAAGCTACAATATTTACAAGGTTGCTTGGTAGACAAGGCGGCAAAGGTTATACATACATTAAAGGTTACAGACGAAAATTACGATGTAGCCTGGAAATTACTAAAAAAAAGGTTTGAAAACAAAAGAATTATAATCTATAGTCATATCAAAGAATTAGGGGAATTGCCAGTTGTTCCTCCAGAAGGTGATCCCAATTCACTAAGAAATTTTCTAGATAATATGTTCACGTTAAATGAGTTAGAAAATTTGGGGCAATCTGTAAAATCATGTGAAGCATTAGTCATTTATTTAATGTCAAATAAATTAGATCTTTTATCTCAACAGGAGTGGGAATTTGCAATACAAAAAGAGGAGTTACCCACTCTGGATGATTTTGAAGAGTTTCTCATAAAAAGATGCCAAGCACTTGAAGCAATTCAAAATAGAAATTTAGTAACACTGACATCAGCTGTGAAATCAAAAGTTATTAATAAGCCCATCAGGCAATTAGCACATGTCTCAATTACTAATTGCCCAATATGTAAAAGAGGAGAACATAAAATGTTTGAATGTTTTGTTTTCAAAAACATGTCATCAAGTGCTAGATATGACGAAGTTAAGAGCAGGCAGTACATCGTCAGAAACACTAGGTAGCGCCACTTGATTTTTGTATCTTTTTATAACCTATTCGTATATTTAGGACCATATAAATTTGGCAAGTCAGATTAATAAATTAGACATACCTGCGTAATAAGAAAGGTTTGGTCTACCTGCTAACATATTTTTTTAGCGTAAAAAACTTAGTAATTTACCTAAAATTCACCATTTAAATTGATTAAATTTAAAAAAAAATTAATAGAACTGGAGTTTTAAAATATGTCATCTTGTAGCGTCAACGTTTTTATGAAGGAATCTGGAGAGCAAGGGCCGTTTTAGATGGACTAAGTATCGTACTAACTGTTAGTACAGTCTCGTGCATATATTTTCGCAACCCCGGCAATACGTTATAACAATTTGTTGGTTCAACCATCAATAACACCCCCCCTACTTAAACTGAGGGGTAACTTTATTTTGCCAACAAGTATTTAATCAACAAACTGTGTTGGTATTATGATGCTTGCACCCACAAATCGTGCAAACGTATTGCCGGGGTGGCCAAAAGCTATGAACGAGACTGTACTTAACTGAATCAACTCAAGAAGCAAAAGCAAGGAAATCTAAGCTTTAACGTCGTCCACGGTGGTGCGCAAAATTTCTACTGACGACATTAAAGCTTAGATTTCCGTGCTTTTGCTTCTTGAGTTGATTCAGTTACTAACAGTTAGTACGATACTTAGTTCATCTAAAACGGCCCTAAAACGTGCAATTATAGTATTTAGGAAATGGTCCTAAAAATTGCAACGATTGTGACAGTCGCAGCAATCTACCTCAAAACTTTGACAAAATGGTTGATGTTCACGCAGTTATAGAGTAAGACTTTGAAAATTTCGTCTCGATGTGCACAATTATTAATGTTTTTGTTTTCTTTTTCTTTCTAGTTATATGCAGACCCTTGACGGCTCTCCTCTCGTTCGTTGGGCGAGATTCCAGGAGAACCTAGCTATCGCTCGCCGCTCCGTCTATATCGAGGACTGGAGTCGGTCCGAATTTGAAGAGGCAGTTTATTCACGGCAGCTCGTGGTCTGCCCTTTTAACGACGGTCACGTTCTTACCCGCAGCCAGATGCAGTCGCACCTCCAGTGGAATTGCCCGTCACCACACGAGATGACTTAACAATAAGAGGAAGTGCGAATTCTCGTGATTTTTTATTTTTATATTTATGCAATAAATTAATATTTTAAGTACCAATTTGTTTTTCTTTGTAATTTTTTTGAATTGAGTTAAAGTTCCCTTTGTCTACGAGTGGCCGACGATCGGATTTGGGGACGAAAACTTTTTTTTTTTTAAATTGTTAACTAAAGGAACCGCCCTCGTATTTTTAAAATTGTTAAACTAAACGAATGGCACCCGTATTCAGGGTAAACAGGAAAAAGACGTTTCTTTTATTCCGATGGAATGCGATTGTTGCGAGACCTGCATTTTTCTACCTGATCATAACACATAACGTACAGTAGAGATGTAGTTAGCATTCATTTTTTTTTAAATTATCAGCAGTAAGATATTATCTGATTATAATAAATGTCTTTTTCGGAACGCTTATATTGCATGAACTATACGTTAACAAGATGCCTTATGAAACTAGTGCTCTTCTAACATACTATTAAGGTGGCGATTCCCTCTATGTTAGAAATATCGTTAATAGTGCTACGCGGGAGTGGGTGAGTAGGAAAAACTATTGAACGAACACAAAAATTATCCATATATAAAATGAAGTAGAAAGATTGATCTGCGACCTAAGCTAAATTTTATTACTGAAATGGTGATAGTAATTGAGATAAGGCCTACTCAAAATCATGATATTTACTTGCTTTTTTTTACCCCTATTGTTGCAAATTTTCAAAATAAATGAAAATTGTGAGATAAACATAATGTACTACATATATTTAACTTCATTTTGACACAAAATTTGGAAAAATTGTTAACATATTAACCCTGGAACGACCACGCTTTTAATGTAACGGGAACTACCAGCGGGGTGCGGCGCACCCCAAGTACTTTTAGATAGGAATTGTGATACTTTTCGCTAATACCTTTAAGTTTTTCGGGTACTTCATGTATGTAAACACTATGTTACATATACATAACTATTAAGTATTTGAAATCAATAATAATTAAAGAATTATATTAATTAAAACACTGGAACGACCACGCTTTTTGTAACGGGAACTACCAGCGGGGTGCGGCGCACCCCAAGTACGTTTAGATAGGAATTGTGATACTTTTCGCTAATACCTTTAAGTTTTTCGGGTCAATTCATGTATGTAAACTACAAAAAATAATTTTAAAATCTATTCCAACAACTTTACGTTCCTAAAAGTCCTTAGAATATAGTTTATACGGTAAAAATGCTTGGGGTGTACTACACCCCACATGGGAGAAACTCAAAATCGTCATCTCTTTTGGCACTCATAATTTAAATCAAAAATCTTTTTAGTTTTTTGAAATCAGCATTAATAGTTAGGAAAAGTCATAGAAGCACACGGCCGAAATACAAAAAACCACTCTAAAAAGTAGGCCTAAAAATGAAATGGGGTGTCGTACACCCCGCTGGTCGTTCCAGGGTTAAGGGAGACTCACCCGTTCCAGAAAACGCTTACAAAATTTTACATCTCTAAAACTAACGCATATTTCTTTGCAAGAACGGAATTAACTCTTACTTCATTTTTAATGAGATCATTTTTTTGTTGGTTCAATAGTTTTTGCTACATAAGCGCTACCGTGTAGCACTTTTAACAATATTTCTAACATGCAGGGAATCGCCACCTTAACATGTTTAAAATAAAAGTTTGTTTTTATAAAATGTATCCTCTTTACAAGGTATATACCTATAGAAGTTAAAAGTAAATCGCGTTTTTCTGAAAACTATGTTTCATTCACATACGACCTTCTGTCATCATGGTAGCGATAATTACGATAATCACGAAATGTGCCAAAATTAATCGAGGTTTCATAAAAGTAGAAATATTTATCGTTATAGAAACCAGTATGAACCGTACCATTGGTTTCTGTATAGCAGAACTTTTTTGCTTATTCTTGTTCTTATTCTTAGAGTCAACACGAATGAATCATTCGTGTAAAGGAAGTTGTTTTTAAAGGAGCATTCGGAATGATCCTTTACAAACTCTCTAAAGGTATGTTCATAGCTCTCCGTTGATACGTTTCCGTTAGTACGTTGGCCAATCCGAGCAGAGTATTTTTCAAATTAATCCGTGGCGCGAAAGCCACGAAAAAGTTGGTTGATTTAAAGCAACCAATCGGTCAAGTTTATCCGTTGTAGCTGTCAATTGCCAAAAGAAGACAAGTTGACGTGTGATTATCATTATTATTAACGGATGACGGCTAATGTATAGCTGTGAACCGTGCGACTTCAAAATATACGTCAACATACCAACAGAAACGTATCAATGGAGAGCTATGAACCTAGCTTCACCGCACTGTTTCTGGGGAATGTTTCGCTGCTAAGTTCGCGTCAAGTTGAACTGACGTTTAACAAATGTCAAATATTGCTTCGTATACGTATGTGTTCATGAAAACAGTTTACAATAGCTAACTTTTTTATTTGTAAAGATACGAATACGGTTAAATTAGTAAAGTTGTAGTACTTGTTTTTCCGGTTTTAGTAATGTAGTTGAGAAAACAGAAAAGAATCTAGTTACCGAGATACAGGAATATGTCACTTTTTTTTTAATTGAATTGAACACTCTATATATTTTTAGATATTTGGATTTTCCAAACATTCATCTGTATAAAAGTATTAAGGCACTTTATCAAAATATTTAGAAATAACCGAGTTATAGCTCATTTTGCTGTCAGATATGCTGTGAGTTACACGACCGTTCTCGAAACAGTTTACAATAGCTAACTTTTTTATTTATGAAGTTCGGTTAAATTAGCGAAGTTGTAGTATTTTGTCTTCTTCATTTAGCTGTGGAGTTAGAAAATCGAAAAAAGGCCTAGTTGCCGAGATATGCCAATATATCACTTTTTTTAAATGGAACACCCTGTATATTTCTGAATATTTGAATTCCCCAAACTTTTCTCTGTATATAAAAGTACTAAAGCATTTTATCAAAATATTTAGAAATAACAAGAGTTATAGCGAATTCCGTTATTTTGTGTTGAAGAGACAAAGTTGTAGATTACAATTTCTACAGTTGTAGACTACAAGTTGTAGATCTACAACAGAATGCGCTATAACTCTGTTATTTCTAAATAGACTTTATAAGACTTGAAGTCTCTTGTTTTCCATGGCACTCTACAATTTTGTATTCTTTTGTAAGAATACAAAATAACAGAATGCGCTATAACTCTGTTATTTCTAAATATTTTGATAAAGTGCTCTAATACTTTTATACAGAGAAAAGTTTGAGGAATCCAAATATCCAAAAATATACAAGTTTTAAATTTAAAAAAAGTGACATATTGGCATATCTCGGCAATTAGGCCGTTTTCAGATTTACTAACTCCACAGCTAAATGAAGAAGACAAATTACTACAACTTCGTTAATTTAACCGAATTTGTAACTTCATAAATAAAAAAGTTAGCAGTTAGTTATTGTAAACTGTTTTCATGAACACACTGTATGTGTTTTTGGTTTGTTAATTACTTCAAATTATGCTTTTACAACATTTTTGAGTATTGTTTTATTTTTACATAACTTATTCCCAGTTTCTCGAATGATAGTTATCGCTTCACCAATAGATATCTATTCCTAAATGTTGAAAAACTGGTTTTCAAACAATGTTTCGGTTCACCATAAAGTTAAGTTATAGAATGTTATGGAACCATAAGGTACCAGAAACTCGCCCTTAGAGAAGAGAAAATAAGTATTAATTTAAATTACCTATATCAACAATAGATGGAATAATAGAGCGACATCTAAGACTAATTGAAGCAAATAATGTTACGTGATAGGTGCCATTCAGTGTTCCCACCATTAAGAAAAAAAATTCCAGTCATGACAAATGTTAAAAAATAATTATTTTATAATAAAATGCCGAAATAGAAAAAATAGTAATAAACACAATCTAACTAACAACAATAGCTGAATAATTTTTTTTTATTAAAGTCAATGCATTTTTATCCTCTTTTACCTCTAAATCGTTCGGTATTTTGCAAATGGGCCTGGGCGTGTCCAAATGAAACTACGATCGTTCGGTAAATACATAAGTGGAGCACGTGGAGGAGTTAGATGTAGATCTTTTCGCTCCGATATTTTAGAGAGATTTTTAAGATTTGAAACATCCAAGAAGCTATATCCACTCCAGAGTGACATTACGCATGCGCACTGTCGTAATATTTTTGTTAAAAATGACCGCAGCAAATAATACAAAATTTTGACAGATTATAACCTTAAACCTTATTTTATTTAAAGTCACAATGATGAAGTGACAGGCGTCTTAAGATACTCACTGCGCATGACAAAACTCCTAAACGGTGACGTCACACCCTGTTTCAAGACTTCAGCTTAAATTCAAATAAATGAAAATTTTATTTTTCAAATAAAGTGACTAAATGCCCAAAATTTTACTAAAATCAAATCAACTATTACTAAAATCACATTTAATTGTAAATTGCCGCATAGTGCATGTACCCCATTATATGAATTTAAGCCTTTTTTTAACATCACACTTTGTTTATTGGATTGAGTTATTTTGTCAGTGACGATTAAATAAATTTAATTTGAAAACTTGAAAAATTTTATAAGCAATGAAAACTATTAACCTTCAAGGAGATAATAATATAAACTGTGCTTTATTACTTTACGTTGTACAAGGTGGAGCATTATCCATGATTTAAATAGTAATAAGTTTTAAATAGCAGTTAGAAAAAAATTAAAATAACCAGTACATTATAATCAAAAACGTGTCCTAACAAAGTTTTTACAGCTTGTGAATACGTTTATAAATAAGCGAATTATTACAAATTTTCAAAATGGCGATATTTCCAATTTTGGTCTATAACTCGGAAACAAAAAAAGATATTGAAAATTTTAATTCTGTCTTGAGATCTAAAAAATGCAATTGGAACCTACTATCAGAATTTTCATATCTCCACTATTAAGGGTACTTTCCATTTAAAACCATCGAAAATGCTCCACCCTGTACATTACTTAAATCCCAATTTAAATTACTTACTCAAGTACTTAATTAATTACGCTAATTATTTACTTAAAACTAAATAAAGGCTTACTTAAAAATTTAATGCAAAATAAAATTAAAGTGCATCAGTACTCGAGGAGACATTTTGGTGAGTCCCTTCGGTGAGACGTATTCGAATTTAGTCAGGTTTTGCCTACTTTAAAGGACGATTTCGAGTAGAAAGGAGTCCAGAATTTTATTTAGCGTCGGGTCTCACAAAAATCCGTTTATTCAAAATATTCGTTTATAAACAACATAGGTACATACAACTTTTAGATTGTGAGCTTTTTAATAATATTTGTGATTTTTACCAGAGCAGTGCAATTTTTAATAATGCAAGCAAGCGACGTAATGTGAGTGAATGACAAAAATTTTCAATATTTGTAGGTATTTAATTAAAATTAATTTAATAAATTATTAAATAATTTAAGCTAAGGCAACTCAGTGTTCAAAACGATTTGAAATAACGGTGAATGTCACATTACATGCATTTGCCAGAAAATGCAATTTAAAGTAAGGTAAGTGCGAGTAATAAGGCCCACCTAAGGATCGATGATTAAAATAAATTAAAAATCATACATATTTTTGAGAAATTTATATTTTATGGAAATATATGAACATTGAACTATAAACTTAATGAACTGTAACTGCAAATTGTAAAAAACAAAAATTCTTTTATTTTGTAAAACGTTATAAATGGGCCTTATTTCCTGTATAGCAGGTAATTAGGCCCACCCATTTAGGGTGTACAATCCGGACAAACAAATACATCTTCGTCTTCAGGTGTGAGTCCAACGCATTCCTCATGCATCCAGGTGAGACACATGACACACTGGCGCATATCGCCTATGAATTCAGCTTCGCATAATTTCAAAATCAATTTTCTTCGAAATTAACGTTTATGTTTTCTCTGGATGTGGATGGAATGGGCTCTGGTTCACATGCTTTTGGTTGTTTCCTTGCGGTTAAACTGAGACGTACTTTGCAGCTCTTTTCAATAACATTCTGTCACGCGCATGCATCATCCCTTAAGTTGAGAGGGATGTGTTTAATGCATGTGCGTGGGGGTAGTTTAGTCTTGACGTGACACTCTCATACGAGAAGACGTATTTTTGACCTTTCTGTATTTTTATGTATTATTGTGTTTTTATTATTATCTACGTTTATTAAAATATTTAATCTTTGTTTTGGTTTTTTTTTTATTTAATAAATCTGAAGAGACGATCTGACAATTTCAGGTGTGGGGTAAAGAACAGTTTTCGCGAATTAACGACTAAATAGTTCGCGACGGTTAAGAAAGTGTTAATAAGTAAGTTTTCGCGTATTGTTAGTGAGCAGACTCAACGTGGAACGCGAACGGGAAAGCCATTGTTTTAACGACTATAAACATTTGTGCGACGATTTCCTTTGTTCCAAACGAACTTGGTTTTTTTCCACTCAAGACCACGCCTTGGGTTTTGCAACGTATTTCACGAATTCGGAGAAAAAAAACATCTGGTCCACAACACGATAAGGGTGTGACCGAAGCGACGGATTTATCGCTTTTCGAGTTTTGTTTTCTTTCCCCGGAAATGGAATATAGTGCGTATCGGGTGGATGAACTAAAGGAATTGCTTAGGCAAAGAAGTTTGCCGACGACGGGGACGAAAGCGGAGCTGGTTCAGCGTTTGAATCAAGCCGCCGAACAACCTGTGGACGAAACACCACATGTTGATGACGAATCGTCGCGAAGCTTGGATAGCGAAATATCCAAGCTCAACGAAAGAATCGACGAACTACGTCAACTAGTGGAAGTTGCATTTACACGACAAGGACAAGTGCAACAAGCGCAACCAAGGATGGACACGAACAGTGCACCAACACCGGCACCGGTAGTAGTGGGTCACTTCAACCGTGTTCGTGACGCCATCGACATTTTGCCGACGTTTGACCCTGCCAATAAAGATTTGTTGACGAGTAAACAGTTTATCGACAGGGTAGAACTGCTTATGGCCACTTATCAGTGGGACGAGAGAGTTATTCTTTTTGCGGTGCAAGCGAAATTGGGCGGTTTTGCAAAACAATGGGTAGATACCCAACGCGAGACGTTTGCAACATGGGCTGAATTTAAACGACGACTCTGTTTGTTCTTCCCGCCTCCATCGAACGACGCAGAAGTGCATATAAAGATGATGGCAACTCGTCGTGATACGAAAGAATCGTTCGAGGCGTATTTCTTTAAAATGATTGCGATCGCGCAAAGAGGAGGATTGGACGACCCTTCGACGATAACTTACATAAAAAAAGGATTGGAATACCAGCCGTTACAAAATGCCTTGGCTGTCGGACGATACTCGACAGTATTTGAATTACTAAACGCGATACGGCAGTTCCAAGAGACGACGACGTTTAATGGTAGCAATCAGGCCAAACAGGTGACAACGGTACCACCTGGACCCAGCGCCACTAACCACGTAGTACCGACGTCAGAACCAGAACCAACGGAAAGAGAAACACGGGTAATGAGGTGCTTCAATTGCCGCGAACCTGGCCATTTATCTATAAATTGCCATAAATCGCAAAGAAGACGACGATGTGACAAGTGTCAGCGAACGGGACATGACACAGCCAACTGTAGATTGGAACACAGATAACTGAGATATATTCTACAATAGATGCGGGAGCTAGGGTGAGACGTAGGTTACCATCATCGGTAGGGGGGTAGGTAGTTCTTACCACCATCACGGTATGGCGCTGGCAGCATCGAGATCCGCGTATTAATACATAGGGATCAAGTAGGAATGTGATATAATGTAAAAATTGAAGTTTACTTTAAAATAATTTGTCAGTTGTGTGAATGTTTGAGTAGTGATCCCCAAAGCAGAAACCATGTAGTGATATGGCATCTAAATTGAAAAGAACAGTTTAAAATTTGAATAAAAAACGGTGTTCAAATCATGATGTTAAGAAGAGCAAATTTTAGTGCATGATAAATGATGTGTTCGACGAGGAGTGTAAAAGAAGAGTTACTATTTTCAAAACGGTTTAACTTGGTTAATACATTGGCATCGTAGAGAAATCGGATGAAAACCTAATTGAAGGCAAGTTTAAGTTGATATTTAGTTGATTGTGGAAACACCCAATTTAAAACAAAGTTGAGGAATGACCAATTTGTAGAAATGTAGTAAATAATGTTAAACCAAGTTGTTACGTTAATTTTTGTAGCAACTAGTTAATAAATATATTACAATAAAATGAACAGTTATTTTATTTTAATTTTCACAGGAAGTTCAAAAAATGAAGAGGTGGTCATAATACGATCACTTACGAAAAATAACGAGTTAAATTTAGCAAAAATTATTATTATTATTACAAGCACCCCAAGCACCAAATTTGTGGGCAGCGCCAACAACGATAGTGGTAAGAACTAAAACATGGTTACCATTTAGAGTGGGGACTCGGCCATCTATTTCTGAATATATAAATCTATAATCTGTGGATTGGAATCTGAAAGTGTAATAGTGCATAGAGTTAGTGCAGGAAACGCTGGAAACGACATTGTAAAAGACATCTCGATAAACGGTGTACGGTTGAACGCTCAAATTGACTCAGGTAGTCAAAGATCATTAGTTCGAAGTGCCAAAGCCAAAGAACTTGAGTGCGAATTTGTAAAAACGAACATTAAGCTCAAGGGGTTCGCGGGTGGTAACTTTTTGTGCAAAGACAAAATTAGTGTAGGTATAGTTATAGACAACCAACAGTTGCAAAGTGAATTATTGATTGTGGGCGATGAAATGTTGGCACATGACGTACTTTTAGGGGTTGACATTTTGTGTTTAAATAGAAATAAACTGATAATCGAAAACGGAAAGTGTAACTTAGAACTAATAGATAGACACGATGTGAATGTCGGGAACGGGTTAAAGGTTGAGGAAAGAGACGAATTAGGACAATCAAACGTAGGAGAAGTGACGATCAAAATAACTCCTCAAACGCGGTTAAATCGACGGCAGTATCGAATACCTTTCGCGAAACGGAAAAAAGCGCGGAAAAGTACCGACGAATTACTGGTAAAGGATTGTTCCGCGGTTACGACGATGAAAGATTCAAAGCTTTTGGTACCGCGAGTCGCGCGTTGGTTTCTACAAGACGGTAAATCAAAAGAAATTAGCGACGGTTTCGTAGATGAACGCGAAAGTGAACCATCGAAAGAAATTAAGGCTGAATACTGTTTACGTAAAAACAGATTATTTAGTCGAGAAGACGGAAAATATGAGATGAAGGGGTGGTGCGACGCATCCCCTGACGGAAGTGAGGGTAGTAGTGAAAGTGACTCGGACGATATGTAGCCAATCCGAGGGCAGATTGTGTGTCAGGGTGTGGCCGAACTGTCACGCGCATGCATCCCTTAAGTTGAGAGGGATGTGTTTAATGCATGTGCGTGGGGGTAGTTTAGTCTTGACGTGACACTCTCATACGAGAAGACGTATTTTTGACCTTTCTGTATTTTTATGTATTATTGTGTTTTTATTATTATCTACGTTTATTAAAATATTTAATCTTTGTTTTGGGTTTTTTTTATTTAATAAATCTGAAGAGACGATCTGACAATTCATAAAATAAACCCCACTTAATATTTTGATGGACCTTATTATCTGTATGGTCACTTCCTCGTATTTGAGATCATATTTCAAACATGGCTTATAAAAAGTCATCAATTTTCTGGGAATACGTTATCAACATATGTAATTATACATACCTAAAGTCACACAGTAATTCGATGATAGAAATCAATAACAGAGATCTAACCAAATTATGCAAATGTTATAATTTGATCAACGAAAGTTGTCGGGAAAACACTTGTTGACTTTACAGTTGGCAAATAGTATCAAAAAGGCGGAAAACACAGTGAATGACATTAGTAGTATGTATGGAAGGTAATAGATATCAAGATATCGGCACCGGTACTAGAACTTAAATTTCCGGGTAAATATCGCAATGGGCCTTATTATCTGCTGGGTCTTATTACCAGCACTTACCTTATAAAACGTAAAAATTTCAAAACTCCAAATAATTGATAATTTTCATATATTTTATTCGAGAAAATCTCAACCAGAAGGGAGCGCTACTAAATTTCAAGATGTCGGAAACCGTGGGCAAAACCGTGGGGATAACATTGAACATATGATTTTGACGTTTACACACCCTGTTTATTTACATTGATTTAATGTTTATATGCAATTATATTTGATATTTATAACAGATTTTTCTTTCAATTTTAATGTTTTAAGTACTTTTTGTAGCTGTACGCTAAAATAAATTTGTATTATTGAGGTTATGTTGCTACAAAATTTGGTAAATAAATAACACGTGACACCCCCACGGCGAGTTTTTAATATTTAACCAATAGATGTCGCAGCGATTTTATAAAAAATGTTGTAAACAATTAACACGTGACACCCCCCATGGGGAGTATTGCATATTTAACGGATAGGTGTCGCACCCTTCGTGATTTTCGCGAATAGAAATATCGCAATTTATAAACGACGAGTTTTTTCTTACTAGTCTTGGTTAAAATAACAATTGCAAACTGTTTTCCTAGTTGATGATGAAATACATCGTTTTTGCTGTGTTTCGAATCGACATTCAGCATTCTTGTTGTGTACACGATATTTTATTTTGCTTATAACTTCCAGACCTTCAGCGATATTAGCATGGCATCTATACTATCTGCTTCCTTTTAAAATTATCTATCTTTTGATACCCCTAACTCATTTTACTTGAAAATGTGACATTCATCGTTTTTGCAGTGTGGTCTTCATTTGATATATTGAAGAGTATTTTTTAAATATGAGCGTTTTAGGTGTGTTCCAGTATACAACATACAGCTAAAATAATTTATTTTGAAGAGCGGTAGGGATAAGTTCGCGCAGTCTACCAATATTATTTCCTTGACTATAAAGCTTAACTCTCAGCTATCCGAAACCGTCGTATACGACGATACGAAAGTTTACGAAAGATACGAAAACTTTCGTATCGTCGTATACGACGGTTTCGGATAGCTGAGAATTAAGCTTAAGTTAATGGGTATTAGCAAAGAAAAAGTACTCTAAAAAGTACGAATAAGAAACGATACGAGCTCAAAATCCCATGTTAATTTTTTGCATAGAATTTTACTGCGCATGTCCGCTGGATATGTCAGAAATTTCTCCTAAACCAATCATATCATCTAAAATACGCGCCATTTTTTAAATATTTAAATAAAATGAAGTTTCTCTTCAAACGTCAAAAACTTTACTACTCTTATGACTGATTAATATTGTACCAGAATGTAAATCGACGATATTTATTTATGCATCAATTTCTACTGCGCATGATATCGCTTTCCAAGGTCTTTTTAGAATCAGTGTGACATAATTGTGCATATTTTCGATCAAGCATCACTATATTAATAGTATATTATCCAACAAGCGGGTAATGAAGCTCATTACTCACAAGAATGAATTTGCGACACGAGCCGTATGGCGAGTGTCGTAATCATTAGAGTGAGTAATGAGCATTACCCGCGAGTAGCATACTATACTTTATCCACGACTGCAAATATTATGAACCAAATATACATTGAATACACGAGTATTTTTTGAAAAAAAAAATTTTATTTAAAAAAAAATTAATTTAAAAAAAAAATTAATTTTTTATGGAAATGTATTCAAAATGTAATGTAGAATTCAAAAATGTAAAAATATATATGGTGTTGCATTTAAAAATCTAAAGTTTACCTCATTTCCGGCTAAATCGGAAGTGGAAGAATTTTCAAAAGTAGTTAAAAAAATTGCAATTTATATGACTATAACTCACAGCAAATTTCATTTTGATACGTTGACAAATAACAGAGCTATAAAAGTTTTCCAATCCCCTGTGTCGCCCGCTAAACCATTGAGTAATGTAATAGTCATTGAGTAATATGTATATTATTCAATGATTTGCAACTAGTAAGTAATGAGTTAATGACACACATTACTGGTCAAAAATCATAGAGTAATGAACGTATTATTGGACGGTCGTGGATAAAGGTTTTTATCAAAATTGAGACAATTATGTATTTATTAAATACAATTAAACCAGATGGTTTATCTATGTCTAATTGTGTCTAATTAATAAGGTTATGTTGTGCGTTGTGACACTGGCATATCCAACGGACATGCGCAATAGGCGAAGACTAACTTTTTCATCTCGGTATTGTTTCTTGTTCCTTATCCAATTCCAAGGGTATCTTTTCTTTGGTATTAGGTACATACATAATAGTCCTAATTTTTTAGGTTTTCTAGATGTGTAGTGTAACTCTTACCATTTCCTAGATAGCAAATACCTACCTTGCTGTGATCTAAAAAAAATCGTGAAAATTCTAGCCCTTGTTTTACTTACTAATTTTTTTAAAATTTTTAGAACCAATAAGAAGACACAAAGACATGACATACTTTCCATATTCATGGAAATTATATTAGGTCTCCTAAAAATCCATTGGTTTATAATTGAAGCAATTTACAGATTATTTGTACCTCGGGAATTAAAGTCAGTTAGAGGAGAAATAACCTTAGTAAAACATTCAGTTTTTTACAATATGTGAGAACTTAAAAAAACTACAATTATAGATAACTGGATCCGGACACGGACTTGGAAGAGAGTTAGCGTTACAATATGCTGAAAACGGTGCTATTGTAGTATGTTGGGACATTAATAAAGAAAATAATGAAGCAACAGTCAAAGAAATTGCCAAACGTGGATATCTAAAAGCTCATTCTTATATGTAAGTGTAGACAAAAAACTCAGTTTAGCCTCGTTAATCCGGATCATATAAACTGAATTAGAAATCACGGGATAAGTAACTGGTCTCACGATTGGATTAATTAGGAATAGCTACTGTAGTCTTCCATACTATAGCTTGAGAAGATATTATAGTTTCCTTGATTTCAAAGTTCTAAATCAGTAGTAGGTTTAGTTGGTTGAACGCTAGGCCATATGGTTCTCGTCCTAGAATTCATAAAACAGTTATCTTTTAGATGTGATGTTGCTAATCGAACGCAAGTCACAGAAACTGCACAAAAAGTCCTCAAAGAAGTAGGAGATGTTGGCATTATAATCAACAACGCTGGAATAATGCCAAGTCATCCCCTCTTGGAACATACAGATGAAGAAATTGAAAAAATAATGAACATCAATGTTATGGCACACTTTTGGGTTTGTATCAGCTTTTTAGCAAACGTTTATAACTTCTAAACATTTTCTTAGCTTTTTAAATTGTTTGTAGATCTTAAGAGCTTTGCTACCAACAATGATAAAAAATAATCATGGACATGTAGTAGCTCTTTCATCTAGTACAGGACTAATACCTACTAAAAATCTAGTACCTTACTGTGCATCAAAATCTGCTATACGTGGGATGATGATAGCATTAGAAGAAGAATTAAGGCAAAATCCGAAAAACGAAATTAAATTCACAACAATATATCCATATATGATCGATACCGGATTATGTAAAAAGCCAATAATACGTTTTCCAACATGCTTTCCTATACAAAAACCAATTGATGTTGCTAAACATATAATTTTTGCACAGAGAAGTAATTTCATAGAAACGACTTTTCCTCGGTGTTATCTGACACTGTGGTACATGGCTCGGTGAGTTATTAAAAATTTAAAAAAGTACTAAATTTGCAAAATTTTTGTTTTAGACTGAATCCAAACAAAGCAGTACAACTAATACTGGATTTTATAAATTGTGGACTCGATTCAGATTTGTAAAAATGATAATAAAGAAAACAAAATCAATGTACAGTGTTTCACTTTAGGTGAGAACACATGCAGAAACTTTTTGTTTTAAAAACAATCGAAATAAAATTTTTATCAGTAATGTAGGTACGCGGTAGGTCATTAAGATCTATAGCTAGAATAATTTAACTTGAAGAGCGGTAGGGATAAGTTCGCGCAGATTTGGCCACGCCCCTTTAATAATTTAAATACCTTGACTACTGCGTTGGTGAGTATAAATACCAATTTAGGTATCTGCGCATGTCCACAGCTCCTCACCATAAAAATTACTGCAGTATCTTTTTGCAAGGATAAAAATTTTTCAAAAGTCAAAATCTAGCCAACTAGAATTATTATAATAAGAGTGGCATTTCAGGTAAATAGAGTTCTCGTCAACTCGAAATTATAGCGCACCGAAATTCAAACTGGCGGGCGCTGGCGTGCCTAAAAATAGGAGCCTTGCCTATCCTCGAACAGGCGATATTTAGGAAAGATCCAAAGAACGTTTATCATGGGGAATATTTCAAACAAACAAAATTTTTTGAGTTTTTTGTTTGTATGCCTTTATTTATTACATCTCGTACGTCGTACCTGAGTGCAATATTATTGTTCAAGTCTCGCCTCGTTAATTGTTTACTGCAGCTTAAAATTTCAAGCGTTATGTATTTTGCTAAGTACATGAACTTCACCTTTGTTATCATATCTGAAATTTAAACAACAAAAGGTTGTTGCAAAAAAAAGTTAAAAATAAAACATCGATTAAGTTATTTGAGAAAGAGTCATATAATAAGTATAGTCGTTTAGCTACTTTATAACATAGAACAGGACAGTTGTAGCTCTAATATCATTTGTACCCTCAAGGACAATAAATTTATTATAAACAACATCGGATCGGTACATACTACGAATTTTAGATTGTGAAATTTTTTAATAATATTTGTGATTTTTACGAGAGCAGTAAACTTTTAAAAAATGCAGTCAACCAGCGAAATGTAAGTAAATTTTTAATTATTTTTAATTAAAATTAAATGTGCCTTTTAAACTAAATTAATTGCTATTTGTTTGCTGCCTACGTAAATATGAAATAAATATTGAACTGATAAAGTAATAAGGCTTAGTGTTCACAAATTTCTCAAAAAGATTTAAGAATATTTTTAAAACTTTTTATTCTTATCTTTTATTTTTTAAATAAATTCTGTTAATTAACTAAGCAGAAAAAAACTTGAATATTATTCATTTTGTTATGATGATAAATTTATAACTTAATCCAACTTAAGTTGGATATTACCATAACAGGACAGGTATAGGGCTATTTTGGGCTTATTTTAGCCCAAAATTTAGACCTATATTATACATATAGGTAAACTTTGAATTAAATAAATATTTATTTAAATTTTTAAACGATTTTCCCATTTATTAGTTTTTCTGTTAAAATTTTGCTGCTAATTATTATTTTGAAAATATAAAAACGCCATTACAGACTAAATATAAAACTTTATTCCAAATATAATCGATTTTTGAATTCGATTCAATCTACCTTTAAAGAGTATACAAAATTGATTAAAATTTGAAAACGAGCACAGTCGCACTTACATTGGACTAAACAAATTTGACATAAATTTTAATTTTTCCAAATTAAATTTATTAAATTAATTTAACTTTAAGAAAAGACAACTAAGTATATTTGATACCGTGGAGTATTAGCAAAAAATAAATAATGTTTAATATAAATTCGAATTCCAATAACTCTAAAAATAATAGCAAATAGAAAATTATACCTGGACCAAATCAGTTGTACCAAACCTTGAGCACAGATATAAGTGGTATTTTTACCTATACGTAATTTTTTTTACTGTTATTTTATCTGTTTTGTTTTTGTATTTTTTGTGTGGAGAGGTTTTTCTTTAATAAATAGTAAGTTTGAATCATTTTCTTTATTGCTTATGGGAAGAACCCATAACCCATTTGTTTTGTGCTTCTCAAACCAGTCGTATCTTCTGATATTTGTCTACCAATCGCATCTGCCCATTTTACAGCCAATTCTTGTGAGAAAGCTAGGAGATCTTGTTTAATCAATTAATTGATTATGAAATTGATAAAAAAATAATGTACAAAGAGCACTCTTTTTTAAATTTTTGAAATACGGGCTATTTTAACTTTTAACTCAATATTTCCGGTATATTTCAATTGAAAGATTATGTTTCTCACTGTTCCTTGAGGAATAATACAATTTAATGCAATCTTATGCCCAAAAAGTCCATTGGTATGAACAGCAAAAATAGAATTTCGCAAGTCATAGGATGACGGCTTTCCACAAACTATTTTGACAAATAACTAACTGAATTATTTTAATTAATGTTAACATTTGATTCTTCAATGCATACTCTATAAAATAACAGCCAAAAAATCTCTGCGCTCAAGTTTGGGTCCAAAATTGATATGGTATAATTTTCTTTTCGCCATTATTTTTCAAGTTATTGTAATTCAAATCTATAATAAACATTATTAATTTATCTGTTGTTAATACACCACGGTATCAAATATAGGTACTTAGTTGTCTTTCTTAAAGTTACATTAATTCAATAAATTTTAAATTGGACAAATTAAATTTTATGTAAAATTTTTTTTGGTTCAATTCACGTGCAACTGGACTCGTATTTTAAAGGGTAAAATTTCCAAAATCGACTATTTTATTTGTATTTACAATAAAATTTTAAAAGTTAGCACAACGCGGGCCTAGAATAACAGGGTTCTAACTGACATTTTTACAAAAAATGAGTTAAATGCAGTAGAACCCCGTTATAACGTACCATCAAGGGCCGAAAAATTTGGTACGTTATAACCGGAAGTTCGTTATAAAAACACAATAAATAAACAAAATATTAAAATGGGAGCAAAGATTTAGTCCATTATATCCAGAAAAACGTTATAAAGGGGTACTTTATAACGGTGTTCTACTGTATACTATGCGACTCGCTCTTACCTATTTCTGGTCTTAGTTTTTACGTAACTCCATCCGTTTTCATGATTTCAAAGTGACCACGTTCTATCTAAATATAAATAAAAATAAAAAATAGCGTATAATACTCGTGTATAAGTAGACTTTATCGCATACTCGCAAGCTCGTGCTTGTAATTTTCGTCGCTAATGCGATAAAGTCTTTCTTATACACATCTATTATAATATACTATTATGCATAGATATCCATTTTCTCATTAGCTCATTATTAAATTTCAAATAACCATGAAAGTTAAAAAATGGACGAATAAGGTCGTTAGATTTTTATGGATTTTTATTAAAATATTTGATTAAAAACTCAGAGTACCAAAGAAATGATACATTTCGAAATGTAACGTATCAACTATCAAGTAAGTCAAGTGCGTTCCTACGAGGAGCCTAATGGGGGTAATTACCTCTTTGGACAAAAATTTGTAAAATAAAAAATTCACAACATAAATTTTCAAAAATATAAAACTAAGGATTAAAACCCCAGACCTGAGACTTCCTGATCTAAACATCTGGAGTTGTCCCGTGTCCGCACTTCCCAATTCATCCAGGATTGAAAAGTTACAAGTATTCACACTCTTCATCATTTCCAGCTCAACACTGGATTTTGAATATCTCATCAAATATCGATGCTAGAGGCAAAATTTTAAAATCTCAATTTTGTTTTATTCCGCCATTAAATATTATCGTGTTTTAAATAAACACGACACATGGGGGTAAATTTTGTTTTGACGCCAGAACTAACATTGACTCAAGGATCATTTTTGTCCATTAACCAAGACTCTATCTCTTATGATGAGCGAGATCCCTGTATTTAACATGTTAAAAAATACATCCTGTATAATAACTCTCCATGGTATTGACTGTTGAGCAGGACATCAGTAGGTAGGCTAACTCCATATTAGAAGATTTTTTTTTTGAAAAGTTGTAGAAATATTGTTCGTCCTTGTATCATAAATAACTATTTTTGATTTTATTTACTTTTAGTAAAACTGTAGGTTATACATGACTTTTCGGATACTCTAAAATTACTAATAATAATTAGTGCAAAAAACACCCAAAATAATATTTTGTATTAAAAATAGTTATTGGACAAATTTAACAAACGCGTCCTAAACTTGACTTTTCTTGTAATATGTTAATAAATCAGGTTATTATAAGGTAGATCAAGCGCCAAGGTAACCTACAACTTGACTAGATTTTGAAACATAAGACTACTAATTAATTAGTCATCAATTTACGCATTTCTTTTAACTCGAAATTATTAAAATCATTATCATTTTAAACGTTTCTGCAACTTTTCCACGTTGTACTTCCGAGGACACGTTAAGCTATCGACCCCTAATCTCTATTGCTGAAACTGAATACCTTCTTTACAATCATAAAAAAAGTCTTCAAAATTTGGATTAGGCGTATAGAACTCGATGGAGCACCAGCGAATGAGAGTTGAGCGAGTTGAGTAAGCTGTAAGTTTTCGTAAGAGGAAAAAGAAGAATAGATTTTTACAGTATTTTAAACAACTGTCTCAAATCTCAGTCAACACAGAGTATAATCAATAATCGCCCTATAGCTATCGCTATTAGATAATTAAGGCGTTCGAGAGGAACAGATAGACAGACAGACTTAACTCTAAGACTTGGTTCTAAAAACGTTCTGTAAATCGTGTCAGTGAACCTCAAAAGTCAAAATTTCCGGTGTTATCAGTTATCACCAATTTTATTAGCTCTCTAACATGATTCTTTGTTTGCACAGAAATGGCTAATAGAAGTAAAAAAAAATAATAATAATAAATAAGATAGTAGGATGTTAAAGGTGACATTAAATTGTTTCTAAAAATAACAATTTTTAGTTACGTCGGTGGTTAAAGGCGCTGATTTTAGATTCTAGATCCTAACAATATTGTAATTCAATTCAACAGGACTCTTTTGTTATTATAAACTTCCTTTTGTTAAAATTTTGGCCCTTGCACTCATATTTTAATTTTTCATAATGGACACGTAACTCGTTAAGCTTCTCCAATTCTCTAGATTTTGAAATTATGTACCTTCATGAGAGTGTTGTAGATCTTTTGATGTTACTAGTTGTCAGTATCAGCTCATGACATCAAACGTTTACATTTTCGATATTCATAATTTTAAACTTGTCCAACCCTGAACTCTAAGATTTTATAGCAGATATATTCAAATTTATCCATCTGATGACACTGGAACAGATAGCGGTTATATAATGGACTTTTTTTAAGTGACAGTTTTTAACTGTGCAGTTAAATTTTGAAATAAACAATCTCAAAAATGACCAAGATTTCCTAAATTCTTATAAAAATAAAGTTCATTTCTTAATAACAGTCAACCTCCAAAATGCAGGATGTAAGCATAAGGACAGCCAGAATTTGGAATTATAAATAGTATTAGATAGTATTATTAAAATAAAATGATACTTCTTGTACGAATCTACCAATTAGTACCTATCGCAGTTTTGAGAGGTAAATTTTCAAGTATACAGAGGGGTGACCACTGCTTTTGGCCATGGGAACTTCACATGTAAAATCATACTTTCGTAATTTATTGTTTCCGTAATAATTTTAGGCAAAACAGTTTTAAATAAAAGTTGTAGAGTATAAAATTTTTCTTGGAAATCAATAATCAAAATTAATTTTGCATGCTTTCTAACAGCGGAAATTAAATATGAAAATTGACTCAAAATAGCTATAGCCATGGGTTTCGGTGCACAATTTCTAATGTCAGTGTCAAATTTACAATTCAAATAAAAATCCTTGGCTCACTTTATAAAACCAGCCAGGAAATGAAAATAAATTTGAACTTTTCACTAATCATGAAAATTTTAGTTCTAACTTTCCTTTTTATTTTTAGGACCAACAATGAAAGGACACGAAGGAATGACGCATTTTCCGTATTCATAGAAGTTATATTAGTTTTCTTGAAAATCCATTGGTTTATAATTGAAGCAATTTACAGATTATTTGTACCTAGGGAATTAAAATCAGTTAGAGGACAAATAGCTTTGGTAAAATATTCACTTTTGTACAATAAATTATTATGAATTTAAAAAAATACAAATTTTTACAATTCAGGTAACCGGAGCCGGGCATGGGATTGGAAGGGAGTTGGCGTTACAATATGCAGAAAATGGTGCTACGGTAGTATGTTGGGACATTAATAAAGATAATAATGAAGCAACAGTCAAAGAAATTGCCAAACTTGGATATCCAAAAGCACATTCTTATATGTAAGTGTACGAAAGAACTCAATCCAGTTTCGTTAATCATTTAACATTTGGACATTTGGATTAACTGGGAGTAGCCACTACTCAGTCATAGTCACTCGTGCATGAGAAGGCCTCTAGTTTCCTTGATTGCAAATCAGTTCAACTGGACTGTGGTGGTCCTAATTTGCTTGTTGCTTTATGCAGTCAGAATCTCTAAAATGGTTCTTAGTCTAATCAAATTAAAATTTGACCTCGGAAAAAATCTCAGAAAGCTGAATTTTTGGGCGAACCTTAATATTGTTGCTCTAAACAATGTCTCAAAAGTTCCCATCGATCCGATCTCTGCTAAAAATTTTATAGGCGGAGGAAGGTAAGAAAATGCATTTTTTCGAAATATCTCGTAAACTATCGGTTTTTCGATAAGAATAGCTATTACCAAATTTGTAGATCGTAAAATTTTGTACAACAAAGGTTGTATTACTATCACTCGGGGTCTTAAATCTGCTGCCAAAATAACACTTAGGAAGAAGAAAACCGAATAATACTGATTTAGATCATTATCTTCAAAGATATCGAGGTTAGATATAGTCAAGGACTGTTTTCGAAAAAAACGTCTCCTTAACCATGCAAGCTGCATTTCATATAATATTTTGGTGACAGATCTTTCCCCTATATTTCGACCCCGCTGAATACGAAAATTGCGGTTACCAAAACGAAATCTTAACCGGAAGCGTGATATTCAAGATGACAGGATGACACCCAAGATATGTCTGCTTTGTTATTTTGGATAGAATAATTATGGACAATTAGGACAAATATTTTCATTGGTTCGGATAGATATTTTTATACTCTACAATTTTCATTAGAGGTAAAATTATCTTCAGATCACTCCTTAAGGAGCTATAGTCGGAAGAAGCACCGTGAAATTGGAACAAAAACCCAGTATCGAAATGCTAGAGGAATTTCATATATCATTTTTGTAACCAATGTTTTCCCAATATTTCGACCCCGCTGAATCTAAAAATTGCGGTTACCAAAGCGAAATTTTAACTGCAACTAGTGCTGATGATTATAAAGGACAAATAACTTTTTTCTTCAAACGTCAGAAAAAGTCGCCTTTGTGTCACTCAATAGGTAATGGTGAAGTTTAACTTTCCCGCCGAGGCAGGAAAAATTGTCAGAAAAGTAATTTTTGTCTGTCTAAGAGGGAAAAGTAAAATCTTAACCGCACATTATTTTTATTTTTAACGTAAAAAATGTTTTTTAAGCATTTGTAATGTAAACAATTTAATGTTTTTTAAATTTTCCTTTATAATTAGTTCGTTGCTTTTAATAATTAGCTTTTTTTACAAATTTAAGTTAATTTTAAAAAATATTTGACAATTGAACTACAAGTAATTGACAAAAGATGGTGCTCTTTCAAAAATCAAAATTTTCAGTTTTACGCTTTACGGTTGCAGAAAAAAATTAATGTTTTATACGGAGTCAAAGTAGTTTTGTGTGACTCGCCTGTATTGCCTGACTCGCTCGCTACGCTCGCTCTTCAGCCAAACACAGTCTTGTCACACAAAACGTCACTTTGTCTCCTTATAAAACAAATAACTATTATCTCTATAGTAAAATTTATATTTTGTTCACACGACAACATAGCATATGCAAAAATTGGTGTTTTTATATTAAAACTTCAAACTTTGACTTTAGTAACGTTGCTATGTTGTCATGTTTACAAAATATAAATTTTACTATGGAGATAAACGTTATTTGTCCTTTATAATCATGGCCATAAGACAACTATTTTGACTGAATTAGATATACAAGGTGGTCCACAATTTTTATTAGACGTAAAATTACCGTAAGATCGATCCCCGAAAAATTAAAAAAATATTTAAATAAAATACTACATACATACCAACTTCGAAAAAATAAATTTCACTACACTTTACAGACACGCCTTCAGATATTACGAAACTACTTTCGGTATCGTAATAGCTCAATTACAGAACCGAAATATCGATTTTATAAACGCTTTTTAGTGTGAAATTGGCAGATTATAATGAAAGTATAATAAAAAATAATTTAACTTTTAAGCCTTGTCTATAATTCAAATTTAGTATCTTTGATACAAGATACTTTCACCTCAAGTATCATAGATACAAGATACATGTATAATTGATACTGCCCAACTCTGACTATAATACCTCAAAGCAATACCTTGGAAGATATAAGCTAACTCAACATTTAAGGTTATCTTCTTTTTAAGGATTATTTTGTGCAGCAATCTTAGGACATTTGATAGATAGTAATGAACTTTTCTTGTAGGAAATTTTGTGAACTACAAATTTGATAATAGCTACTTTTGGCGAAAAATTAATAGTTTACGAGATATTCGTATTCTCTTACATTTTTTACCTTTACCCCCCTATAAAATTTTTAGCTGTGGTCGGATCGATGGGAACTTTTGAGACATTGTTTATAACGGCAATAACAAGGTTCATACAAAAATCCAGCTTTTTTGAAATTTTCTGAGGTTACACCATAATTGTTTAATTTGACTGGATTATCTCTTTTAGATGTAATGTTGCTAACCGAACGCAAGTCACAGAAGTTGCACAGAAAGTTCTCAAAGAAGTAGGAGATGTTAGCATTATCGTAAACAATGCTGGAATAATGCCAAGCCATTCGTTTCTGGAACACACACCTGAAGAAATTGAGAATATAATGAACATCAATGTTATGGCACACTTTTGGGTTTGTATCAGAATTTTTATTAAAGCAACATTTTAAAACATTTATGAGTTGCAATTTTAACTTTATTATTTGTAGATCTTAAGAGCATTTCTACCAACAATGATAAAAAATAATCACGGACATATAGTAGGCGTATCATCATGTGCAGGGTTAATACCTTGTAGAAACTTAGTACCTTATTGTGCATCAAAATTTGCAGTACGTGGGTTGATGATGACATTACAAGAAGAATTAAGTCAAAATCCTAAAAACCAAATTAAATTCACAACAATATATCCATATATAATCGATACCGGATTATGTAAAAAGCCAATAATACGTTTTCCATCATTACTTCCAATGGAAAAACCAATTGATCTCGCCAAATATATAATTCGTGCACAAAGAAGCGATGTCGTTGAAAGTACTTTCCCTCGACATTTGTTGTCAACTTTCTACTTAACTCAGTGAGCTATTTGAAATTTTAAAAACCACAAAGTTTACAACAAAATTTTTGTTTTAGGTTGTATCCAAACAAAGCACAAAAACTAATGTACGATTTTTTAAATGTTGCAGTCGATTCAGATTTGTAAAAAATGATAATAAATAAAACAAAAACAATATACGATTACATACTAAAATTTATTGTTACAATTACAACTAAAATACAATAATCCTAGAAGAATAGTCCATTTTCTCATTTTTTAAATTTATTAAAGAAATTATACACAAGCTTTCACTTCCTAATAAATTGTTTTAATCGTTTCGAGTTCAAAATAAAAAAAATATCAATCTTTAGTTGCGCAAACAAATAGTCTTATAATTGCACAATGCAGGAACCTATTCAGTTTGTAAGCAAATATATAAAAATGAGAGACGTGACAAAAAGTATTTTGCCGAGTATGTTTTACGTACAACGTTGTCTTTTTTTTAAATTTTGAATTTGTAATATTTATAAGCTTTATTGTCTAGAAAACTCAATATAAATTTAATAAGCAGGAACGTTTACTTAGTGCCTACTGAACACAAAAATTTTTTATTACTTCAATAATCAGTACATAATTATTCCAAAATTACAAAAATTGTCAACTCAAGTTACTACACAATACATTTTGGCCTCTGTTATAGTATATTTTAAATTAAACATTTAAAGTAATATTCTAAGCCAAATTAATAAAACAAAATTAATCACAAAAAACTTATATAATACTATTATTCATTTACACTGCAACAATTTTTTCCGTATAATGACAAGTTTATTATAATATATAAATTGAGTTACCAATTTCATCTAACTAAACAAAATTTACGAGTTCGAAATAATAAACATCAATGGGGGAGGGATTGGATATAGCCAGATAAAAATTAATGATAATTAAATGTCGAGATGAAATAGCCAATTATGCCAGAAGGGCAAAGGGAGATAATACAAATATTAGTGATTTTAAATTAACTAATCACGTAGCATATCGTTTGGTCCACAGCCTAGCGATGCGATCATGTTCTTCTCGATTTTGCAAATATTGTGTAGCGATACTTCCAACTAATGGATCGGCTGAAAAACATTTTCAATTTATCAACCATGTAATTCAACTTACTTTTTTTAATTTAAATTAAGTCATCATTCAACAATTAATTATTCTTAATGGCAAATATAAAAAACGCATTTGTAAAATTACAGCTCAGTTCTAATTTAATTTTAAATATTTAAAGTGAGTCATTTATAGTAGATAAAAACAAACATTTATAAAAATATTTACACTTACCAGGATTACAATCTGTAAGTAAGGAACAAATTGATAGCAAAACCTTCGAAATAGTAAGTGCAGGTGACCAATTATCTTTAAGAATATCCAAACAAATAACTCCTTGACTGTTTATATTGCAATGATAAATTCTAGTGCGAAAAGTAACTTTAGGTGGTTTGAAAGGATATTCTGGAGTAAAGTGAATATCCAAGAAGAACACTCCTCCTTCATATACAGAACCGGGAGGTCCTAATATTGTCGAAACCCATTCGTAAAAATTTTCACCTTTAGGACCAGCGCTGCAATTTGGTGGTGGATCTAATGTAATTTCAGCCAATTCTTTTTGAATACGTTTAGCTGAAGTTCCCAAAGCTTTTGACATTTTTGGATTGGGTTTTGATTCTTTAGATTGATCACCTATCGATTGACTACCTCTACCTCTACCGGATCCACTTGATCCTGCTGTCGACATGATTCTGTTAAAACAACGCTTCGTTTTACTAAATTAAACTAACAAACCCTTCAAATTATCTAATTTAAACACTCATACAATATAATCACCGACTAAAATATTTCAAATTCCAAATATTACCAAAACCAAAATTGATTCCCTGAATCTAAACTACGTCGTCGGCCATGTTGATGTCTTCCATAAAAATATAAAAACCTTTTATTTTAACTTACATGGAATCTCATAAATTTAACGTATCAGCAGTTCATACATTGTATGCACAAAGAAAATATGCAAAAATGACACAATAACGTATTTGGTAAAAAGAAAATAAAACTTCAGACTGACGGAATTTATTATTTGTTTTCCGTGAAAGTACACCATAAATCGAATTACTCTTTTTACATTTTCAATCGGAATTATCAAAGTAAACGATATACATTAAATTGAACTCACCTACGTTTCTCTAAACTTCTAAATTTTAAGAACAACACACACTCCCTGTTCTCTTTTCACTTTTTAGAACTTCGGCTTGCTCATGGCGTTTACAGGTATGGAGCGAATATTCACCGTTGCCATTTCTGTCAGCAGTCGAAATAAAAATTTATTTTGGTTTTCAAACATAATTTACTGTTACTTTATATACAAATTTCAAATTAAATATACAAAATTAACAAAATTGAAAAACGCTTCTTATATATTTACAATAATTAACGCCGGCGAATTGAATTTTTTAATTTAATTATGCAACTTTACATACATTTAGCAATAGGCGGCAACGTTGAGTTGTTTTTCAAACCCTAAGCTAATCTAACCTCAAATCGTTAATTTGTTATAACCTTAAAGAAGTGACTTTTTCAACAAATTTTTGTTGTAAATATTAATTAATTTTTGAGGTAAATCAAATTAAAGCAAAATGGGGAAGCGTCAGCATCAAAAAGATAAAATGTAAGTCTTTTAAACGTTTAATAATTACAAAGGTCAGGTGTAACAACAACCTTCTTTTAGGTACTTAACATACACAGAGTGGACAACTTTGTATGGTGGTAAAAAACCAGGTCCTTCTAAAGACGATCTTGAATTTAGACGTTTGCCATTCGATCACTGTTGTGTTTCGTTGCAACCGTACGAAGAACCATATAGCGATCTCGATGGCAACATATTTGACCTAGAAGCACTCATTCCATTTGTAAAAAAGTTTAAAATAAACCCAGTTACTGGTAAACCATTAGAAATCTCACAACTATTCAAACTCAACTTTCATAGAAATGCTGAAGGAGAAATACATTGTCCTGTTTTATTTAGAAATTTTACAAACAATTCCTTCATTGCCGCTATTAAAACAACCGGCAATGTATACTCGATGGAAGCTATCGAACAACTCAACATTAAGAATAAAAACTGGAAAGATTTGATCACAGATGTTCCTTTTGAACGTAAAGATGTAATCGTGTTGCAAGAACCAAACAAACTATCCAAGTTTAACATATCTCTATTTCACCATATAAAGAATAATTTAAGAATGGAAAGTGAAGAAGAAATAGCTGAAAGAAACACTCCTCAAGCTCGTATAAAAAAGATGAATCCTGAAACAAAGCATACTTTAGAAGAGCTCGAACGTGATTACAAAGAACCTACAATTAAAATTGATGGAAATCCAAAAAGTAAAGATAAAGCAGATAAATTTAACGCCGCTCATTATTCCACCGGTGCAGTCGCTGCTAGTTTTACATCGACTGTTATGGAAGTACAATTAACTCACGAACCTGCTATTAAACATGAAGATTTGGTTCGTTATGAAAGAGTTAAAAAGAAAGGTGATTAGAGAGTTTTAAATTTGTGTAAAATTAATTTTTCTTTACTTTAGGATACGTTAGATTAGTTACAAATTTTGGACCACTAAATTTAGAGTTGCATTGTGATATTGTACCTAAAGCTTGTGAAAACTTTTTAAAGCATTGTGACAATGGTTATTATGATGGAACAAAATTTTTTAGGTCAGTAAGAAATTTTATGGTAAGTTAATCGAAAATTAGATGTAACGTTGACTACAATTTCTAATTTTAAATAGATACAAGGTGGTGATCCAACAAATACAGGTCGTAGCGGTAAATCAATTTGGGGTAAACCTTTTGAAGATGATTTCAAACCTAATTTAGTACATGTTGGTCGTGGGATTTTATCTATGGCTAATTCGGGAAAAAATACAAATGGATCACAATTGTAAGCTTAAACGTTTTGTTTATTACTTGAGAATTAACTTTTATTTTAGTTTTATTACGTATCGTTCTTGTAAGAGCTTAGATAACAAACATACAGTGTTTGGTAAAGTCGTGGGTGGAGTGGATACTTTAAACGAAATGGAACGGATAGAAGTTGATAACCAAGATCGACCCATCGAAGATATTATTATTGTAAAAGCTCAAGTTTTTGTCGATCCTTACATAGAAGCTGATGAACAGGTAAATTAATTAAAATTGTGCAAGATGTATTTCAAAATTTTTAAATTAGTTGAAGAAAGAAAGAGAAGAGGAAATAAATAAACAAATACAAGAAGAATTGGACCGTAAAAGAAAAGTAGAGTCTAAAAAGCCACTTCAAGTGTTTAGATCGGGTGCGGGAAAATATGTAAATTTGAAATCAATGAAAAGGTAAATTTGATTAGTTTTTAACTTTTTCCAATCCAAGAAAAATTTGTTATAATCGAGAAAAAAAATAATAATAATTTTTTTTAATTGAAGTTCTCGACGTTTTGAGTCACCCTAATTCCAAAAATCGAAAAAAAATTTTTTTGATTTTTTGAACTGAAATGTCTGTCGGTTTGTAACTCTGTGGAGCAAAAACTACTGAACCGATTTTAATGAAATTTGATTTTAGTCAGTTTGAAATTATTTCATTGGCAAATTAAGCTTTTATAAGAAATCTATACAGGGTGTCCAAGAATAAGGTGGTTATTTTGGGCGCATATTTGCAAATTTGGGCCAAATTCAATTTTATTTGACTATAAGATAGTACATCTGAGCCCCAAGTGAAAAAAAATATATATAAATTTTTTTATTCAAAATGGCGGTCAATAGAACGATTGTCCCACTTTGTGGTTTTTCCTTTATAACTTGGTCGGTAATTATTATTATAAAAATTTCAAAACGGCATTGTACAGCCAAAATATAGGGCTTTCGTCCTAAACAAGTCGATTTTCAAAATTGTTTAAAAATTGCCTACCTTTAAGTGGCCAAAGTAGGTCAAAATTTTGAAATGGATTGTCTCAAAATTTTTTCTGCCATAATTTTTCGTTTTTGGATATGTTACAGACAACGTAATCCTCTATTGAAATTTAAATTTTTATAAAAATCTCTAGAGCCGTTTTGGAATAATGATTTTTTGAATGTCAAAACTTCAAAAATCTTCAATTTCTTTTGTAATAAAAGTGAAAACTTGAAAATGGATATATACATCAATCCCATGAATATCTATTATTTGACACTATTTTCGGTTAACAAAACGCTTCCGGTTTAACCGGAAATTACCAAAATAGTAAAATTTTTAGGAACACCCTGTATATTTTTAAATATTTTGAAAGCTCGTAAAATGAGCTATTACACGATACCAAACAGTTTATATTTTGACTGCCGGTTTAACCGGAAATGGGATCAAATTTCTTAATTTAAATAAATCACCCTGTATATTTTTAAATATTTTTGTTTCCATTTTGTATTTTTTGAATTTTAGTGTAAAGGAAATTGAAGAAGCAGCACCAGAAAAGAAAAAAAAAGTAGGAACATCTTCATTAAGTAATTTTAGTCAATGGTAAATTATTTTAATTTAGTTTTGCAAGGATAAGAAATATATAGTTTTTTAAAAGATTGTATATTTATTGAAAGCGTATTCTTTAATTATTGTGTTCTAATAAATAACAAATATTTGTAGTCAACATAAGAGATTAACACAGAAAATATTTGTTTTTAAATTGTTTATTTATAAAAATTAAATTACATACACTTAATAAAGCATTATTTTATAAATCTACATTTCATAATGAAAATTTTAAGCTTATAAACTAATTTAAATACTGGTACAGGTATTTACAATTTTACAAAGCCTTAAAAATTAATAAACAACATAAAATACTGAATATAAATTAATTAACCCATCGTTAGTCTTATAGTTTTTGGCTTTCAGCAAATAATTAATTTACTGTTATCAAAATGAAAGTCAAAGTATTCATATGATTGCTAATAAATAAAATGATAACACAAATGGGTTAATTAAGCATATTATTTTTTAAAATTGAAATTTTAAAGCGGAGCTTTGAATTTTAACAAAAATGCTACAGTAAGTACTGTATTGAGTTTGGTAACCTACGCATATTGTATAAATAAGGAACTACTACAATTTTTTTCTACAGTAACAATTAAATTATGCATTAGTCAGTCTCATAAGAGATATTCGATACAAACGAAAAACATTAAACACTTTAAAAACACACTTAAATTACAAAAATTCCAAGAGTGACTAGTCCGAAAAAATTAAAATTTTTGTACTATTTAGACGAATTATTGTCACTTATTAAGGCAAGCATTTAACAACTTGTTTCGAGAGGCATCGATTTGGTGGTGTTTGAAATGCTATTATTTGTAATTGTATCGCCCATCGAAGGCATACCTTGTGAACTCGATGAATGATGATTCGTTGTACCTACAGTTCCATTCGTGTGTTGTTTTCTCGAACACCACCACTTCTTTACTGCAGTTAAAACCTAAACAAAAATGATTACATAAAAGAATTTAACGTTAAATTTAAAATTAGTACCTGTGGTCGACAACCGACTACGATGAATATTAAAACGCCTTGTAAACAATTGATTAAATCGGTTAAGTACCACAACTCTTGAGGTCCACCAACTGCCCACGATATAATATCTGCGATCCAAGTCACTCCCATAACGACTACTAATTTCATGCAAATTCTATCCAACGTTGCTCTGTAAAAATTAAAAATTGAATTAAAAGGAAATTTTTTGTTTTCGAGGTTGAAAACCTTTTTTCAAAGAGTTTAAAAAAACAAAACTATAAATACTCAAACTTAAACTCGTTAGTTCTAGTAAATTAGCAAAATAAATGCAAAACGAGATTAAACATACAATAGTAAAGCTTGATGAGTTAATTATAGAAAGGAATCTTTCTGGAAAAGATTGTAAAAATTAAGTCTGTCTGAAAGGATAGAGTTAACATTCATTGGTGTTGTCATATGAAAATATCCACATGTCAATTTGTAAGAGTAATTTAATTATTAATTTCTCTTAACGCCAACTAATTGATAACATCATGTCTTTGTACAAGTAGAGATTTTTGTTTTATTGCTTTCGTTACAAATTGTGTGTTAATTAATTAAAATAATGAATAAATAGTGACGGACTGATGGAGGATTAAGACAAGGACGCTTAAAATCGTATGAAGAATGTCACGACATAATTGTTGTATGTGTATTGCGTTATTATTATAACCGGTTGTTGTTCTAAATTGAAACAAACTGCAACATGACATTTACTGAAAACCATTTTAGATTATTATCGGTATAAAGTTGTCTGATAAATTGTTTATTATCGAATTCGCATAACTTAACTATTTAGAAAATTGAAGACTTTTAATAATAGCTTCAAGAACATACAACAATTTCTACAATTACTAGAAGATGCAATTAAATTAATAAGCTCACCTTTCAGTCGTTGCTTCCAGTTCTCTTTTCCATAATCCACAAGTTAATTCTCTTGCTGTTATCAAAAATAACGTCAAGTTGATAGCTAAAAGGACACCAACTGGACCGTAGAAGTAAGTCAAAATTTCCAAATCACCTGTAAAAGATAAAAAATGTTTATTTATGGATGTTGTGAGTGAGTCCAAAAATGCAAAAAAGGCTTAGAAACGGTCTGTTAGTATGTAACGCTCGTCAAGGGCGGTTTCGCTCCCCCCAGAAGTCTAAAGTACCTTAAAAGAATACAACATTTTTAACGGAATGAGCGTTAAAATCACTATGAAATTTAAAAAATTCACAAAAAAATAATTTTTTTATACCATTTATGATTCTGAAGAATAAATAAAGTCCCAAATAATAAACCTTTTAAAGATGACCGAAATTCCGAAATAAACAATATATGTATTTGTATATCTATTCTTGTACCTCAAAAAAGTACTGTTCATTTATGACCTATTGTATTTTCTTCTTTCTTGAATAGAAAGAAGAAGAATAGAATAGAATAGAATATCCGAAGTACAAAAAACAAATATTAGTTCAATTTTAATTTCAAACATTTAGGTAGAACTATAATATTACTCCTCTTCTCGTATTATTTTTATTACCCCCCCCCATAGTTACAAATAGTCACACCTCTCACCGTTGCCCCCCCCCCCCCCATAACGCTCGTATATTTGCAACTTTTCGACCACTAAAACCAGTTTTAGTATACAAAAGTTATTTTTTATTTAAATCAAAATCCAAATTTTGGCCGTTGTTCTTAATGTTTTTGGACCAAACTTGCCACACGTATTTTTTACTATAAAAGCTATAATTTCCCTCGGTTTCATATCATAACATTAGTTTAAACTAAAGTTATTTATAAAAAACTACGATCCACTAGTGACGACAGTTTTGAATTGTTTTCCGTTAGAAAATTAAAAAATAAATTATTTTAACCCAGGCAGTTTTGAAGAGAGATTCATTACAAACAAAACGAAATTTTTTTTATCCCAATCCGATCGAAACAAGCCAAGATATTGAAAAAAAAAGTACAACGGAAACTTGAAAAGGTCAAAATTTTGCACTAAGGTTGAATAAAAAGGACTTTCGGGTTAAAATTTGATTGGGATCTTTTATACACAAACTCATAGTGATGATTTCAACCGATTAATAAAAAAAATTATTGTTATAAACTTTTCCCAAAATCAGGTAAAATTTTGCTTCATTTACTCTATTATGAACCGATTTTAATTAATTTAATAATTTTAATTTATTATAGTACATATTTACTTTTTCCACGAAAAAGTTACTATACGTAGTCGAGGGAGAAAAATCTGAAGATATTAAATTAAATTTTAATTAACAAAAATACAAAATTACAAGATTTGACGGGCGGAAAAAAGTTTCTCGGATGGCCACATCCGTTGTTTTTTTAGTTACGATCTGTAACAATATTTACAATCGACGCTATGTTGCGTTATAAATGGAAGTCACTGTATGTATTTTAAAATGAGCTAAAAGTCCTGTTATGGCCACATCAGATTTTTTAGTAAGTTGAACAATTGACTCCAACGTCGAAACTCGAGGCCTACTTGGACTTGCATAAAAAATATTTAAATTCAATTAAAGACGAATTCCCTTGTTAACATTTAATTATCTTATTTTATCATCAATTTTCCTTTTAATGTCTTGATTTCCTGTTTAAAATTCATTAAGCAATTTCAAGGGATAGCAGCTTTAATTTTACTTATAAGTTTAAATTGTATAAGTGGATTTTTGTGTAGGTAGAATAAATTATTTAGGACTTCCTATTTTGTATATTTTAAATTAACAATGGAACTTAAAATGACTAAATATGATGTAGGAGTTGAAATTAACACCAACGACTATTAAAGTAAGTAAGAATCAATTTTAAGTTATTTTTTATAACTAAGTATTTAAATTGGGAATTTTCAGGAGTGTCCTCGAAGAATGGAAAAACGTGGGCACGTACTACACGGAACTCTCTTCCACGAGTGGAAGAGAAAATTTACGATTTGAATTTTGAGTTAACAATCGAAACGATTGCTGTCTGAAAGGGCCCTTAAGAATTATTATTTATTGAATTGTTGCCCACGGAAGCAATCGATGAACTATACTATTGCAAACAAATGGAATGGAAGGAAGTACATTGAACTGACTTTCAAGATACAACTTGTTTAGTGTAACAAACTTAAAAATAAAATATAATTGATTGGTAATTAAAGTCAGGTATAATTAACTTAAGATGCACTCTAGAAATGCAATAGAATAGAACGAACTTTGCAAAAGCAAGGCCACATGAAGGCTATACACTTGGATGGAATGCGGTTGTGTCAAACACCTTTTTTTCTTATAAATATGTGGATTATAAAAGTAACTTGACCATTACTGTTAAAATAATAGCCGCTTTCATAATTTAATGTATTGTTCTAAATTCGTAATTAAATATTTGGACTCAAATTTTTACTCCGCTCTACGCCTCGTCCTGTTGCATTTAGTTATTTAGTAGCACCTACTTATTAAAAAATAAAACAAGATGATTCAAGAATGACATTTTTACGTGGGCTCAATTTGGAATAATTACTCCAACTTAACTGCAAACATAATCTTAACAAGTGCAACGATCTTAGTGGGCTTGTAACAATTTAAATCTCCTTAATGCATTCATCCAACCAATACATCATTTAAACCATAATTTTTTTCCAGATTATTTGCAAAGTTATGAATTTGTAATTTTCGTTAAATTATTTTATGCTCATTTCGAGTCAATTAAAATGTACTTAAGCAGATGAACTTTATGAAATTTATTGAGTTGATTTGATTAAAACTTGAGAAGAAGCCGACGAGTTAGTTACTTTTTTGTGAAAAAAATTAGATAACAGTTACGATTTTAAAAATAAACAAGCACCTGTGATTTGCAAGTAAGTGGCCTTTAATTGGTCAAACACCTCCAGGTGAAGGGACCCTGATGATGATTAGCGAGACACCGTAAGACGCCGTATAAATTCCCTTTAATGAGTAAAAGTTGTTATTGGAATTTATTAAAATTGCTTAAAAAAACTAAAAAAAAACGTCCTTGAGTTTAATTATTGGTAATTTTTAATCAATTTAAGATCGTTTTGCGAAAGGTACCAATCAGGAGCATGTTTAAGTTATTATTATTGTATTTAAAGTGTAATTTGTTAACTTGAACTATGAAGTATAACAGTATAAGGAAAAAGAATGTTATAATAAACGTGATAAATTTTGCATTTATACGATTTTAGAATAATAAATTTTAAAGGTACTTGTTTCTTACTAGCGGTACGCAAAGAGACAACAACATAACTTAGAATGCGGAAATACGACCAAAAGAAAATCGTGCAATGGAAGAGTGCATCTCGAAATGTCTTTAAAAAAAGAAAAAACTTAATTATACATTTTACTTACCGTGAAACCAACAATTGTTTGTTCCAAACTTTGGCCGTAAAACAGCAAATTCCGATGTTTCTGGTATACTGTCCAATATGGCTGCTGTACCAGCTATAAGAAGAGGGCCTCCCCAAGCGTAAACTTCATAAAGGCGTAATCGACAACGTTCTTGACTTTTTTCCATGTTTTGAGCTCGAAAGTCCCTGCAAAAAAATTAACGATATGAATAGAATGACCAAACACTATGGTTAGGTACAATTTAAAGCACATAAAATGAAAGTACGAGCTAGAAAAGCTTAGAATACAAATGAGACAAAAAGCAATTGTTTAACATTTTATATGAACTTATAATTCAGTTCACCTGCACGAAAAACACTTTCAGAGGATTTAAAATAGCAATTTCAACTGTCGATATTGCAGGGCCGTAGCCAGGGGTACGCCATCGCCAGGGACAGGCTAAGTTTGTTCTTGCCAGAGCTTGCTAAGGATTTTGCAATAACAATAAAACGGTTCCTAATTATTCCTAATTGGTGCCGAAGAAGAAAACAAAACATTGATTTAGAGAAAGTCAAATTTTTGCAAACTTTGGGGAAAAAACTTCCATTCTCAGCAGAGATTACAATTGTAAACAAGTTTATACAAACCCAGAAGAGAGAAAACCCTGCTTTAAGTTTTCAGCATCCCTTGAAAATTTTTGAACCTGCCCTAATAACATAGTCTGGCTACGGCTCTGCGATATTGTAATAGGGTATTTTCCAATTTTTTAAAATGTATCTAGAAAGTTACCTTATTGATAACGTAATCCCAAAACCACATTAAAGAAAAATTGTGACTCTAGGTTTTGCCAAAAAAATTATTTGAAATTCAAACTATAAAGTTTCCCGCATAAAAGGGGCATGACATTACGAATCGTTGCTGTCAATATTGAACTTCGTCAGCTCCAACTTATTATAACCTTGATTACACATTAACTGACATTTAACACATGTAACTAAGCAACAATTTTGATTTGTACGATTCGGAACGTCACTTCCGTTTTGGAAGAAACATTTTTGTTTTGTTTGTAATTACCTAATGAAGCTCTCTTTAAAACTGGTTGTAGGGTCAACTATTTCGACCACTAAAATTGGTTTTGTGGACAAAATTTTATTCTTCTTTTCAACAAAATCGGAAGAAAAAGGGGTCTAATGTGATTGTCTTTGTCTTCATCTGAAAGAGCATTAAATTTCCTACATTTCAAGAGAAGAATTATTACGATACCACCAATTGCTCACAACAAATTAATATGAAAAAGAAAATTTGCACCAAAATACAAATTTTAGCCGTTGTTCTCAATATTTTTAGACCTAACTTCCAATATGGATTTGCTACTATATCAGCTACAACTTCCTAAAGTTTTATACCATAATATTAATAATTACTCAATTTCTATATAAAAAACTACAACCCACCAATGACGGCAGTTTTGAATTTTTTTGAAGTTACGAAATTAATATCAATTATTTTAACCCACGCAGTTTTAAAGAGAGATTCATTACAAAGAAAACGAAAATTTTTTGGTCCTGATACGACAAACACAAGCGAAGTTATTCAAAAAATAGTGAAACGGAAACTTGAAAAAGTCAAAATTTTACACTAAAGTCGAATAAATAATAATAATAATTACATAGTAAGACTTAAAAATATAAAATAATTTTAAATTTAATCTTTTTCCAAAATTGTGTAATTATCAATTAAAATAACAATTTATAAAAGAAATCGTTTTCAAAATGTAAAAATTTATTGAATTTGCCGCGTTAAAAATAAGTATTGCATGGCCAACTTTGTTTTTTCACTTCAAAACAAAAGAGTTTCAGTTTTTCGCGTCTATTTATCTGTTTATTACAAAACTGCTCTTCAAAACTTTAGTTTCTTGTAGCTAAAAGTAAATTATTGTAACAATTTTATTAATTTATATTTAAATTAACAATTTGTATTTTGTATAAAATTAGTTTTCTTTTAAATTATTATTGTGAGTGAAACAATAACCAAACTTTGACTTCTAAAGTTTTGTGTCGGTACCCATTTCTTTAAAACTTTTTATTTAAAAGTTAAAAAATTCACTGTTGAATGTTGCTAATTACCTTAGATTTTAAATTATTTGTATTCTAAAGTTGAAGTTTCACTAAGTTTCCTTGTTTCCTATTAAAGAGTTTGAAAATTATAAACAGTGACTCTCGGAGAGTTTTAAATAATCGTAAAGTGTTCATTTCGAGATTTTTACACAGCTAAAAATTAATTACTTTGTGTAAAAACTAAAGTGAAGTGCTAGTGCGGTATATGGAATAATGGCTAGTGCAACAAGAAGTGGATTCTTCTGGAGAACCAGCTATCGGTAAGTCATTTTATGTCCAACTTTTATGCTTACAAGAGTTACCGATGTTTTAATTTAAACCTAAAATTGTTCTTCATATGTTTTGTTTAGTCTTTTCGGTAACTACAGTTCTTTTAAGATGAAGCTTTCCATTTTTGAAATATAAAATTAACATCAGTACATTAACAATGTACATCTATGGTTGGATGAAAATGTAAAATGTCAAGAGAATAATTGTTACTATTACTACATTAGCTTTGATGATAATTGTGTTACTAATAAGATTCATGTCCTTTCGAACGAATTGATAATGAACAAGTTTGTTCTTTTAGCCCTTCAACATGCATTTTATTTGCTTTGCTCTCTTAAAAGAAGGAATAATAACAAATAAATAACTTTTGCTCAAGTACATTACAGTTGCTGAACCAACAGTATGACTTAAAACTTCTTCGAAGTTAACTATCGATGACTGAGTTTATGTGCAATTCGAACACTAAAATAGTTATTAATGTTCTAATTTGTAACTAAAATATTGTTTTTAATATTTTGTTTCTTTACGGTCTTTTTGACTTGATAATTGAAGATGCATCTTTGTAATTTTTAAACCTGCGTATTCAAATTTGAAATATCGGTATTACGTTAAAAAGTAGTTGATACTGCAACAAACAGTAAAAATAAAAATAAATTCTTTTTAAAGTAATTTAGAAGTGTTTGGAATACATACAATTTGTTTAATATTTAAGTTTCGTTTTTTGTTGGTAACAATAATTACAATGTTCTTTTAGAACATTTTAAAAATGTCATACATTGCAAGCCATAATTGATAATTAATGCTAAACTTCTTATATTGAAATTTTCAAATAGGAAACTTTTTTGAAGCAAATCAACAAACGCATTTTCAACTCCATATTTCTTTTTCACCAGGTTTTACCACACACTTATCTTTGTTTTCAACTTAAATCTTAGAACTTTTAAATTTTCCGGATAGATGGTGTTACATATTCAAAATTGAAAATAATAACTAGAACATCACATTAAAAAGGGATGATGTTTTGAGTTTTAAATTCGTAAACTTGATCAGCTGAAACAGGTGGACAATTTTATCAATAATTAAGATATTGTTTGAGTAATTATATTTTTATTGTCAGTCACCAAAGGTTTCCAAAATTAATTTTTTTTTAAATTAATTAATAAAATTATTATTTATGGGAATTCTTCGTATACAGGTTAGGGCTTAGGATTGTTTTTAATGTTCAATTATTTGCTTTTTAAATTATTTTTGAGCTAAAAATGTTTTTGGTTTTTTGTAGAGAATTTTGGAAAGCACCATCTCTTGTCAATCACTTGTAGTTCAATTGTCAAATATTTTTAAATATTAAGGTTGTAATCAAGTTGTAATTTAGTAGGCATATGCTATCGCAGTTGCACTCATTGCTTAGATGGACAACACTTGCTAATTTTGCGTTGTCAATTTCTCAAAAACTAAAAGTTAAAATGAAATGCTGATTTGTTTATCAAATAGTTGCAGTTAAAGTCTCGGAGGTGAGTTAATATCAGCATCAAATGTAAAGTATTTATATAAAAATAAATAACTGTAAAATGCAGTACAAAAATGAAAAATTATTCTTATTAATTGCCACCTTATTTCTCTACAAAAATCATTCGTAAATTGCTCATCTCTGAGACTTTAAAGGCAACTATTTGATAAACAAATCCAAATTTCATTTTAACTTTTGGTTTTTGAGAAATTGACAACGCAAAATTAGCAAATGTTGTCCATCTTAGCAATAAGTGCAACTGCGATAGCTATGCCTACTAAATGGCATCCTTAACTTTAACTTGTAAAAAGAAGCTAATTATTAAACGCAACAAACAAAAATTATAGAAGAAAATTTAAAAAACATTAACTTTTTGTTGTAAATAATTAAGGTGAGAATTTACTATTACCTCCTAGGATGTAAAAGTAGAACTTTAACCTTACTTATTCAGTAACAAAATGTCAACTTTTTTGGAAGTTTGAAGAAAAAAATACATACTACATCTGCACATTACTATTTAATACTTATCGTTTTTCATTTTCCGGAAGTGTAATTAAAATGCAATTTTTCAAATAAAAAACAATGATGCCATGAACTTAATTCAAACAAATCACATAAAATAACAATAATTTAATAAACGTCAAACTATAATGACAAAGATGTGATTTGTTTCAATAATTCCAAGGCATCACTGTTTTTTGTAAAAATTGCATTACGAATTTTTATCCAATATAGCCACTTTTTGCAATTATTTTGAATGTCAAAATAATGTCAATTTTGACATGAGTTGCAAAATCAGATTTTATGTGTCAAAATAGAAACTTTTAACCGCTTTTAACAATGAAAACTTTACAATTACATAAAATCTTGTATCTAACACGTAGCAAAATAGCGACGAATTGGATCACTCGCTAACGCTCGTGGTCCAAGTGTTCGTCTAGTGAAAAAAATACGCTTATTTTCCAACTTGATACATAAATCTAAAATCATTGTAAACAATAATATAAAAAGCGCGTAAAGTACGGAATAATCGATTTATTTTCTTTCTTCATAGAAATATCAAAAAACAGTTGGACACGTTAAATTGATTTATTTTAAAACATACATTTTCTGATAGTTTTCATTTTTCCACCCGTCACCCCTTTCGAGTAGTGACGTCATCGAAGGTTTTTTTTAATTGCAACCCCTAATTTTTTTTCAATATCTGGATAGATTATGAAATTCTGATTACAACGATATGCACATGTTTGCCTTTTAGATCCACAGTTTCAAAGATATTCATTTGTAAGAGTATGGAGGAGAGTGGTGGTGTTTTTGAATGAAATTTTCGCAAATTAAAAATTTTTTACTGGAAAAACGATGCCAGCTTGGTTTAATATTGATGCTTAAACTCATAAAAAGCATTTCATCTTGTTTACAAAAAAATATTTCACTTGATCATTGATAAAATCCATCAGTAAGATAATTTTCGTTAGAAAAACTAGGAAATGCTTTCTGTGAGTTTTAATTAACATCAATATTAAATCAAGCATCGTTTTCCCAATAAAAAATTTTCACTTTGCGAAAATTTCATTTAAAAACTCCATTAGGTACTACATTTAAAAATCAATATCTTCGAAACTGTGAGTCTAAGGGTAAATAAGTGAATACTAGCGGGTCACCCCCGTCGAGATTCGACGAAGTATTTGAAGATACGAAAGGGTCAGAAAAATTAAATTTTCAACAATTATTATAATGTACTGATGATTGTTTGTTGTTAAATGTACAAAATAGGCGTGTCCGCCATTTAACGTGATCGAACTTTGTTAAAGTGGGGAGATAAGATTAATACGCGTAACAATTTATTATTTAAAAAAATGTATGAAATTGGTAATTTAAAGAAAAAAATTAGTGCTGACATATCTGTGGGTCGACAGCTTCAATTTAAAATTTTTTTTATCAAAATCGGTCCAGTAGAAGCACTCTAAAGTTTCCGGTGAAGAAAAGGCTTCGCGTTTTAAATATATGGATTGCTAAAATCAGAGTTTCATAATCTGCAATTTGAAAAAATCGTTGATGACGTTACTGATCGAAGAGGGTGAGGGGTAAAAAAATGAAAATTATTGGAAATTGTTTGTTTTAAAATAAATCAATTTGACGTGTCCAACCGTTTTTTGATATTTCTATTTTCTATCAGGAAAGAAGAGAATTCGATTATTCCTTACTTTACGTTTACGCGCTTCTCTATATGTGCAGAACGAGATGCAGATGCAGTATTTTTTTCTATGTATACAAAAGGCCATCAGCACATTAAAATCGATTCACGAGCTCTCTTGATTTAGGGATGTTCTTTCATAAGTTAACTCGGTGTTTTGGTATCCAGCGTTCAACAACTTAATGCCATGGTTTAGTAATTTCAATATCAAAATAAGTTTTTAACGTATAATCAGGACTAAAATAATTAGTCAAAATAAAAATATTTGAATATATAAATAAATTATAACTAATTCAAGTTTTTTAAAATTATAGGCTAGCTCTGAGCTAGCTAGAAAGGCCATTTTATTTATTATTAGCAACAATAAAACGATTATCAGAAGTCTACTTTACAAATATACCAAACAACAATAGACCATATCGAATAAAAACGTAACTAATTTACAAATCAATATAAAAACTACCGACAAATCGTTTTAATAACAATTTTAGGCTCCACTAAACATTCCAAACAAATTGATGGGTCTACATTTTTTTTTCTGAAGAAGAAAAGATTCTCAGAGACTCATTACTATTAAGATACCAAAAATTTACGTTTTAAAAATCCGGTTCTATTATGCACCTGAATATAGTCGTATAGCAACTTTCATGTGTATATGGTAGTTAAATTCACCTGTTGTATATCGTTTAATTTTAACATGACAGGTTATAGGAGGGCCCACAAGAAAATGAATTTAATTTTTAAAAAATCTTGTAGGTTTAAGATTTATTTCTATACGTAATGACCATATTCTTGTAATGTATTATACAAGAAATAAGTTAGTTTTAAACAATTTTAACGAGAGTAGAGGTATTATAAACTAATTATTACCAAAAGGGACACACCCCCCTAATGTTTCTAAGCTATGCTAGTACATAATTAAAAAATTAATTTACTTCTTTCAAATGGGTCTGTTGGCTCTGTTTAGAAAATTTTTCTTCGTGGTTCACTGCTCGTTGCTTTTTGAAATTCAATGTGCACATTGAAAGTTGTAATCTCATAATAATAATAATAACAAAATGATTTAATATTGGACACGAACCATTAACTTCGTAAACTAATTAAAATTTAATCTTATAATTTTACCATATGCATCTATAAGAAATTCTTTATTAATCGGGTTTTAATATTGAAACTAAGAAGGTGTAGAAAACCATTAAATTCCAAATACCTATTCAACTGAGTTGTAAGTACAATGTACAAAAGCGTTGAGTGGGCACATAAGACATAGCTATAAATTATTGAAACCTTTCGTTTACAATAGAAGTTAAAATCGGTGTTACGATGTTTAGTTATCGACACGGTACAAAAATACTGAGTTATTTGGGGTGTTGGTGAAAAAAAATTTACACAACTTTTTTTATAGCAAGTCATCCAATCTCTTCAGTTCTGAATTAATCCCCTAAGAGGAACCCGGAAGATGAAGTGTCGCTGCTAGCTAACACTATAGGTACTGACTATGATATTCTCCTAGATAGGTTCTCTTATACGGAATTCTCTGCTATTGCAAAATTCTTCCATAATTTTAAAACAGTCAACTTTAACTATAGGGAATGCTACAGCTACATCCCATGGTGATATAAAAAGTATAGTCTGAAAATAGATATAAGAACTCGACTTATATAAGTCAACAGTTGCTCATCAGCTTATGCCAGTACACAATAACCAACCCTATCGTAAATAATATACCATCACCCATTGTACTGTGACGATTGTTAAGTTAGGTTAGATAATCAGCATTTTCGTCTACCTACCTGCTTCGGCAAATATCTAAAAGAGTACCTAACTTCACAATCGTCATAGTACAATGAGTGATGGTGTATGATTTACGATAGGGTTGGTTATTGTGTATTGGCATAAGCTGATGAACAATAATGTTGACTTATGGGTAATTCCACGTCAGATCGGCCACTTTTGACCCTTAGGTCTTCGGATTTTGAGGAAATTTGGTGTGTCTGTTGGAAATATATTCAAACTTAAGTGTACAAAGTGGTTTTGCAAAAAAATTTTTTTTGCCCTATTTACGGTCAAATTAATTTTTGAACTATTTTGAAAACATGAATACTTCAATAATTTATAACTTGCGATCTAAAAGAGATATATTTCTGCAAAATACGCCTATTTAAAACTAAAAGAACGTACTATTTATTTTATGCATCACTTCTTTTATTTAACGCCTTTTTGGTCAAACTGTTCCAGTGTCAAATGTTCAAGTCGAAGTTTCCAAAATACACCCTCTGCGATTTTTGAAATTTTTTGATATGTTGAGCCCTTATACCTTATATTTAAGTAAAAAGATTCAAAACCGTGGGCACTCGTCAGCTCTTGACGCTACATGGTATTATAGAAGAATGGAAACAAAAATTTTTTGAGAAAAGATTGGGGATAGCAATTTTTTTGCAGGAATCCCTTTATTTTGGACCCGTTATTATAAGAGAAAATTTTCAAGATCAGGGGCGTGCGGGAACAGGGTCAAAATTACCTTTGTTCTTAGCAAAACTGCTAATTTTGAAATATCTTCGATCGCATTGAAGATAGCAAAAAAATACATCTTAAATAATTTGTAATGTATAAAATTACCAAGAAAATGAGACTAGTCCGAGCCCAAACGGATAATTTGTCTATGCAGAAAAAAATAAAAACCGCGGAAAGTTCAGTAATGTTTAATCCCAGTATTAAAATAATTTTCAAGTCGAAGTTTTTAAAATACACGCTCTTCGATTTTCGAAATTTTTTTATATGTTGAGCCCTTATGACTTAGGTTTACGTAAAAAAATTTAAATCCGTGGGCACTCGTCAACTCTTGATGCTACACAGCCTCAAGCCTCAGTGAGGGTTTTAGATTGAGGTGTGAGGGTTGAGACCGTGTAGCATCAAGAGTTGACGAGTGCCCACGGTTTTGAATTTTTTTACTTAAACCTAAGTCATAAGGGCTCAACATATAAAAAAATTTAGAAAAACGAAGAGGGCGTATTTTGGAAACTTCGACTTGAAAATTACTTTAATTCTGGGATGAAACATTACTCAACTTTCCGCGGTTTTTATTTTTTTCTGCATATACAAATTATTTGTTTGGGCTCGGACTGGTCTCATTCTCTTGGTAATTTTATACATTACAAATTATTTAGGATGTATTTTTTTGCTAGCTTCGATTTGATCAATGTGATCGAAGATATTTTCAAAATTAGCAGTTTTGCTAAGAACAAAGGTAATTTTGACCCTGTTCCCGCACGCCCCTGATCTTGAAAATTTTATCTCATAATAACTGGTACAAAATAAAGGGATTCCTGAAAAAAAATTGCTATCCCCAATCCTTTCTCAAAAAATTTTTGTTTCCATTCTTCTATAATACCATGTAGCGTCAAGAGTTGACGAGTGCCCACGGTTTTGAATCTTTTCACTTAAATATAAGGTATAAGGGCTCAACATATCAAAAAATTTCAAAAATCGCAGAGGGTGTATTTTGGAAACTTCGACTTGAACATTTGACACTGGAACAGTTTGACCAAAAAGGCGTTAAATTAAAGAAGCGATGCATAAAATAAATAGTACGTTCCTTAAGCTTTAAATAGGCGTATTTTGCAGAAATATATCTCTTTTAGATCGTAAGTTATAAATTATTGAAGTATTCATGTTTTCAAAATAGTTCAAAAATTAATTTGACCGTAAATAGGTCAAAAATAATTTTTTCGCAAAACCAATTTGTACACTTAAGTTTGAACATATTTCCAACAGACACACCAAATTTCATCAAAATCCGAAGACCTAAGGGTCAAAAGTGGCCGATCTGACGTGGAATTACCCTTATAAAAGTTCGGTTCTGCTATGTATTTTCAAACTATACCAGTCTCATTTAAAAATCTGGACTTACAGACCGTTAAAGATAATGGATTAGGTTAGTACGGTTCTGAATTTAATGTCATTTAAAACGAAACATTAACCGTTGAAAATTAAACAAAAAATTAATTTTATTGCCCATAAAAATTAACAAAGACAATTAACGAAAATAATTAATTACTTTCTAGACTATTACCTATTTAACTAGGTTAATTAGGAGTATAAAAAAAACAAATGTATTAATCTATTAATAATGATGCAATCAATAATTTTCGTTCTAATAACTGCGCTAAAATATATAAAAATTAATCGTTTAATATTTTCGCAATAACCAATTAATTGCTTTTCAAGCAGCAAATTTAATTATTTAATTAAAAAAATTGTAAACTAATAAATTATTGCGACCGTGACTCCCGTCAACAAACTTAATCGAATGAAATTAAATTATTATTTTGATTTCAATTACAATATAACCGCATCTCTATCAATTGAGACTTTTTGTTAATTTTTTTTTAATTTAAAACAATATGCACATAATTTAATTATTTATACATAGACGCATGCCACGTTGATAGACACAAACAATGCGAAATTTAAACAAAACGTTATTATGAATCATGAAACAATAAAAAGAGTACATTTGCTTTATATCAACATATTTGTTGAACCTTGAACCAAATTGTAAATTAACCCTCAAATATTTGTAATTGCGGCTCTCTTTAACTACACAAATAGACCGTCCAAAAAGATTCACACAAACAAACACCAAGACTACCTTGGACAAGGTCGGAAAGGCTCTCTTTAAATAGAAGTAGGTGCTATAAAGACCATAATGATAGAGGGCTCTTGAAACAATCGATTTAATGAGTGTGAAGAGAAACAAAAAATGATACATTAAGTTACCATAGGAAGAAACGCAGGGGACCAACATAACACGATCAAGATGTGCACTACCTACAGAATGAGGCGATAGCAGAGTTCTATCAATTAGTGCAATAACTCAGAAATAATAAATTTTAAAAAACTGTTGGTTACGCTACTGTATTCTACAATATTCTAGAAACTATTTGAAAAGAATTATGCCCAACTTTTGGCATATAAATATAGAAGATGACCCATGATGGAAAAACGAATTGATAAACTTCACGCCCACTATACCGCATTAAAAAAGAACTAATAAATTCTCATTAAAATAAACAATTTAACATTTGAAAAATGTAAACCAAAACACACGAGGGTATGTTTTACGATTATCATCACGTTTGAAGTTCCATCAATTTGGTACACATCGTGTCTATAATAAATTTTATAACCATATAAAATTATACACCATCAGTAGTTTATGTGTAGAGATAGGTGCACTTAATATTCTTCATAAATAAACATTTTTCTTCATTTTAAAATTAAAAGTGAATTAAGAAGGCATTTAATTAAAGATTATAAAAGGATTAAATATGTAAAATGTCACTAAAGCTACTAATTAAATCTAATTAGGTCCCATTAATCAATTAAATTTTTTCCTCACACAACCATCAATTATTATTATTATCAGTAGCCTAACAAATCCTTTATGTGTGATTGTGTATGCGATGTGATACTAAAAAAGGGAATATGAAGAAGGGGAATAATAATACACAAAGTCATGCTTTTGACCATCAAGATAAAAGTACTTACTTAAGGAAGACATTTCGAATTTCCGTTCTTTTCAAGTTGAATTGATGAATATGAATAGACCTTTTGGATCCATTAAAAATTGCTAGTCTAGACATGAATTATTAATACATCTAATCAACATCTTTGACACGAAGTGTCATTGTCAAGAGCTGTTAAAAAGTGCATGCTTAATTAATTTATTGCACAATATGCAAATTGCGATAGCTTAAAATGTTGTTAATTACCCCTAATTTTGGTACTTGAGAGCACACTTATTTTAAAAACAGACTGTATCAAGCTATTGAGTTTTCTGAAGCAATTCTTGAAACTGAGCCACCGTAAAAGCATCACATGGAAGTGATAGATTTCAAGAATTTATATTCTGAGTACAGTGCGTTTTTTAACATTTGGTCTAGGTTCTTACGTTCTTATTAGGCTCTAAAACTTTTACTCAAAGATTTTTTTTCTAAAATAAATTGGGAAGCAGGAAATTACCAAAGTATGATTTTACATGTTACATCAGACATCCCTATGATCGAGAGGTCCAGTCACCACGCTTTTAACATTAATATTTGGAAATTAGCATTAAATCGAGCAAATTCCTGAACTGAACGCAAAGGATGATGATTAAGACTTGTCTCGAATCTCTCTAGATAGGAAACTCATGAAAAATGGAAAAATTGAAAATTTGGTGCGGAAAATTTAAAAGTATCATCGCAAATATAGAAAAGAACCCAATAAATAATAATAGCGATCTGTTTTATGTTTACAGTATGTTTTAAAATACAACGCACTTTCTGAATTTAGCACAAAATTTTTGAATAAATTCGTTTTATTTTTAACAAAAAAAAGAAATCACTTTAGGAGGAAATGGACGCGTGTCTTATTTTTGAATTTTGTAAATGTTGCAACTTCTGTTAAAAACATGGAGATTTATTTTTCCCAAGTTACACACGTTTTCGAAATACAAAATAATTATAATTAAACGTACGTGACTTACGTCTTTAATTCGTCCCCGTTTTAAATCTATGATTAATTGAAGAAAATGCATCGTATGACGCAACATTTCATAACAAAACCAAAAAATCCAAGTCGATTTAAAAATAAAGGAAATTTTAAGAGAAAGTTGTGTCCGCCTTTCTAGGTGAAGATTTGAACTTTTGAAGGTCTTGCGTTGGTTGATGTCTTTGACACCGCAGTTAATAGGTAGTTGAAGCAATAGATATTTTAATTAATGATTCAAATCTATTTATTACACTTCTTAATAGTTGTACAAACTATTTTTAAGTACAGCTTAAAGGTAAATCGAACATTTTTATTTTTAGGTTACTATACGTACACACGACTCTCATAAAGGCGGCAAAATTCTTTTTACACGAACTTGAACTTCAGATTGGGACGTTTGCCAATAAAATTATTACGTGTTTACTCATTTTCGGTTCAAATATTATTCAAAAGTGTTAAAATGTTTCAACTAATAATAAAAAGCCTTATAACGTTTTATAACATAATTTTGCCAAAAATTAAAAATTTCTAAGACAGTCTCGGAACTGAAGGTTTCTAAAGAAATTTGATTCTTACGTATGCACTGATGTTGAAATTATGTAACTTTAAACTTTTATGTAAAGACATGTAAGGGATTAAATGTCTTTGGTTTTGGTTGCTCGTTGCTACTGATTTAGGGACCGATTTCTTCTTTTCTTTTTAAAACAAACGACAGTGATCGCAATCGTACCACTTGATAAAGAGAGCGAAATTTAAGAAGCCCGAAATAAATTTGAGATTAAGCGCCGATGTCACCCTAATTATTTACAGACGAAAGCTCAAGTTAATATTAGGCCAAATTTGCAGGTGGAGAAGACTTTATTGTTAGCGATGTTAGTTCAGAATACCACTACAGGAACTTGGTTTTGAGATCGAGAAATAGACCATTTTCAAAAAGGTATTTTCATAATGATTTATGGCGTGGAAACCTGGACAGTTATCAAAAACAGTTACACGGGCTGGTGATTCAAGAACGTGCTACGGAAAAAGCTAAGATAAGAATTGGAGAGACAAACAAATTAATTGGGCCAAGGGTAAAAATAATGTAATGGAAAAGGTAAAACATAAAAATTGGCTGCTGGTAGGGTAGCAAGCAGCCCAAATAAAAAGGTGTGATGTGGCCATAACATGACTTTTTCGTGCGTATTAAAGTTAGCAGAAGTAAAATAAAAAAATTGTTCCCATTTCCGGTTAAACCGGAAATAAAGTATAAAGTGTTGGTTATCATCAGATAGCTAATTTTACGATTTTTCAAAATATTGAAAAATACTAGAGTGTGCTTACAAATTCTTGATTTTTGTAATTTCAGGTTTAACCGGAAAGGTTTTGTTAACCGAAAATACACTGTGAAAAAATCGATATTATGGGATTGATACTGTTACCAATTTTTAAGTTTTCATTTTTAGTAAAAAAGAAATGACAGATTTTTGAAATGTTGACATTCAAAAAATAATAACTCCGATTCTGGAAATTTTTAAGGAATAAAACGTGTGGCATTCGATAGAGAACGGGGATGTCTATAACTTGCCCATGAATGGCTAAAACGGCTGGAGCAAATTTTGAAAAAATCCATTTCAAACATAATATACAGTGTCCGCAAAAAAGTCTGCACCATATGGGATTTTTTTTTATTATGCGTGTTTTACAAAAATAGTTTTTGGCATCAATGTCTGCATGAAATAAAACCAAAAAGGCGCCAAAAATATTAGTTATGTCATTTACGCAACACCGACAAATCGTCTTTTGAAAGTTTTGATTACCCAAAAATGCCCTTATTTTTCAAAACAGAGTAAAACATCATAAGGGAAAATTGTTTCTATTCACTTCAAGATACTAGATACGAAATTTAAGAAAAAAATATTAACATTTTTATTTTTTGGTTTTCTTGAAAATTCTCACTTATTTATAATATTCCGGAGTTCTTTTCTTTACATTTAAATTCTAGAGATCCACTATGATCCAACGAGATCAAAATATTACATTTTGTTTATAATTTAGTCTAATTTTGGAACATAAAAATATTTTCATTGAAAATGATAGGACCATCCTGGACTATTTTCCCATCTCTGAATTCTTCTTGGGAAATATTTTAACCGTATAGGTCACATATTTTAGAAAAATATCGGTGAATTTTAATTAAAATAAGAGCTGACAGATATAGGTCCCAAATGATGTCTAAATTTACCCTAAATATCCAGACAATAAACTAATATGGATTTTATTTAATATGCAATGTAGTACTCTATCTGGGACCTCTATCTGTCAGCTCTTATTTTAATTACAATTCGCCGATATTTTTCTAAAATATGTGACCTCTACGGTTAAAATATTTCCCAAGAAGAATTCAGAGACGGGAAAATAGTCCAAGATGGTCCTATCAATTTCAATGAAAATATTTTTATGTCCCAAAATTAGACTAAATTAAGAACAAAACGTAATATTTTGATCTCGTTGGATCATAGTGGATCTCTAGAATTTAAATGTAAAGAAAAGAACTCCGGAAAATTATAAATAAGTGAGAATTTTCAAGAAAACCAAAAAATGAAAATGTTAATATTTTTTTCTTAAATTTTGTATCTAGTATCTTGAGGTGAATAGAAACAATTTTCCCTTATGATGTTTTTCTCTGTTTTAAAAAATAAGGGCATTTTTGGGCAATCGAAACTTTCATGAGACGATTTCGCAGTGTTGCGTAAATGAAATAGCTAATATTTTTGGCGCCATTTTGGTTTTATTTCATGCAGACATTGATGCCAAAAACTATTTTCCAAAAACATGCATAATAAAAAAAAATCCCATATGGTGCAGACTTTTTTGCGGACACTGTATACAGACCAACGGCCTCTCGGTAATTTTTTTTTAATTTTAGGACTCAGAAGGAGTGAAAACGTGGAGAAATTACATTAAAAAAGTAATTTTTCTTCAATCTACGAAAATGAAACAATGATCAAAAGAAAGAGCAAGCCATGAACTCTAGACCTATAGGAAGGCAATCGCCTCTAATTCTTTAGTATTGTAAAGTTAATACTTGACAAGACATTTTGGGCACGTGGTTTTAAATAGGATAATGATACAGCAAAAACCAAATTAAGCAGAATCTGATTGTATTGAATGCAAATTTTAGTAAATTAATGTCAATTGGCGAACCGAACAAGATGGAAACTTAGTAAGTAGTAAACCAACATAACTGTTAAGCATATAAATAAATATTAAATAAAAACCTATAAATGCAATAATCTCAACAACGGTAGTTAAAACTAGCAATAAAAATAAAATCATAAAACATCTATCTAGCGCCAGTCAGTCACTAAGTCACTCATACACGGATGGTGGATGGACATTAATATAATGGCATAATGGCAAACAGTTAAAACGATTAATAAATTTTAAATAAATGACTTACTAACAAAAATGTTAACCGTTTAATTTTAACAAGTGATCATTGTGTATGGTCATGATTGTTAATTAGACATTAAAATAGAACGACCAGATACAGGCCGCACTTGATGTCTTTGTGGAGTCTTTTTAAATGTGAAGCTTGACGCAAACTTGCGCAAGTAATTAACGAAAATAAAATAAGAGGTAAATCAAAATGACCCACTTTTGATATTTATTTATTAAAGTTTACCCACCTTATATATTTTTGGTTTTGCTCTTTATAAATAATGAAAAAAGGATGCTACTTGTGTAGTAGTGGTAAATATAGAATGACACTATCTTGGCGCCATATGATCGAGTGGTTAGAGAAAAACTACGAGAAAACTATTAATAAATATTGCAAATATTTTATGTGCCTACTTGTAAATAAAAAGTCTAATAAAAATTTAAATTAATTTTTAGAGATGATAGGAAGTTTCATTTATGTAATAAAAAAGTCACAGCAGTTTTGTATAGGCTCCTCTAACCCTCAAAAATTCAGAGGTAGCTTATTGTATATTGGTTTTAGAACAAAATTTAACATCTAAATATTGTCACATTTTCGGAAAATTTAAAAAAATCCAGGGTGGTAATCATCTGATCATACGGTTTCCAGCCATACAAAATTATATTTTCGTAATTTCCTGCTTCCCTAATTAATTTAGGCAAAAAAGCTTCAAATAAAAGTTGTAGGGCATAAGATTCTGTATCCAAATCAATAAACAAAATTAATTTTGCATACATTATAACTGCAGGAATTAGATATGAAAATGTTGAAAATACCTCAAAATAGCGATAGCTATGGATTTTGGATAAACAAATTCGAATGTTTCGTTAGTTCATTGACAGGTATCTGTTAGTGTCAAATTTAACATTTAATATCTAAATATTGCCAAGTTTACGGAAAATTAAAAAAATCCAGGGTGATGATCATCTGATCATACGGTTCTCCAGCCACACAAAATTATACTTTCGTAACTTCCTGTTTCCCTAATTAATTTAGGCAAAAAAGCTTCAAATAAAAGTTGTAAGGCGTAAGATTCTGTATCCAAATCAATAAACAAAATTAATTTTGCATACTTTATAACTGCAGGACTTAGATATGAAAATGTTGAAAATACCTCAAAATAGCGATAGCCATGGATTTTGGATAAACAATTTCGAATGTTTCGTTAGTTCATTGACAGGTATCTGTTAGTGCCA